>RYFJ01001026.1:0-489111 GCA_003991445.1 Oryza meyeriana var. granulata | reverse complement strand
TTTCAGTTAATATCGCATGTTACATAGTTCCCTTCTCTACATTGTTCACACTGCCCTACCTGTGGGGCATACATGCTTCTCACCGGCCAACGACGTGAATCAATCAAACCAACGAACCATCTCCAACACAACGTCGCCTGATCAGCTCGCTGCCACCAAGCAATTCAAAATCAACAAAGCTTTAGGCCGGCATTTGAAACGAATCTTTTTTCTATTGTGTCTTGGACAGTCCGTGCCTTCTTTCTTCTTCCAGGAAAAGACAACTCCTTGCAGCAATTATCTACACCCCTATAAGTAAGGCATAAAAAGGGCATATACACTAGATGCCAACTTACCCATATATAGCCTCTATGTATAGCTAGCCACTACTTAAGACGGTCCATATGCAAATTGGAACCTAGAAGAGCTATAGCCACCTGTTTGGTTCCCGTTGTAATTATGCACTAATCCAATGCTTTATCTAACTAATCTTCTACTATTCGAATAATCAATGTTTAGTACGGCACCCGAAGGGTGCATTTCCGCCTAGTCAACTTGAAGTCGCCTGACCAAGGCATTACACCAGGATTTTCAGGATCATTTCGGCACGGTTGCCTCTTTCTTTCAGTAATGTTGGTCATTGACCGGTTGATCTAGGTCTCGATGTATTATTGGTTCCGCACTACCCACGAGCGAGATCCTCAGCAGTATTTGCTAATTGACATGTGGGCCCCACTAGCTCCAGGGCCCATATGTCAGTGCCTCCAACTGCAGGTGCAGTACTGTAAGAGGAGGAGTTGAGTCCTAGCTGCAAAGCAACCAGAAGGCAGTGCAAGGTCGTGTCAATACTCAGAACTGTCTAGCTAGCTCCTGCTCAGCTTGGCATGGATCACGGATGTACTGGTATCACCGTGCTGAACAAGATGGCGTATAGCAAGAAACGGAAACAACGTGAGCTCCAGGTATTTCTTGTTGACTTCTTGGTCATCAAACGATGCTGTCGAAGGATGAAACTCCGACGGCGGGGAGCCTGGAGACCCCCTTTGAGGTTTGGCCAGGGGAGTTGATCATAGACGGCGTGCGGCGTCGGATCCGGTGACACACGAGGGAGACAGGAGGAAGTAGACAGGTTCGGGCCGCACGGAGGCGTAATACCCTACTCCTGTATGTTTTTTGCTATGTGGGAGAGAATATGGTTTGGTGTTACAAGGTGTTCTCCCCGGGGCACTCAGGAGCTCGGAGCCGAGGAAGAAGAAGAAGAAGGCCCGGGGAGTTCTGGAACCTCTCGGACCGGAGTCAATCTCCGCGCCTTTCTCTAGTGGCATAGACCCTCCTTTTATCGTGCAAGGGGGTCCATGGTGCCGAGTACAAATGCCGAGAGAGAGCGCCCCTCGGTTCGATGCGTCTAGTCGCTCACGACCGCCCGCTGTTGCCACGCCGGAGTTGGTGCTGCACGTCTAGTCATCACGTCGTCGGGCTGCTGTGGGCGGCTGGAGCGTGGAGATGGGACGCGCACGTCTTCGCTGCCGGAGCGTGGAAAAACGAAGGCCCGTTAGTCAAAAAGCCTTTGACTGCACAGGGAGAGAGTTGCTCGGAGGCCACGAGAGTCCATGCATGGGCGACAGGCGGGACGCGCCCGTCGCCTTGCCATTAATGCGGGTAGTTGGAGAGAGCTGGTCCGAGCCCGTCGGGGACCGACATGTGGGACCCGGGCCCGGGGAGCGCACCCCGGGATCGCGGACGTCTAAGCAATGTGCCCCGGGGACGCGACCCGGGGCCGGAGCTGTGGGTCCCGGGACCGGGAGGTGAGGCCCAGGCACGGGAAGTCCCCGAGACGCGGGGCCCAAGGAGGCGGCTCCCGAGACCGGGCGCCGAGGCCCGGGCACGGGAAGGTCCCCAGGATGTGGGCCCAAGGAGGTGGCTCCCAGGACCGAGCGCCGAGGCCCGGGCACGGAAATGTCGCGAGTCGTCGTCGCGACTCTCCTGGGGAGTGCATGCCGGGGCAAGGCAGTGCACGGGCCCAGGTACTTAGCGGGAAGACGGCCGTGGCCGGCCTTTACTTGCGCAGAATGCGGCCCCGGAGTAGCTGACGTGGTAGAGAGCCCACGCGATCCCCGGGGTATGTGGGACCCCCTGTCCCGTTTCGCCAACAGTGGCCCCTAGCCTTGTTGCTCGGCCAGGACCTGCTCCGGGCAGGAACAGGGCCATGTCTTGGCCAAAACAAGGATATGCGGGGCCCACCTGGGATTGCCGGTGGCCAAAATGGCGAAGAATGTTGCCCCGGTGGCCGTTGTCCTGGCCGTCACTTCCTGGAGCTGCGCGGACCCCGGTTGGACCGGGGCCGCTGTCGCGGTTACTGCATGTGTGGTAGTGAGCATGGAGGCCGCGGCGGCCACGCCAGAGCGGGCTGTCGTAGAACTGATTGATGTCCCTGCTGCCGAAGAAGAGGGGAATGCTAGGGCCCAGTCGTCTCCCGCAAGGAGGGAGCGGGCCATGGTAGTTTTTGCTGCCCGGCGAACAGGAGCGGCGCGCGGACACGTGACGCTACATTCCGTGCTGGAGGAGATGGCGATCGCCGCCGGCCAAGTGCAGGCGGCAGCCCGTCGAGACCGGCGGGGGTCTGTCCGGGTCTGGGCGGATCTCGAGAGTGGACCGGCAGTGATCGCGATGGCGATGCAGCAGCTCACCGCCCGTATAGTCGCCACCGAGATCTTCGTGCCGTCCCGCCTGCTGGAGATTGAGGCGGCAGAGGGGCGCGGCGTCCAACTGAAGGGCGCCGCCAAATCCGCCGCCGGCGAGGCCTCCCGCGCTCGGTTCGAGATGGAGGCGCGGGAGAAGGAAATACCGTCCCGGGAAGATCGCGTCCAGGCCCGAGAGGCCGGGCTCGCGGCTCGGGAGCGTGAGATCACCGCGTGCGAGGTGGCGGTGAAGGCCGCCGAGTCCCGGTTGGTGGGGATGGAGCGGGAGGCCGAGGCCTCCCAGAAGTGCGCGGCCGACTTCAAGGCCGTGACCGACACCACAGCAACGGTGGCGGGGTTCTTCGAGCGGGGCGAGCACCTCGTGGGGCCGATGACCGACGAGTCCGAGGGAGACGCCAGTCCCCTCCTGACGCCGCCTGGGGTCCGGTCCGAAGAAGACCAGTGACCTCGGGCCGTGCGACGACATCTCCGGGCCTCCACTCGTGCTTGCACTCCGATTTTGCCTGTCTTGTACAAAGAGAGACATGTGTACATGTATATGATCATATTTATATTTTCGTACCTTTGCTTATTGCGTTGCCCGCCCCGGGAACTCGGCCGGGTGATTTGAACGGTCCGATCCCTGGGGGGACGGTCCGAATCCCGCTCCCCCTCGCGGGAGACGGCGGGAGCTCGGCCCCCGGGACGGTTTAAGTCCGTCTTCCGGCCCCTGCCACCCCAGGGGCTCGGCTCTCGACGGCGGCCGGCGCGATAGACGCCCGCCCCGGGAACTCGGTTCCCGGCATGGTTGAGGCCGTCTTCCGGCCCCTGCCGCCTCGGGAGCTCGGCTCCCGAGGGTGGTGAGCTATTGAGAGTGAGTCTTCCGGGCCCGGGGGCCCTCTATGCCCCCGAGCGCTACCGGCCCCGGCAGCGCAGTAAGGCCGTGGGGAAAGACTGCTAGACAGAGAGAAAATACGAAAAGATGCCCCGCGTGGGTTAGGTATGGCCGTCGTGCTACGCTCGTACCTTTTGACTCGCTGAGAGCCCCTCGGGAACCGACCTTGACCGGACACGGGGTCGCCAGGCAGCGAAGCACCCGGCGCCTCGGCGGTGGCCGGGGGAGGAGCTGGCCAGGCCGGACACCGCAGCCCGCCCCGGGAATCGAAGCTGGCCCGACGGGGGGTTATGCCCAAGATCCCGGAGCATTGGCAGTGCCCGGGGCACGGTCCATGACCCAACCACCAGGCCTTGGCAACCGGGGCAGCGCTAACCCGACGGCCCTGCGCCCGGCTCCGGCAAATTCCGCTTTGCCCCCGGAGCCGGGGAGAGCGAAGCACGTGGCCATACAAACGGGGAAAGGAATTGAAATTGAGCAATGTTTTAATGTAGTATAAGATTACGTATCAGGATGTTGAAGAGGGCGGCAAGGCCCCGCGATCACAATCCCGGGACCGGGAGCGCTGCGAGCCTCCGCGAACCGCCGTAGCTCCCAAGTCCCCTTTCCGGGGCTTGGGGTAGACGCCTGCCCCGAGAGCCCGGCCCCGAGGTGCCGCGGGCGACTGAGCGCGAGCCTTGTGGAAATGGTTAAGTCCGTAGGTCCGACCCCTCCCGTCTTCCGGGCCCGGGAGCTCTCCATGCCCCCGAGCGCTAGCCACCGGCCCCGGGGACGCGGTGAGGCCGCGGGAGTACACTGAGATGGGGGCACCCGGCCGGCGCCGAGGTTTGGGAAACGTACTCAGACATGGTGAAGGCCCCCGGTCAGCGCTGAAATTCGAAGAAATCCGGCGCTGGCCCGAGCACTCCCCAACTTACAGGATGTGTTTACCGATGAAATTCGCGAAGATCTCCCAGGCTTACCGAGCCCGGCCGGGAGACGCCGATCACCAGGAAAGGGCCTTCCCACGGAGGGAAGGTTTCTTTCTTTCCGGCACGTGTGAGGACACGGCGGAGGACTAGGGCCCCGACCTGGAGTGATCGGGCCCGAACCTTGCGCTTATAGTAGCGCTTGAGGCTTTGCTGGTTAGGAGCGAGGGGCACGGCCTCGCTGGTGAAGCATACTGGCTTCTGTTGTGTGCGCCCCTCCCCTGGCCTGACATTGGCCGGGATCACGGGCTCAGCTCCCTCCGGAGGGAGCGAGCTCTTGCGGCTGGGAGCATATGTAGGCTCGGGGCCCGGGGGCCCCAGCTGGAATATGGTTTGATATATGCTGGGATCCGGGGGCCCGGGCATGGATATGTATCGGGACGACTTCCCCGGACTTGCTCTCGCTGGGGCGACGCTGTCCGGGTTATCGCTCCCTGTTGAGATTGTCCCGGGCGCCGCGTTCCTAGGCTCGCACTCGCCTTGGCGAGGCTGCCCTGGTTCGGGCTCCGCGGTGTCGGGCCCCGGAGGCGGATCCCGGGCTACGCCCTTATTGGGCGAGGGGCCCCGGGACCCGGGGGTCTGACTGGAATATGGTTTGATATGTGCCGGGATCCGGAGGCCCGGGCTTGAATATTGGATGTATCGGGACGACATCCCCGGAACCGCAATCGCCGGGGCGATGCTGTCCGGCTTATCGCGCCCTGTATGGTTGTTCCGGGTGCCGCGTCCAAGACTCGCACTCGCCTTGGCGAGGCTGTCCGGGTTTGGGCTTCCCAGAATCGGGCCCGAGAGGCGGGTCCCAGGCCGCGTGTTTGTCGGGCAAGGGGCGCTCGACGACGAGCGCCGCGTTCACCTCCTGCGGGGTTGCCGCTGGGCTCGGGAACAGGATTCGGACCGTCCGCCCAGGAATCGGACTGTCCGAATCCCGACGACCGGACCGTCCTCCTAGGGATCGGACCGTCCGGACCATACCGATCGGATCGGGCTTGGTCTGCTACCGCTCCGGCCGTAACTTCTTGACATGCTCGGCCAAGGATGTTGAAAATGCTGCTAGGAATGTACATGGTGGCGGCCCCCGGCCAGCGCTGAAATTCAAAGAAATCCGACGCTGGCCCGAGCACTCCGCAACTTACAGGATGTGTTTATGGATAAAATTTGCGAAGATGCTCGATGTTCCAGGGATTGGGGAGCGGGGTCCCATCCTCCTGGCCCAGTCTTACCGAGCCCGGTCGAGAGACACCGATCACCAGGAAGGGGCCTTCCCATATGGGGGAAAGTTTATTCCTTCCGGCACGTGTGAGGACACGGCGGAGAACTAGGTCCCCAACTTGGAGTGATCGGGCCCGAACCTTACGCTGATGATAGCGTTTGAGGCTCTGCTGGTAGCGAGCGACGTGGAGCGAGGCGCGCCGCCTTCGTTCCTCAAGGAAGTCGAGGTTGTCGAGCTGCATGTTGTCGTGGTCGATGTCGTCGCTATAGCGCTGTACCCGGGGAGAGCCGAAGGCGAGCTCTGAAGGCAGAACGGCTTCGGCCCCATACACTGGGAAGAACAGTGTTTCCCCGGTCGCCTGGCTTGGCGTGGTGCGATT
The DNA here is from genome assembly GCA_003991445.1 of Oryza meyeriana var. granulata. NCBI lineage: Eukaryota > Viridiplantae > Streptophyta > Magnoliopsida > Poales > Poaceae > Oryza > Oryza meyeriana. Next base: position 483,002 of record RYFJ01001026.1, on the reverse strand, counting down.
CGCCCATAGGATAGGATCGCCGGGAGCTCGTCGATCCACTTGATGCCATGCTTTTTGAGGTCATTGTAGGACCTTGTCTTCAGGCCCCGCAGGATCTCGGCGTTTGCCCGCTCAGCCTGCCCATTGCTGGCCAGATGGGCAGGGGAGGCAAAGCAGAGCTTGATGCCGACGTCGGAGCAATACTCGCCGAAGAGCTTGCTCGTGAACTGCGTACCGTTGTCGGTGATGATGCAGTTGGGGATCCCGAAGCGGCTGGTAATTCCCCAAATGAATTTGAGCGCCGAATGCTTGTCGATGTCGATCACGGGGAACGCCTCCGGCCACTTCGTGAACTTGTTGATGGCGACATACAGATGCCGATAACCCCCGACTGCCCAGGGGAAGGGGCCGAGGATATCGAGTCCCAGACCACGAAGGGCCAGGACAGGGGGATCACCTGGAGTGCTTGCGCCGGCTGGTGGCTCTGCTTGGCATGAAACTGGCACGCGCGGCAGCGCTGGACGAGGTCGAGCGTGTCCTGCAAAGCCGTGGGCCAATAAAATCCTTGCCGGAAAGCCTTACCGACCAGGGACCGAGACGCAGCGTGACTGCCGCATTCCCCTTCATGGATGTCGGCGAGGATCTCGACGCCGGAGTCGCGTGGAATGCACTTGAGCAGGACGCCGTTGGTGCCACGCCGGTAGAGGTCCCCTTCTACCATGACGTAACGCTTAGACAAGCGAGCAATCCTTTCAGCTTCCGCATCATCTTCAGGGAGATGCGCTCGGAGTAGATAGGCCCGGATTTCTTGCATCCAGGAAGGCGCGCTGGACGCAGCCGCAAGGAGCGAATCCTGAGGCAGGGAGTGCGTATCTGGCTCGGACCCGGGCTTGGGGGCGTCCCCCCAGGTCCCGGGTGAGCGCGCCGTGGGGGCCTCGAGGGCTTCCTGGAAAACCCCCGAGGGAACCGGCGCCCACGAGGAAGCCAGCCTTGAGAGCTCATCGGCGGCGAGGTTGCGGCTGCGAGGGACGTGGCGAAGCCTGAGGTCATCGAAACGGCGCTTGAGCCTCCGCACTTCGTCCACATACGCGGCCAATTGGGGATCCAAAGTCTGGTACTCCCTGGACACCTGGTTGATGACGAGCTCGGAGTCGCCTTGCGTGCACAACCATCGCACCCCGAGGACGATCGCAGCCCGGAGGCCAGCGAGAAGGCCCTCGTATTCAGCCATGTTGTTGGTGGCTCCGAAGTTGAGGTGGATGACGAAACGAAACTCATCCCCGGCGGGTGACACGAGGACGACCCCGGCCCCGGCGCTGGGGCGGGAGGCCCGCCTGGCGCAAGAGCCGTCGAAGTTCATCGTCCAGCAGAGGTGCAGATCGGGAGCTAGTTCGGGGACCGGGGACCCGGCGTCCAGCACAGGATCCGGCTCGGGCCCCGGCGTCCATTCCGCTAGAAAATCCGCCAGGACTTGGCTTTTGACGGCATGGCGCGCCTGAAAATGGAGGTCGAACTCAGCGAGCTCGGCCGCCCACTTGGCCACGTGGCCCGTCCCCTCCCGGTTATGCAGTATCTGCTCGAGGGGGAAGGAGGTGACCACCGATACCTTGTGCGCCTAGAAGTAGTGCCGAAGCTTCCTAGACGCGATGAGAACCGCGTAGAGCATCTTTTGCGCCTGAGGATAGCGCAATTTGGCGTCGCGGAGTACCTCGCTGACGAAGTACACCGGCTTTTGCTGCGTGCTCCCGGATACCTGCCTGACAGGGGCCGGGGCCTCGGGCTTAGCTTCCCCGGGAGGGAGCGAGCTCTCGCCTACGGGAACAGGTATGTGCCCGGGACCCGGGGGTCCCGGGTGGAATATGGTTGGCATGTACCCGGCTTGGATGTGGAACTAATCGGGGTGATTTCTCCAGACCCGCCCTCGCCAAGGCGATGCTGTCCGGGTAATCGCGCCCCATCTGGTTGTGGGAACGTTGAGATTGTCCCAGGCGCCGCGTCCCTAGGCTCGCACTCGCCTTGGCGAGGCTGCCCCGGTTCGGGCTCCGCGGTGGCGGCCCCGGGAGGCGGATCCCGGGCCGCGCGCCGATTTGATTGTGAACACGTTAAGGTTGTCCCGGGCGCCGCGTTCCTAGGCTCGCACTCGCCTTGGCAAGGCTGCCCCGGTTCGGGCTCCACGGTGGTGGCCCCGGGAGGCGGATCCCGGGTCGCGCACCTGTCTGGTAAGGGGCGCTCGACGACGAGCGCCACGCTCACCACCTGCGGGGTTGCCGCGATGTAGAGCAACAAGGGCTCGTGTGGTGCCGGTGCTACGAGGACAGGGGGCGTAGTCAGGTACCTCTTGAGCTCGTCAAGGGCTCGATCGGCCTCGTCCGTCCAGGTGAACTCCCCGGTTTTCTTGAGAAGCTTGAACAGGGGAGGGCACGCTCCCCAAGCCTAGAGATGAAGCGACCTAGGGCGGCCACGCACCCGGTCAGCTTCTAGGCCTCCCGGAGCCTCGTCGGGGGGCACATGTGGTCGATCGCCGCTATCTTCTCCGGGTTCGCCTCGATGCCGCGGCTGGACACGAGGAACCCGAGGAGCTTGCCGGCCGGGACCCCGAAGACACACTTGTCTGGGTTCAGCTTCAACCTCGTGCACCAAAGGTTGCTGAACGTTTCGGCCAAGTCGTGGAGCAAAGTGGCACGGTCGCGCGACTTCAGCACCAAATCGTCGACGTAGGCCTCCATATTGCGACCTAGTTGTGATTCAAATGTCACTCGGACAGCACGCTGGAACGTAGAAGAAGCATTTTTTAACCCAAAAGGCATGCACACATAACAATAGGCCCCCTGGGGGGGTAATGAAAGAAGTTTTTTCTTCATCCTCCTCTACCATGCGGATCTGATGATATCCTGCATAAGCGTCAAGAAAACACAAAAGGTCGCACCCCGCTGTGGAGTCGACTATCTGATCTATGCGAGGCAGAGGGAATGGATCTTTGGGGCAAGCCTTGTTGAGGTCAGTGTAGTCTATACACATGCGCAGCTTTCCGTTGGACTTGGGGACGACGACCGGGTTGGCCAGCCACTCCGGGTGGACGACCTCGTGGATGAAGCCGGCAGCGAGAAGCTTGTCGATCTCCTCGCGGATGAAGGCTTGGCGCTCCGGGGCCTGTCGTCGTACCTTCTGCCGCACCGGGCGCGAGCCCGTGCGGACGGCCAAGCGGTGCTCAATCACCCCCCTGGGGACCCCGGGCATGTCCGACGGCTGCCAGGCGAAGACGTCGGAATTTGCCCGAAGGAAGGCAATGAGCGCGCTTTCCTATTTATCGTCCAGCGAACCGCCAATCTTGACGGTTCGGGACGGGTCATCACCGAGGGCGACCTCCTTCACGAGGTCCGTGTTGGTGGCGACGACACGCGGCTTAGGGGCACGGGGAAGCGAGGGCCCCGCTCCGCCTGCCGCGTCAGGAGCTGCAGGGGTGATGTTGGCCGCGCGCTGCTCAACACACGAGAGGGCGGCCTTTACGTCCCCGAGGACTGTGATCGGACCCGAGGGGCCCGGGAGCTTCATAGTTAAGTACGCGTAGTGCGTTACCGCCATGAACTTCACCAACGCGGGGCGTCCGAGCACCGTGTTGTAGGGAAGGTTGCACTCGGCGACGTCGAAGACGATGCGCTCGGTGCGGAAGTTGCCGCGATCACCGAAGGTGACGGGCAACGACACCTGGCCAAGAGGCCAAGTGAGGCCCTTCGTAATCCCAATGATGGGCAACGAGGGCGCAAGGTTCGTCCCCGGAGCCTTGATCTTCTCGTAGACCTCGGGGGAAATGATGTTGAGGGCGGCGCCCCCGTCGACGAGGACGCGGCCCACCTTGACGTTGCATATAGTGGGGGAGACAGCCAGGGCAAGCTGCCCTTCCCCGGGTACCTGGGCCGGATGGTCTGTGGGGCCGAAGGTGATCGGAGTGTCCGACCACTTCAGCCTCCGGGACACCGCTGGGCCCGGGGTCGCGGCCAACAGCTCGCGCTTCATGGTCTTGAAGCCACGGCGCGAGGAGTGGGCGTGCGCCCCGCCGTCGAGGGTGGCGAGGACATTCTCGGGTTCTTGGAACTTGAGAGCCTGCTCTGAATCGGGAGCGGCCTTGGCCTGCAGCCGCTCCTGCTGGAACTTCTTGGTGCGCTCGGTCAGGTTCTGGATGGCACGACACTCCGTGAGGTCGTGACGGTCCGTCTCGTGGACGGAGCACCACTTCCGGCCTGTAGCCGGTGTCGGCGGTGCGCGGGCGGCCTTTTGCCGCTTGCCGCCGTTGTCGTCTCGACGGGCGACGTTGCCCCGGGGGCCGCCCGCGGCAGCCAAGACAAAGGTCTCGGCGGCCTCCTTACCCTTCTGGCGCTTTCTCCTATTCCGCCACGCCGCGGAATGTGAGGACTCGCCGTCCTCTCTGGGGTCCTGGTCGGGGGCCTCGGGGCGTGGTTTGTTCCACGCCCGGGCCTCCTCCTTGCGGCGCAGAGGTCGGCGAGGCTGAACAGCTCGACCGGGGTTTGGACGTCACGGGTGCCATACTTCTCGAGCATGCGCTGGTCGCGCACACCCGAGCGAAACGCGTGGATGACCGCGTGGGGGGCGATGTGAGGGATGGTGTTGCGGACTTGGCTAAAACGCTGCAGAAAGTGCCTCAGCGCCTCGCTCCTGCCCTGACGCAGGGCATGGAGGTCCGCCTCAGTCCCAGGGCGCGGGAAGGTGCCCTGGAAGTTTGCCACGAACTGGTGGCAGAGATTCTCCCACGAGTAGATGGATCCCTTGGGGAGGTTCATTATCTAGGAGCGAGCCTGGGCCTTGAGGGTGACGGGGAAGTAGTTCGCCATCACCGTCTCGTCGCCGCCCGCCGCCTGGATAGCGGTGGTGTAAATCTGCAAGAACTCCGTGGGGTCGACGGAGCCATCGTATTTTTCCGGCAAGTTGGGCCGGAACTTGGCAGGCCAGCGCACCTGCCGGAGGCCTGGGGAGAGCGCCAGGTAACCCGAGCCGCCGTACTGAGCAGGCTCGGGCGAGGGACGGAGGTTCCCTGCCGGGAGGTTAGAGCTGGAGGCCTGAGCCTCGGGACGCCCGGCGATGTTCGCGTGCCGTTCGCGCTGTCGCTCCATTGTGACCCAGGCATCCTCATGGGTCCGCTACCGGTTCAGCCGGTCGCGGAGGTCGCCAAGGCCGTTCTTGGCCCTGGTCGTGGCGCGAGGCGCCGCGCCCCGGGTCTGATCCTGGTTCGGGGCGGTGGACCGGCTCACGCTAGAGGCCGTGCGGTCGGCGCTCCGAGCCCCTGCACGACTGGCGGCAGCGACCCGACGATGGGCCGCGCTACTAGGTCAGCGACTCATTGAGCCAACGCCGCTCCCGGCCTCCGCCCCCGGTAAATGCCGGGGGGTGGCGCAGGAGGGCCTCTGCCGCCAATAGGACTCCCTGCGGAGTCGCTGACTGGAAGTTGAGGCCACGGCGCGCCGTGGAGCGGCGTGCCCATTCGCGCCTCATGGACGAGGCCGCGGCAGACCCGGCGGGGCACTTGCCGGCCCCCTCCGCAAGGGAAGGTGCCGAGGCCGCGCCACCGGGTCGCCTCTAGGCGAACTCAGCCCGCGCAGCGCACGCGGCGCGCGCCCAGGAAGACGAAGACGGGAAGTGTGGCGGACTCACCACAGGGCTAGCGTCGCCCGGCGGGGTGAAGCCACCGGACTCCTTGTCGGAGTCCCGCGGGCGGTGGCCTCCTGCCATGATGGGTGTTGGTGTCGGGGACGCTGGCGTACCACCTGGAAGAGAAACTCCCCCTACCTGGCGCGCCAGCTGTCGAAGGATGAAACTCCGATGGCGGGGAGCCTGGAGACCCTCCTTTGAGGTTCGGCCAGGGGAGTTGATCACAGACGGCGTGCGGCGTCGGATCGGTGACACACGAGGGAGACAGGAGGAAGTAGACAGGTTCGGGCCGCACGGAGGCGTAATACCCTACTCCTGTATGTTTTTTGCTATGTGGGAGAGAATATGGTTTGGTGTTACAAGGTGTTCTCCCCAGGGCACTCAGGAGCTCAGAGCCGAGGAAGAAGAAGAAGAAGGCCCGGGGAGTTCTGGAACCTCTCGGACCGGAGTCAATCTCCGCTCCTTTCTCTAGTGGCATAGACCCTCCTTTTATCGTGCAAGGGGGTCCATGGTGCCGAGTACAAATGCCGAGAGAGAGCGCCCCTCGGTTCGATGCGTCTAGTCGCTCACGACCGCCCGCTGTTGCCACGCCAGAGTTGGTGCTGCACGTCTGGTCATCACGTCGTCGGGCTGCTGTGGGCGGCTGGAGCGTGGAGATGGGACGTGCACGTCTCCGCTGCCGGAGCGTGGAAAAACGAAGGCCCGTTAGTCAAAAAGCCTCTGACTGCACAGGGAGAGAGCTGCTCAGAGGCCACGAGAGTCCACGCATGGGCGACAGGCGGGACGCGCCCGTCGCCTCGCCATTAATGCGGGTAGTTGGAGAGAGCTGGTCCGAGCCCGTCGGGGACCGACATGTGGGACCCGGGCCCGGGGAGCGCACCCCGGGATCGCGGACGTCTAAGCAATGTGCCGCGGGGACGCGACCAGGGGCCGGAGCTGTGGGTCCCGGGACCGGGAGGCGAGGCTCGGGCACGGGAAGGTCCCCGGGATGCGGGCCCGAGGAGGCGGCTCCCGGGACCGGGCGCCGAGGCCCGGGCACGGAAATGTCATGAGCCGTCGTCGCGACTCTCTTGGGGAGTGCGTGCCCGGGCAAGGCAGTGCACGGGCCTAGGTACTTAGCGGGAAGACGGCCGTGGCCGGCCTTTACTTGCGCAGAATGCGGCCCCGGAGTAGCTGACGTGGCAGAGGGCCCACGGAATCCCCGGGGTATGTGGGACCCCCTGTCCCGTTTCGCCGACAGATGCGGTCAGGGAAACCGAAGCAATGGATATTAGCTCTCAACAATATTGAGATATACTACGTATAACAGGCTCCAACACATTACACACTAGTTTCACTTCCATTAGATGATCATAGACAATTGCGTCCAATGGCCATAAGAGGCGTCTACATTTTCATCAGGCTGATTTCCTTCCTTCTCATGCTCACCATTGCCCTTGCAGAAGATCAGAAAAGCTACCTTGCTAGAGGTTCATCCATCTCCACCCAAGATGACACCACCACCATCCTTGTGTCGCCTAATGGCGACTTCTCCTGTGGCTTCTACAAGGTGGCCACCAATGCCTTCACCTTCTCCATCTGGTTCTCCAGATCGTCGGAGAAGACTGTGGCGTGGATGGCCAACCGCGATGCTCTGGTGAATGGCAAGGGCTCTAAGCTCACCTTCCGGAAGGATGGGAGCTTGGCCCTTGTTGATTACAACGGCACAGTTGTATGGAGCACCAAGACAACGGCTAATGGTGCTAGCCGTGCAGAGCTTCACAACAGTGGTAACCTCATTGTCATGGATCCAGATAGTCATCACCTCTGGAGGAGCTTTGATTCGCCAACCGACACACTACTGCCATTGCAGCCGATGGCTCAAGATACAAAGCTAGTATCTGCATCCGCTAGGGGCTTACCCTATTTAGGTTTCTGCACCATCTTCTTCGACAGTAACAATTTGTTGAGTCTTATATACAATGGCCGAGAGACTAGTAGTGTATATATTGGCCAAATCCTTTCTACCAATCGTGGGCGAACGGTAGGAGTACTTATAATAGTAGCCGATATGGGGTTCCTGCCGGTTCTTTGCAAGTGAGCAGCTTAAATTTGAAGCTTCTGATCTTGGTGACAAGGATGCCATGAGGAGGTTGATGCGCCTGGGTGCCCGATCTTCCGATAGGTTCGATTTGGCGACGTGAAGACGTTCACGTTTTGAGGCTTCCGATCAGCGATCGTCACCTCGCAACCGCTACACCCACATGTCTAGTTGTTATCAACCACGCTCTCACGTAGTCGACCTCACCACGAAGGTTTTATCCCTGCAAGCAATCGAAGAAACTCACAAGAACAAGGAAGAACGCAATCTGAATTGCAGATGAATGTTTAGCACACGAAGTTGGGGTTCTACAAACCGATCTAGACGGCGAAACTGCAATGGCAGAATAATCTAAGCAAAACCCACCTTTAAACAACGACGGCTACTGTATATATAGGAGTTGGGACGTCCTAGGGTTATCCCTAGGGCGCACACCCCTTGGGTTTAGCCCACGACACAATTACAAGGCCCAAGGCCCAAAACAGACTCGGACTGGAAGATGTACGTGTCTTGTTTTGATGATTCCGGACAGCTCAGGAGAAATTTTGATGTGGGACCAAAACCATCTGAAAGTAGACTCCATAAGCTTTCCAACAAGTACTCATGGACCCCGAAAGTCCTTCTAGATCAGCGGCTAGGTCCGTTTGAAGTTGATGCTGTCAGGAGGCCCGAATCCGAATCCAAAACGTGCAGAACTTCATCTCTTGCCTTCTATGGACCAAAAGTGACGTGGTGATGTAGGAGTAGACTTGGGTAAGGTCTTGGTTTGGTCCCCAATCAAATTCTTTGATCATCCATGCGTTCCTTGTGCTTGGCCTCTTTCCCTTCACCCAAGCAAGTATCTCTGTAAACGAGAACACACAAAACTCATGGTGCAGTAACGGCTGTTCAAATATATAACGTATAAATCTTATGTAGAAAGCATGCACCTTTGGTTGATGAATACATAAAATTGTAAACCGTCCGCGGTTTTACCTTGTCATTAAGCCTGATGAACATATCTTTATCTTTGACCACATAGGGAAAGGTAATGTTGCGCATATGGTTGGATTCTGAAATTTTTAAACACGGAGAACACTTTGTATTGTTGTGCAGCTCAGAACACTCTCCTTCTTGCAAACCAACCTGCAACTTATTTAAACAACTAGAGGAACTAGATAGAGAATTATTTATACTCATGCGGTCCTCTAGACAAGATATATTATTATGAAAAGGAGGTACATTAAAATTTGAACAAATGTATACTCTATGCACATTATATTCTCCTTTATTATTATAATTGCCAATAACATGAAAAATTACATGAGAAGGACATGGCAAATCAGATTTAGCAAATAATTTCTTCTCTAAACAATTGAATGGACAAAGATCATCAAACTGAATATAGCCCCAAGTATTTAAAGAAGATAGCAATCTAAGCTCTTTATTCTCGCTAGCAATGTGAACAACATGTCTAAAATCAGCACATGGTGGTTCAACAATATTACTAACATGTTCATTCACTAGTTGTGGCACGGATATAAGTGAAGCATTACACAACTCTTCTTTATCACAAGAAATAGGAACCAAATCATCGTGTGACAAAGGTAAGTTAACATATGATTCCACTGGAGATTGCTCTAAACTAACATGATTAGTGGACATATATAGCACATCAAAATTGTCCATACCTTGAGTGAATGTAGCACCATTTCTGTTACCTTTGTTCTCATTTTTAAAAACTGTAGGTGCACTCTTAATTAAACCATCTTGAAACATGCATGGAACAATAGGTGGATCTTCTTTCTCTATGTCTTTCTTCTTTTCCTCATTACCTTTGGCTCTTTTCAGATACCTGCAAAATGTCAGTGCCCAAAGCAATATGTTCGTTTTGCAATAACTCAGGTTTAGGTGAAGGCATCAAAACATTAGTATTATTACATTTATTTCTCAAAACCTCATGGTTTTTAATCTTTTCCCTCTCAAGATCATCTTTTAAAATTTCAGCAGGGGACATAGGTAGCAACTTAAATTTCTTGCCATTATATGTAAAAGTGTATGTGTTGGTTCTACCATGGTGCACATTCCAAGGTCTACCCAAAAGTAGAGAACATGCTTGCATTGGAACAACATCGAATATGGCACTATCATGATAATTGCTTGCTGAAAACTCCACTTTCACAATTTTACTTACCTTCAACTTACCGCAAGAATTAAACCACTGGATGTAATAAGGCTGAGGATGCGGTTGCGTCGGCAATCCAAGCTTCTCGACCATATCTAAACTTGCCAAGTTGCTACAGCTCTCGCTATCAATAATAACACGGCATGCTCGATTCATAACCAAAAACCTTGATTGAAACAAATTGTGGCATTGATTTTGCTCCGCTTTCTCCATTTGAGAACTTAGCACTCGTTGTACCAAAGTACTCTCATTATCCTGCAAAAGGTTAGTCACAGAAGAAGGGACAACAAGGGGTCGCTTCTCTAAATGACACACTTTATTTTTATAAGCAAAATTCGGAGATGGAGAAACAAATTTCTCTCGCATAAGCATTTTCATATCGTTCCAAGTTTGAGGCAATCTATCATGTGAAGACGTTATTAAATCTTGTCACCATATTAAAGCATGAGAAGTCAAGACACTAGCAGCATTCTTAATTTTTTGTTTATCACACAGATGACGATGAGAAAAAATTTTATCAATCGCAACTTCCCAACTCATGTATGCTTCAGCACCAAATCCATTATACGAAGGGGGAGATGACACAGTTTTACCTTCACTTGTAGAAGATGATGTGGCAGCTATGGTAGGGCTCTCATCCAAATTCTTCATCTCCTTTTTGTCCTTGGTGTGAATTGTCATAGTTAGTGGAAGACAAGAAGAAACAGTAGCTGGCTGCTGATGTCGTCTCAATTGTGCATATTTACTAAGGAGACCTTTCATGCTCTCAGCTATCGCTTGAAGGTCTTGTTGTATAGAGTCCATGCTATGTCATCACAATCCTGCCACTGTTAGTAGAAAATAGAAAACAACACAAAAGTTTTATCCCTATCAACTACTAGGTAGTGGACGGTGGAATCACACACTCTCAAGCAACCAAAAGCGTCTTACCGAACTCTTATGATATTCTTACCGATTGAAGCAGGTGGTACGAACGGAGAGGTGGGACATTGACAGCGGTGAGTGTTGCGATTACTTGGATCAAATCTATACTGATAAGAAGTTTGTGGATCTCGGGAGGCTCAAAAGTATGGTAGCAAGGATTAGCAAAAATTAATAACAGAATAGCAAAGCTGAATAAGTGTTCCAAATACTTGTAGCAGTCGCTGGCCAAGACACGTTCCTACAACCAGCCTAACAAGCGAGAGTAAAAAACAAAGGACTTAGGACAACTCTCTCTCTCACCAAGTCTCTCGAATATCTTAAAAGATCAGCTCAGCAAGACTGCTCACTAAAAACAGCTCTCTATCCTTTTCTTTTTCTTTATTTTTTTTTCTTTTTTTTTCTCTTCTCCTTTTTTTCTTTTTTCTCTCTTCTAGGAATACACCTAGTACATAAGAAGTAACCACAAAAATTGGCCACTCGATATAATGCACGGACAGACCCTAGAAAAACACGTAGAGGCGCTCTTAAAAGCGTGCAGGAACTTCGGAGCTTGAAAACTCAGTCTTGCAGGCCAAATTTCACGATTTTAGGTTGACCGCATCCGACAAAGTCGGGGACAACCAGATGTAAAATTTTCTGTAGATGTCCGCACATATAAAGTTTGCCCAATTCCGAGTCCGTATGCAAAAGTTATGGCTGTTTTAAAACAGGTAGCGCAAACTAGGGGCTTCGCGGCTCAACCCTGTTGCTTTGGCTAGAGTATAAGTGCCAATAGGTCAAGCGGGCTGACAAGGAGGCTAGCGGTGCAGGGCGATTGACACAAGGCGGCTTGCGACCTATCTAAAAAGGCTTGCGAAAGCGGGTTAAAAGCTCAAGACGGCTTGCAGTCCAAAACCGAGTAGAACTCGATCTCTCAAGGCAAGCTCTCGTGCAATGCAAAAGTTAGAACTAGAACCACGAACACGACTCCAAACCAGCGACCACTAACTTGACCTAGGACACAGACTCAACAAAGCGAAACTGAAATAAATTTTGCAAAGGCACAAAGGGGTTTGGACAGGGAATAAACCTAAAACTACGAAGAACACGGTGGTAATAAATTTTTGTTTTTTTTTTAGACTCTAGGTAAAAGAAACAAAGATGGATAAATGGGAACAGATAATACATATCGGGCAACCTGTGCTCTGATACCACTTGATGCGCCTAGGTGCCCGATCTTCCGATAGGTTCGATTTGACGACGTGAAGACGTTCACGTTTTGAGGCTTCCGATCAGCGATCGTCACCTCGCAACCGCTATACCCACACGTCTAGTTGTTATCAACGACGCTCTCACGTAGTCGACCTCACCACGAAGGTTTTATCCCTGCAAGCAATCGAAGAAACTCACAAGAACAAGAAAGAACGCAATCTGAATTGCAGATGAATGTTTAGCATACGAAGTTGGGGTTCTACAAACCGATCTAGACGGCGAAACTGCAATGGCAGAATAATCTAAGCAAAACCCACCTTTAAACAACGACGGCTACTGTATATATAGGAGTTGGGACGTCCTAGGGTTATCCCTAGGGCGCACACCCCTTGGGTTTAGCCCACGGCACAATTACAAGGCCAAAGGCCCAAAACAGACTCGGACTGGAAGAGGTACGTGTCTTGTTTTGATGATTCCGGACAGCTCAGGAGGAATTTTGACGTGGGACCAAAACCATCTGAAAGTAGACTCCATAAGCTTTCCAACAAGTACTCATGGGCCCCGAAAATCCTTCTAGATCAGCGGCTAGGTCCGTTTGAAGTTGATGCTGTCAGGAGGCCCGAATCCGAATCCAAAACGTGCAGAACTTCATCTCTTGCCTTCTATGGACCAAAAGTGACGTGGTGATGTAGGAGTAGACTTGGGTAAGGTCTTGGTTTGGTCCCCAATCAATTTCTTTGATCATCCATGCGTTCCTTGCGCTCGGCCTCTTTCCCTTCACCCAAGCAAGTATCTCTACAAACGAGAACACACAAAACTCATGGTGTAGTAACGGCTGTTTAAATATATAACGTATAAATCTTATGTAGAAAGCATGCATCTTTGGTTGATGAATACATAAAATTGTTAGGGTCATATCCGAGCTAGTGATGTCCTCATCAGAGGTTGACACTAGATTATGATGGTAACATTAGGCTTTATAGCCTAAACGCAACAAGCTGCAATTGGTCCGTTTCTTGGATGGCATTCCTCAAAGTCTGCGACATACATGGTCTGTGTGGTAAAAACAGCTTTTGCACATACAGGCCAAGCCTTAAGTGTTCCTGCCTTGAAGGCTTCAAGATGATTGAACCAAGTGACTGGAGCAAAGGATGCAGGCGCAAGACAAACATGACAGTTAAATGGGACCACAACGCAGACAACAAGACTAAGCAGGGATTCAAATTCAAGAAGACCCCCTGGTCTGACTTCTATGGGTATGACTTCAACTACTCCTAGTCAGTAGCATGGCAGGAATGCAAAAACATGTGCTTAAACAATGATGGCTGTGAAGCTTTTGCATATCAGAAGGGAAAAGGTGAATGTTATCCAAAGGCATTGCTTATCAATGGCAAGAAATTCCCAGATCCTAGCAACGATATTTACCTTAAATTTCCCAAGGAGGCGCTCTCTTCACAACTTTTGGCTTCTAAACCATCCGATGCTTGCATGGTAACTGAAAAAGAAGCCTATCCTCCATCGCAGATGTTCAAGGGTAGCAATTCCAAGCTCAAATTTGGCTACTTCCTTTCTTCTGCATTGACATTGCTTTTAGTTGAAGTGGTTTTAATTACAGTTGGATGTTGGGCTACATACAATTGGGGGAGAAGACCAGAGATTCGAGATGAAGGCTGCACCATGATTTCCAGTCAATTCCGAAAGTTCAGCTACAAAGAGTTAGGGAAGGCAACCGAGTGTTTTCAAGAAGAGCTAGGAAGTGGCAGGTCCGGAGCAGTTTACAAGGGAATCCTTGATGATAAAAGGAAGGTCACAGTGAAAAAACTAATGATTCAATCCAAGGAGATCAGGAGTTCAGATCAGAGCTAAGTATCATAGGGAGAGTTTGTCATATGAATCTGGTCAGAATTTGGGGGTTTTGTGCCGAAAAGACACACAAGCTCTTGGTTTCTGAGTTCGTTGAGAATGGTTCTTTAGACAGAGTTTTATCTGACCATCAGAGATTATTTCCTGTGCTACAGTAGAGCAAAAGGTACAATATCGCGCTTGGGGTAGCAAAAGGGTTGGCCTATCTTCACCATGAATGTCTTGAATGGATCGTGCATTGCGATGTTAAACCTGAGAACATATTGCTGGATAAAGATTTTGAGCCAAAGATCGCAGATTTTGGATTAGTGAAACTACTTAATAGAGGAGCAAACACACATACCCGTCAAGAGTGCATGGGACTAGAGGGTATATTGCACCAGAATGGGCTCTAAATCTTCCGATCACAGGCAAGGCTGATGTCTACAGCTATGGAGTAGTGCTTCTTGAATTAGTGAAGGGGGTCCGGGTATCCAGATGGGTGGTTGAGGATGAGGAGGAAGTGGAACTGGCTGTTAAACGCACTGCTGACATTCTCAAGGAGAAATTAGCTAGCGAAGATCAATCATGGCTGCTGGAATTTGTTGACCATAGGCTTAATGGAGAATTCAACTACTCACAGGCAGCCACAGTGCTAAATATAGCAGTGTCATGTGTGGAAGAAGAGAGGCATAGAAGACCAAGCATGAGCAGTGTGGTTGAAATCCTGCTTTCACTTGTGGAATAATCTCCAGACTGTTATTGCTACAATTATATCTAGCTGATGTGTGTTGTGAGAAAAATAATAATGTAAGCTGTTGCAGAGAGAAGTTAACGGGCACCTAATTTATGTTCATTTGTCTACAGATGTATGAACACCTATCATCTTACATGGAGTTTTAATACTTCTCTTATTCCATCAACTAGTAGTATTCACCATAACCATTAGTCTATTTGTGGATACTTTGTTCCATATATATATAGTGCACAAGATGCATCCGTTTCCACAACATATAATGTGCTGTATGCTTTCACATTATTCGGTGGATGAATGCTTCGATACTTCAAGGTATTTGATCTGATGGTAACATGTCTAGTTGTAAGACTACCAAGTCGTGCAAACGGGAAATCTAATTCCTTTTCAATATCATCATTACTTAATCTGTGGAGCAGGAACAAACTAAACAATCCAATAGAGCCAAATATTCACCAAACTGTATGATCGAAAAGAAAAAAAAATGACAGGAATAGTTAACGAATCAATCACCAGTTCGTTGCAGGCGACGCTCATCGTACGCTGCCAATGCGCTCCGCGATGCCCATGCCACGCCAATCGATCTCGAATTCTTCCACTCCAGCATCATCTGCACACAATACATTGCCCCCAAATCAATATCGGGCCTCTACAGCAATCCTCACCCCCGTCACCTTTCTCCGTGTCAATGTGGAGTAATCCCCTCTTACCAGGGCGACGGCTCTCCTCGCGGAGACAGCACGATGTCTCCCCTGCTCCCCACCCCCGTCAAGCTGCGGGAAGCCCGCCTCGCCGTCGCCGGGAGCGCGGCGTTGAACTCCCCCCGACACCGGCGATCCGGGCGCGCACCATGGGCCCCGCAGCCCCCTGGAACGGCGCCCTGAGCGAGCACGGGCAGCACTCAGCCGGTTTCCCAAGCTCGCGGCGCGCGCGGTGAGGCGAGGGGCTGAGCCGCTGAGGGCGCGGTGGCCGCGCGCCGCCGTGCTGGGGATGGATGCCACGCACGAGCACGAGCGCTTGGGGCCGTCTATTGGTTAGTCCAAAAGTGTTAATGGCGGTTGCTATAGATTGCCTTACGGCCCATCTGCTGCTGAATTGGAAGATTTGGGCCTGTTTTAGTTTGAAGCCCACGGCAGAAGAAGATTCTTGCTCTATCTGTTTCGAAATACAAAGCTTTTTTACGTTTATGGGATTAAGAACGGCATGAAATAAAGGAAAAGGAGGGGAGAAGATTTATCCTGATATCTGTATTTAATTATCCTGGAAATGCGAGAGACGGAGAGTGATTAACGAAGTATTGGTTAAAAAAAATGTGCCATACGTCATTGACTGGTTGATCGACGTCGGGATTATTGATTTATCAGCATCTGAAAGTCCTAGCCACGAACAAGCCAGGCCATAAGAGAAGTTACAACAAAGAGATATAAAACAAACTATAAAAGTTATCACCTCATATTTATAGTGAGTTGGACGAGAGATAAAAGGAGAAAGAAGAGAAGCAGGATGTATATATTAGAATATGTGTCGAATATACTAGTCCTAGTAGATTACGGTTAGATCATATTATGTGGTAGGGGGTGGAGTTAAAGTCGAACTTTGTAACTTGGCAATCCTTTAAATAGAGAATGGGGAGCCACAATATAAGCATGGTGACAATAATGTAGCGCATGTGCCTAGGGAGAGGATGGCGCCAAGGCCATGGACTTGTAGCGACTAGTGTGCCATGTTGATTGGAGAGGAGTGCCCATAATCAGAGCCCCGGGTATTAGGCTTCAGCTTAAACTCATTAACAAATATCATGTGTTCCTATGTCGTCACCTAGCACATCTATAGTTGATCACTGGTTGACAATATCGAGGAAGTTAGTCGTCGTTCCACTATATCTAGTAACTTTTATAACAAGTGGTATCACAAGTTGACATGCGAAAGAGGAAACACGAGGTGAGATCGTGTATTGACAGGAGATTGTCAGCCGTGGTGATGAGATCGATGGCGACAATGAGGACGTTGTGGAGACGATGACCTCGTCTCATGATCAAATCGGCGATGGAGGAACGTGACCGAAAGATGGGGCCGGATGTGACCGAAGACGACCGGAGAGATCGGAGAGGGTAGCACTATGGACAGCGTGCCCGACACACGCGGCGATCGCAGATTCACGGCAGCAGGATGAAGCCAACGAGCGTGGCATGGTGTGGCGGATGTGTAGGGTTAAGGATGACGTGGTCGTGGACAGTGAACACGAGGGCTATGACAGCAGAGCGTGCATAGGCACGGACAGTTAAGGCTAAGTGACTCGAATAGGGATGGTGAACTTTTCACTGTGTCAAGTGTATAGTCTACGGATGCAAAAGCATAGATATTGGATTCGGCTAGCTTATTTTATGTGACACCAAGGAAGGAGTGGTTCTCTTCATACTAGTCTGGTGAGTTTGGTTTTGTCTACTTAGGCGATAACATTGGTTATCCGGTTGTGGGAGTAGGTGAAGTCAAAATCAAGATAGAAGATAGAGGTGAACATGTATTTCAGGGAGTCGGGCATGTACTGGAGCTAAAAAGAAATCTGATTTTACTTGGAACCTTACATGAAGAAGGGTTAATATTCCGGAGTAATCAGAATAGAAAAAACATAGAGATCATGACGGGCAAGACGACTGTGATGACAGGAGAGAAGTGGAGTTGTATCTTTACAAGTTGCGAGGGTGCATTATTAGAGGTGGAGCCCAGAAGAAAGTTACTGTGATAACTATTGCTTTTGATTGCGATGAGTTTGGTGTAGGCTCATCAGGTGGTTCGTGGTGAAGCTGCAAAGGCAACCCAAGTCTAGAGGACTAGTGGATCGTCATGGTGATTCAACTTCTTCTAGGTGGAGTTTGTTAGAATAGGTGTCGAATATACTAGTCCTAGTAAGTTATAGTTGGACTTAGAGTTATATTAGGTAGTAGGGGGTGGAGTTAGAGTCGGACTCTGTAATCCAGCAATTCTTGAAATAGAGAGGGAGACGCCATAATGTAATCATAGTGACGACAATATAGTGCATGCGTGCAAAAGAGGATGACGGTGAGACCATGGACTCATAACGGCTAGTGTGCTATGTTAATTGGGGAGGAGCGCCCATAATCAGAGCCCTAGGGATTAGGTTTTGGCTGAATCACGTTGACAAATATCATGTATTCCTGTGTCGTCGCCTAGCATATCTATAGTTGATCAATGGCTGACAAAATCGGAGAGGTTAGTCGTCGTTTCGCTATATCGGCTAACTTTTATAACAGTATATCTGTAGCCAGCTGTAGCATAGGCTCCTAGATGATTTGTGAGAAAATAAGGTGGATCAGGGTATTAATGTTGTAATATGTATGTATAAGTAACTACTGTATGAATGAACTAGGTATGAATGAACTATTAGAATGGCTATAGATGAGGTGGCAATTTTTATAGCCTGCAACTAGTTGTCACACTCTGAATTTTTTCCCCTTAAATAGAGCCACACAAAATATACCAAAGAAAATGTCCCAAGAAAAATAAATTAAAATGTCCAAATGAATTAATTAAATATAAAAATGCAAAATAATAAATTATCATGGCTGGGAATAATTTTCTTTTATTCCTCTTGCCAAAATATATTAACAAGATTTTTATTGGAATTTTTAGAGCACTGGAAGTATTTTTAATAAATCAAAAACCATTATCGGAATTAAATTGCACTGGAAAATCCTTTTTCTTTTCTTTTCTTTCTCTTTTTCCTTTTTATTTTCTTTTCCTCCCTCCTAGGCCGCCAGCCTACTCCTGTGCTGGCCTGCCCGCGAGCCCGCAGGCTGTCTCCCCTCGGCCTCGCTCTCCTCGCACCCGGGCCGGCCCATCTCGCCACGGCCGCCCATTGCCGCTTGAGGGCGCTAACAGGCGGGGCCCGCTTGTCAGCCTCGTCCCCAACCTCCGGCCGGAGGAGGCGGGATGACGTTATCCACGTCGCCGCCTCTCCCGCGCCTCCCGCGCCCACGCCGCACACCCTAGAGGCCGAGATCCACATCCTCTCCCTCATCCGCGCCACATCCGCCCATTTCCCCCTCAAATCCGCTCCGAATCGAGCTCGCCGGCCACCACGCGTCCTCCCCACTTCGCTGGCCATTGCCGCCCAAAATCCGGCCACCACCTCACCTCCTGAGCCCATAAAAACTTCCCTGTCCCCTCCTTCGCCTTTTTCCTAACTTACCGCGCCTCCCCGTGCCCTCAAACACCGCCGCCACCATGCACCCAAGCCCTCGCTGTTTTTTTTTGACATTTCCGGCCATCGCTTGCCGCCACTCCGGTCGCTGTCGAGCCGCACTGCCACCACCGCTGTCTTCACCGTGCCGAGGAGCCCCCCGGCCACCACTTCGTGGGCGTCGAAACCCGCCGGAACTCCCCGCCCTCGCGCAAGGTGAGCCCCGGTCTCTGTCTCCTCTCCGGCCGGCAATTCCCACCGTGCCATGCCTCTCTTCTCCACCCTAACTCCTCTCCCGTCTTCCCTAGCTCCCAGAGTCCCTCGTCCGCCGCTTCTCACTCTCCCGTCGCCATCGGAGCGCCATTGCCGACGCCATCCTGAAGCCACCGCCGCTCCTGCCTCGCCGCCGTCATCCTCGTGTTGCCTCTCGCCACCGCGAGCCACCAGTGAGGTTCCCCGCCATTTTCCCGTTCCCTTCCGCCCCTCTACGTGCCCGCCGCCACGCCGAATGATCGCCGTCAGCGACCATTGGGTCGCGCGCACACTGCTGCCTCCCGCTCGGGATGGCCAGTGTGTGGCCGTCGTTCCCAGGCCGTCCGATCTGCCGCATGGTAGATCGGGGCCATCCGCCGGTTGCCCTCGTGGCCGCCACGTGGCTGCCGCGTTGGCGCCACGTGTGCGCCGCGTGGCGCACTCGCTCCCGGCTCGGTGGACCGAGTCCACCGTGCGCCGGCACCCTTGAGTCACCGTTAGGTGGGGCCTGCTGGTCAGCACCGCTTTCCCCTTGGGTGACACCATAAATGCCTATTAATGGCGCAATAAATTTATTAAGGTTTTTCTATTAATAGTAAAACATAGTAAAACTTTAAAAATTCATAATTAATTCAAACGAACTCCTATTAAGTCTATTCGAATTTCATTAAATCCAAAAAATGCTAAGAATTCATTAAAAATATTTTCAGCTCATGTTTGACTGCGCTCATGTACTATTTTTAATTATTTGTGTATTGTCTGTTATAGAATCCGACGCAATCGACCCTCCCGTTTACTACGAGGTTGTAGCTAAGTACGTCGAGCCAAAGCAAGGCAAGTCACATTGTAATATTGATCATCTTGTACTTACTTTCTGCTAAAATATTTTGTTTATTTAAATAAACATGCATATTTTTATTATTTCATGTGGTATGGATTATGACCTTTATATAGATAAGAGTATGTCTTAGTGGTTGAACCTTGTTCCTTGCCACCTGGGTAACAACATGATTAGAATATTATTCCTAGGATGCTTAGCCATGCTTAGAAACTATTAGTTCAATTAAATATTATCATTTACATTTAAGGTTCGACTCAATGTTGGAAAATAGAACTTTGGATATGTTAATGTTAAATTACTAAAATTTGATCTAAATGGTGGGCTGTGGGTGCATGGTTTTGTTGGTTGCACCTATGGCAATTAAGGACTGGTTCGCGGGAACCCCTTGGGCAATTACTCGTACTTTCCACAAACCAGCGTGGGCAACGGCTGGGCTTGTAGCATTTCTTCTCCCTCTCCTAGGCACAGATGGTGAGAATGGGCGTGATGGAGTTGGGTTGGTTCGGGGTAGGGTTAATCGGCTTTCAGATCTATTGTGGCGCAAGGGGGGTAGCCTGGCCGATGTGGGGTGTCCTGGCGGCAGGTGCAACCTCAGCGTGGTGTGGATGGTTAGGGAGAGGTTGCGTGAATGGTCTTGTCACAGCCTCTCGTGGGGTGTCGTGGTGACACGCCGGCACACGGGGACGTGTGTGGGGCTGTGTCTTGTAGGTACAGTTGTACACCTCTGATCAGAGTAAATCTATTCGAATAGCTACGCCCATATCTATGGGTATATTGGTCAAGACTCACCGTGATTAGTTTCACCCTTACTTAATTAACTTGACTCAATGGAACTGGAATAGTTCAGATGGATGGTTGGGCCTGGTTAACGTGGTGTAACATTAATCAGTGGAGGATTAATATTGTTCAATGAATCAACCTTTTTACCGTTTGCGAATTACTACTGTTTGAAACTGCTTTTACGCAAATGAACTCTAAGCCTATCTTTGTCTTTTGTACATTGTGCATACTTGCGGGTGTGATTTGTTGAGTACTGTGGGTTGTATTTAGTCTTGCTCCTTTTCCCCCTCTCAGTGGTGGAGTAACTGTCCGACAAGGATCAGCAATAGGACTGGCTTGGCTCTACCATCAAGATGCCTGTGGAATGGAAGCTTTTGCTTGGCTAGTTGTATGTAGACTTTATTTGTTGTTTTTACCATTGTATTTATGTAAGACAATTTTATTCTGTTTATAAGATGCACTCTGTCGGCGAAATGGGACAGGGGATCCCACGTGCCCTGGGGACGCGTGGGTCATTGGCCATGTCAGTTCCCCGGGGCGTCATCGCCATCGGCCCCGGGCTCGTCCCCGGGGCGCCGTTTCCAGCGGCTGCGCTCCCGGGCCCGGGCACCGATACCCCGGTTCCGAGTGCCGATCCCCCGGTCCCGGATGCCAATGCCCGGGCCCGAGGGCCGACCGACTCGACCTCAGGTGCCGATCGCCATGGCTCCAGGGGCCGATCCACCCGAAGAACTTGGTTGACCAGCTCCCCAAGTATTCGCATTGATGGTGAAGTGACAGGGCGCCTCCCGCCTGTCTCCCGACAGCATCTCCATGATCAGATCGCCCGACAAGAAACCGACCAGACAGCCGCTTGCAGCAGCCAGGCGACGAGATGACCAGACGTGCTCTGCACAGCCGCCCGCAGCAGCAGAACCAGGCGGCGACTAGACAACTCTCCTCCAGCGCGGCGCAGTGGACGGGCGTGGACAAGGACGACAGGACGTAGCATACTAGCTCTTTCTCTCTCTCTCTGCGCATATGCAAGCTCGGCACTGTGGACTCCCCTAAATCTATAAAGGAGGATCCAAGCCACCGGTGAAAAAGACAGACTCAACAGACTCAACGATAGCCCGGACAGCACCGCCCCGGCGAGAATGCGTCCGGAAGGTCGTCTCACATTTTGTATTTCAGTCCGGGGCCCTGGGTCCCGGACACATATTGAGCCGAGGCACGGATTCCCGAATCCGTGCCACGGGCCCAACACTGAGGTGCCGAACCAGGGCGGCCTCGCCAAGGCGAGTGCAAGCCTTGGAACGCGACACCTGGAATAGGGCACGATAGCCCGGATAGCACCGCCCCGGCGAGAATGCTTCCCGGAGGTCGTCTCACATTCCATATTCAAGCCCGGGCCCCCGGAACCCGGCTTATATCAAAACCGTATTTCAGTCCGGGCCCCCGGTCCGGACACATATCCTTAGCGCTGGCCGGGGCCCCCGGGTCCCGAGCACATGCCTTTCCCCAGCCTCGAGGCTCGCGAGGGAAGCGAGTCCGAGCTCCATTCCCGGAACAACACCGTAAGCAAAGGTACAAAAATATATACATGATCATATACATATGCAAATACCTCTCTTTGTACAAGACAGGCAAAGCGAGGCCCAGAGATGTCGTCGCATGAGGGAAGGTCACCGGTGTACTTCGCACCGAACCCCGGGTGGCGCCAGAAGGTCAGCGCTCGGGGGCATGGAGGGCCCCCGGGCCCCGAAGGCGGCCGCGGATGGTGTCAGAAGGGAACCGGCGGCTTCCTTGAAATCTTCGTTGACATCGGCCCCACAAGATGCTCGCCGCGGTTGAGGAACCCTGTCTCCGGGGCAGCAGACTCGACCACGGCCTCCCGCGCCTCCTCGCGAACCTCCGTGACTTCCTTGTGCGCGGCGAACTCACACCCCCAAGACGCGAGCCCGGCATCTTGGGCCCACACGCTTTCCTCTCGGGAGAGTGTTTCTTTCTCCCGCGCCTCCGTCTCGGACCAGGCGCGGGAGTCCTCGTCGGCGGCAGGCTTAGTGGCGCCCTTCGATTGGACGACGCACCTGTCTGCTGCCGCGTTTTCCGGCCGGAGGGTTGCGACGAAGAACTCGACGGCGGCGCCTGAGTCCCGGGCGTATATCCCATCTAAAGCACCAAAGACATCAAGCTCCACCAGCTCAAGATGAACCAGGCGGACCCAGCGTCCCCTCGTTTTTTCAAGGACATGGCCCCGTTCCTGCCCGAAGCGGCTCCGGCCGAGCAACAGGGCCAGGGGCCACTGTCGGCGAAATAGGACAGGGGGCCCACGTGCCCTGGGGACGCGTGGGTCATCGGCCACGTCAGTTCCCCGGGGCGTCATCGCCATCGCCCCGGGCTCATCCTGGGCGTCATCGCTATCGCCCCAGGCTCGGCCCCGGGCGCGCGTAGCCATCGGCCCGGGCTCGTCCCCGGGCACCGTTCCAGCGGCTGCGCTCCCGGGCCCGGGCACCGATACCCCGGTTCCGAGTGCCGATCCCCGGTCCGGATGCCAATGCCCGGGTCCGAGCCGACCGACTCGACCTCAGGTGCCGATCGCCATGGCTCAGGGGCCGATCCACCCGAAGAACTCGGTTGACCAACTCCCCAAGTATTCGCATTGATGGTGAAGTGACAGGGCGCCTCCCGCCTGTCTCCCGACAGCATCTCCATGATCAGATCGCCCGACAAGAAACCGACCAGACAGCCGCTTGCAGCAGCCAGGCGACGAGATGACCAGACGTGCTCTGCACAGCCGCCCGCAGCAGCAGAACCAGGCGGCGACTAGACAACTCTCCTCCAGCGCGGCGCAGTGGACGGGCGTGGACAAGGACGACAGGACGTAGCATACTAGCTCTCTCTCTCTCTGCGCATATGCAAGCTCGACACTGTGGACTCCCCTAAATCTATAAAGGAGGATCCAAGCCACCGGTGAAAAAGACAGACTCAACTGAGGACCTCTAACTCCCAGCTCTCAGCACCCGAGCTCATTCTCAACCTACTGTTCTTCTCCCTCAGCGCCGGCAAGCGGGCTGAGCTCACCTTGTAACACAGCAAACCACATTCATCTCCACATAGCATACACACAGGAGTAGGGTTTTACGCCTCCGGGCGGCCCGAACCTTTATAAATCCTCTTGCCTCCTCTGTGCGCCTCTGTTCATCGTCTTCCCCAACACCCTGCGCGATTACCTCGCTTCGGACGGTCCGGACCCGCATCGGGTGGTCCGGACCCTTCTGCTTCACCACGGTTCGGACGGTCCGGAGTCGCTTCGGACGGTCCGAACCCCGCCTCTTCTATGTCTTCTTTGCCTATCTTTCTTCTACACCTGACGCCACGTACGCCGGAGAACTACTTCCCTGGCCGAATCTCAAAGGGGGGTCTCCTGACTTCCCGCCGTCGAGGTTTCATCCTCCGACATACTCTGTATGGCAATTTGGTATTATATACCCTAATTTTTCTGGACAGGGATTTAATACACAGAAATGTTCAGAATTTGGGTTACGAATTTCTAAACGTTACACTAGCTATACTATTAAACTTGCTCTAACCATTGAGCGAGGTCATAACCATCACTGCACCAAAAGAAGACAAGTAGTGCAAGGACGTGTCGATACTGTACTACATATACTGTCTAAGGCAGCGTTTTTTTTTCTTTTTGAAGGAAGCTACTCCCTCATTTACCTTCAGCTCACTTCCAAACCATTGAACTGGGTGTTTTTTCAAAATCTTTATGTATAGAAATTTTGTTTAAAAAATAAATAGTTCCATTTTTTAAGTTTACAATAGCTAACACTTAATTAATCATGTGCTAATGACCTTCATCGTTTTGCATTTGGCTTATAAGAGCAACTACAATAAAATGATGTAAATATGCTATAAAACTTATTTGTGATGAGTTGGAGCAGAGAGAAAAGAAAAGAGTAGAGAAGTGGGCTATAGATTTATACCAAGCTGCACCACGGGCTTCAAAAAGCTTTGTGAGGAAATGAGGTGAGCCAAGTATTAATTGTGTAACTTATTTCTAACTAACTATTGTATGAGTGAGCTATTATGTTGGCTATAGATGGTACAGCATAAGATAGAGCCATTAGTTAGCTATGCTATTAGCTTTGCTCTAGGCTTAAGCCAAACTCTATGTCAACCAGGGGCCTAAGGGCATTCACAGTGGAGGCTTTGGACTGCCACTGTATGTAAGCTAAAACCACAGGCTTAAAATATGATTGTCACACGGTGCAAAGTTGTTTCAATTTTTTACTTCAGCCTTTGATGCTTTTTATTTCAATTCTTGTATATTTTCTCAATTTACATGAATGTCTAAAATTTTACATTAAGCACTCTAAAATCTAGAAACTAATATAAAATCACTAATCCCTCTCCTTTTCACTCCACCGGACTCCTTCCCCACTCCGGCCTCCTCTTTCTACCGACATCACCGCCTCTCTTCTCCCTTCTCTAGCCGATGTTGCTGCCTCTCCCTTCTTAGGTCGCTACCATCGCCTCTCTCCTCGAGATAGTGAGCTTAGTGAGCTTCTTGCAGATCAAAGAGCTTCTCTGGCGTATCGAGACGAGCGGCTTGGGGCCGATCAAGCTTCTCCGACGATGGTCGAGGAGGAGGTATATCGGCGGCATGCGCGAACGAATATCCTTCCTCCTCGCAATGACGAGGAGCTCGACAACATAGATGCCTGGTGTGTGGAGCTCACAGATGGAGCTCGGTGGTGGCTCTAGATCTGGCCACGAGCCCGCTGATACCAGGACTCAACAACAGCCACTCTTTGCCGAGCTCGGCGCCGGTATGCCGCTCCCAGCCGCCGCCCCTTCACCCTCCAGGTATGGGTACCGTGTTCCCCTCCCTCCCTCTCAAGATCTGGCATAGCGCGTGGCAGGGCTCCCCGTTCGTCCAACACCGAAACTGAGGCGTGCCTCCACGCTTTTCCTATCGAGTCCACTGTGCCACCTAGAAAGCACAAGTAGCCCGAAGAAGCCATTCGCTTGCACCCCCTCACTGACAACATAGCTCCTGTATAGTGAGCCGAAGCCACTCACTACATAGAGCGTTGTTCATGCCCTGAGCTAGCTTCTGCTCACCTGGTACGAAGTGTACTGATCATGCTCATCTTTACACGGATGTAGTATCCCCGTCATGCTGAACAGTGGTGTATAGCTAAAAATGGAAGCACCGTGGACTCTGGGTCTTTTGGCAAGAGGCAGCGAAGAAACAAATAACCACACTTAAGAGATTTTTGGCTTAGTTTATTGGTGACACGTAAAACAATATGAGTTATTAGCATATGATTAATTGAGTATTAACTATTATAAATTTAAAAAATATATTTATTTGATTTTTTAAAGAAACTCTTATATAAAGTTTTATTATAAAAACGTACCGTTTATTAGTTTGAGAAACATATTTACGAAAAACAAGATAGTAGCTTAAACCATAAGTTCTTAAAAACGGTACCATACTCGCTAGTTGTTCTTTTAGTACACCACTGACGACTGAGATTGTTTTCAGCTGCTAACATTCGGCTACGCCATCCTTTTAACACTCTTTTTTAGACTTTGTGATTTGTCCTCCCCTTTCAAATGAAAATTGTGTGGTTATATGTCTGATAAGACACACCGTGAAATGAAAATTTGGATGGGTAAGCTTCCCCCCTCCCCCCTGCAACCAGTCTTATAAAAAAGATAAAACACAGTGTGATAATATATTTTGATACATGCGATTATTATTGATATTACAAATACTAAAATCAATCTCTCTCTATATATATTATATTATTAAGATAACTTAAAAGATGGCACTGCGTTTGTTCTGTAGGCATAGAAATTCTCATAAAATGAGGCACCATATTTACTCTGTAGGTATAAAAACTTTCACACTAATCAGAAAATAATATTGACTATCTGATCATAATAGATCTAGATTACAAGAGTAATGGTGTAGTTCAATTGATATGTAATAGTTGTATAGAAAATATAATTGTATGTAGGGAAGCTAAGAGTATATATCAAATCCATTTTGACCTTTAAAATCCGACTATAGAATTGATCCAATTATGGTCTCTCAACTATAAAACCGTTCACTATTAGTTCATTAACTCTCGAAACCGTTCATATTTCATCACCGTGTCCATAACATGGTATCTACACGAAGTCCATGTGAACAAATAGTGATGACATCAACATACCAGTACATAATAAATAAAAGGAAAAAAATGCTATAAACCACGTGTCAATCTCGTGTCCTTTTCCTCGTTATCTTCCATATCCTCTATATATGGTTTATTTTAAATTGCTAATTAGCATGTCACGTGGCATCCCACCTCACGCTATAAAAAATCACTCTGATTAAGCTCAAGGATGATATATGGACGATTTCAAAAGTTAAGGGATCAATAGTAACCGGTTTCGTAGTTGAGGACCAAAATCGACCCAAGATTATAGTTGAGGAAACTAATATGGATTGTTTTCGGATTTATTGTATATGAATTACAACTATATCTGTGAAATCAGAATATATCAATTCTATGTTATTTTAAAATCTAGTTCCAAGCAAAATTGCACGACAAATCTACTAGTTTTAGTGGTATACTAAATCTATTAGTCATTTTTTGAACAATAGCGACTTAAAATAAGCCATTTTCAGCACTCTTAGTCTGCAGATAAAGTGAGCATATAAAAACAATTTAGAGAGTTAAGTTTTCTGGTAAGATGATGCTCCCTTGGTCTTTAAAAGATGGGCAAAGAAATTTTCTCAGAAAGAGTGTGTTTTTAGAGTGGGATATATTAGACATCTTTAATATAATTTTATCGTTTTAACCATCTAATCAATAAGATTCTCTCATCCTCGTCGTTTACTCCCCTCTCTATTTTTTCTTTATATTAATTAACGATATAGTAGTATTTTGATCTTATGCTTAATCTCTTTTTAAATAACTAAAATAATGGTATTTTAGGGACACAGGGATTAGGCAACAAGACTAAATAAGAGTTTTTCTTGCTTGACGATGGACCCCACCCCGGCCAAACTGGGAAAAAGCAGACAGGCTGCAAACGGCCTCGTCTGCATCACTGCTCTGGATGGTTGACGCGTGGACATGCGAGGGATCCAACGGCTTGCTTGGTTAGGCTCCAGCCGGATGCGCCGAGGAGTCGAGGATGCACGTGGCCCGCTCGGGTCGGCTCCCAGGCTCGTCGGCTCCACGATCCCCCTCATCTGCCGCTGTCGCTGCCACCACCTCCGCCTCTCGTCTCCTCGGCGGCCGAAGGATTCGCCGAGAAATCATGTCGCAACAACTATGGTCATCCCTCTACCGCCGGAACCTGGCGCGGCGACATTCTCCTCACCTCGTCGTGCGCCTACGAAGACGAGGAGGTCCAGAGGCGGTGCGGCCACAACAACGAGTAGTACAACCGCACCGTCCAGCGGCGGAGGGACGGCGGCGGCAAAGTCAGCGACTCGGCACACGCGCCGGACGAAGATCAGTGCAAGTACGTGGTCTCCATCTTGTATTGTGGCCTCGGTAACCGCATCGATATCCTCATCGGCCGCGTCTTGTTCCTGGACCGCAGCAACGAGATGGAGAAGCTCTTCTGCGAGCTGTTCCCGGGTGACGCAGTTGGTTGGTGTCCAGGTGCGCGTCTTCGACCACCGGCAGGCGAAGTCACCACATTTCGTCCTTGAGCAGATCACGTCATCCACGTGGAAGGAGGAGAAGCTGCCCCCGGAGTTTCTCGACGGAGAGGAGGACACGGCCATGCCGCCGCTACCGACGGCTGACAGGAACAACTCCAATGCTGTACTCATCGTCGTGGTACTGCGAGGGCATCAAAGGCATGTAAGTATGGTGACCGGCGAGGACATGAGCGTGCACCAGCCGAGCCACGAGGAGTACCAGCCGTACGTCTGGCGAGCAGTTAAAGAGAAATAATAAGAAACTACTCTCTCCGTCCCCTTTCAGCAATAGCCTCTTGATTAGAGCTCCTTAAAGATAAATAGGGACTGTCCCTATTTTTTCGTACTTTAAAAAAATATCTCTCACTCTAGCAATAGCCCCTATTTCTTAGTCTTTTTTTTCTTGTATTTCAACATGCAAAAATTAGAGTCCGAAAACAAAAACCGATCTAATTTGCTATCTTAGGTCCTTTTCTTTTCCTCACATGCAACACAGAAGCCCAATAAAGGCTCCAAAATCGCTAGCAACTTGATTCAATTCCCTTGAAATAACAAAATGGAGAACTGATCGACATAAACTTCTGAAAACTACAAAAATGAAACTTTGGGAGCAATAAGGTTTAATTTTCGGAGGTCTCGAAGACAACAAAGATGGACACCAACTGACCAAGGAGAAGAAGATGGAGCGTGCGTGACTAAAAAAATCCTCTCTATGAGAAAATCATAAATGGGGGCTGGGGTCTAGAGCCCCAGGAATAGGGGACGTGGGGTGGGATTTGGGGACCTTCTTATTTTAGAGGCTTTAATAAGGGCCTTGCTGGATTTTATTTTTTACACCCAAACTCCCCAAAACTGATTAGGGGCTGCGTTTAGCGGCACTGCTAGAGTTGCTCAACTTTGAGGTTTCAATTTGTCCTCCAATCTAAGGAATTTTATAGTGCTAGTTATTACATTGTCACAGTTTTACCCCTTAATAGAGCCACACAAAAATTCACCAAAAAAATGCCCAAAGAAAATATTTAATTAAGGCTAGAGAAGTTAATTAATGGTGAAAATACAAAATAACAATCCATCATGGTGTATTTTTCTTGAATTCCCCATGCCAACATAAACTAACATGATTTTTACTGGAATTTTTAGAGCATTGAAAGTATTTTTTAATAAATCGGAAAGCATTATCGGAATTAAAAACCTCCTGGGAAATCTTTTTCCCTTTTTTCTTTCTTCTTTTTCCCGTTTTCTCCTTTTGTTTTCCTACCTGGGCCGCGGACCGCTCCTGTGCGTGGCCTACTCCTGTGGCCCGTGCACCCCGCGTGCCTCCCTCTCCCCTCTCTCTGACTGCCGGGCCCTGCTGTCAGCCCCGCGCGCCTCCTCTCTCTCCCTCCCACCGACATGTGGGACCGGGGCCCTACATGTCAGGCTCGTCCCTAACCTCCGGCCGAATCTACTGGAGGGGATTGATCCCCTCCCCGTCGTTCGATTCCGCCTCACCCCACCCCCGCGCCCTCGCCCTCGGTTTAAACGACGTGGACCGGGTCCCCGCACATTTCCCCCATGCTCCCCGTCCCTATTGCCCACGACCCCGAGGGAATTTCACCCCAAGACACCATGGCTGCCGCACAAATCTTCGTCAAAATCCGCAAGCCTCAGCCTCGATCTTCCGCTGCCGTTGCTATTTAAGCTTTCCTCGTCCTCCTCCGCTTCTTTTCTCCCAAAAAACCCAAGCTTCCAGTGCTCTCTAGCCCCTCCGCACCGTAATCCCGAGCTGCCACCGCTAGTTGCCACCTTCAGCCACTCGTCGCCGCCACTATAGCCGCCGTAGAGCCCGTCCCTCATCACTGCCAGCTCCACCGCGTGCCGGAGTACCCAAGCCGCTACCTCCGCAAGCCTCATTGCTGCCGGAGGCCCGTTCTCCCCGTCGAGGCCTTTGGTAAGTGTTGCCGATCCGCCTAGCCATGTGGCCCCTAATTCCCTTCTCTACTTTCGCCAGGATCCCCTCGTCGACGTTCACCCCTCCATCACCGTTGATCTCCACCAGAATGCCATCGTCGTCGTCTTCCCAAACCTTAGCACCGCCTCACGCTTCTCTTCGTCACCGTTGGCCGCCTTCCCGTCATCGCCGCCCCTTGGTGAGGACCCCCTTCAACTCCCCGTCTCCCCCGCCGCTCGGTACTGCCTCTGCCGCGCCGAATGGTCATCGGCGGCGACCATCGGGCCGCGCGCGCCGGCGGGGCACAGCCCCGTTCGTTGTGGGCATTCTGATCTACCTCGGCAGATCGGGGCCGTCCGGGTGCTTGCGCCTCACGGCCGCACGTGCGTGGACCATGTCCACCGTGCGCCGCCGACCCCATGGGTCACTGACCCGTGGGCCCCGCCTGTCGGCGCCGGTCCCCGCGGCTGTTGATGCCATAATCCTTGTTTAATGCGCCATAATTCGTTTAGGATTTATTTTTGTATAGTAAAACACAGTAAATCTTTGAAAATTCATAATTCATACGAGCTCCGATTAATTCCATTCAAATTTCATTAAATCCAAAAAAAATACCAAGAATCCATTAAAAATAGTTTTAGCTCATGTTTCAGTGCTCTCATGTACTGTTTTTATTTGTTTATGCATCGAATGACGTAGAAACCGATGTTTTCAGTCCTCCTGTTTACTACGAGGTGGTTGCAGAAGTTACAGAGCCAGAGCAAGGCAAGTTACATCACTATTCTTGATCATATTGTGCCTGCTTTATGCAAAATATTTTTTTGAATAAATAAATGTGCATGTTTTTATCATTTCATGTGGGAAGGTACCTAACCTATGTATATAGTATGACGACCATAACTTGATAAACCCTTTATTCCTTTGTAACCTAGGTAATAATATGACTAGATCATGATTAGCTTGCTTAGCCATGCTTAGAAAGGAACTAGCTCACCTTGGGGTAAATAAATGCTCATTGTTATTATTCACTGGTGATCGACCTTGTGTCAAAATAATGGAACCCGGGTCATGTATGATTACTAAATTAAAATATGACCTTAATGGTGGGTTGTGGGTGCATGGTTTTGCTGGTCACACCCATGGCAATTAAGAATTGGTTTGCGGGAACCTCTTGAGCAGTTATTCGTACATACCACAAGCCAGCGTGGGCAATGACTGGGCTTGTAGCGTAGCTTCTCCCTCTCCTAGTGTCACATCCTGCCCTCCAGAACCGCGCAGCCCAGCCCATCCAATGGGCGGGCCCACTTACACATAGCACCCCACTTACACTTTCGTCCTTGCTTCGTATAAAAGGGTTAAGCCGGAAGTGCTATGGTTGGAGGGACAAGGCCTTATAAGTTGGTTTAACTCTTGCTCAACTAGCAAGGTGGTACTATTCAAGTGCACACAGCACTCATGGGCCACATAGGCTAGATCCTAATTGGGCCAGGATGTCGCACACACCCCCCTCAAAGGACCTGGTCTCTTCATGCATGTCCGTACGTCAGTGACCGGTGCCATATGCCATGCCATGTGCCTCATGCCCGCACACTGACCCGTACATGCAACTGCGAGGGTTGGCTCTAATACCATTTGTAACGGCCTGCCCTCTAGAAGCGCGCAGCCCAGCCCATCCGACGGGCAGGCCCACTTACACATAGCACCCCACTTACACTTTTGTCCTCGCTTCGTGTAAAAGGTTTAACCTGAAAGTGCTATAGTTGGAGGGACAAGACCTTATAAGTTGGTTCAACTTTTGCTCAACTAGCAAGGTGGTACTATTCAAGTGCACACAACACTCAAGGGCTACATAGGCCAGATCCTAATTGGGCCAGGATGTCGCACCTAGGCACTGTTGGTGAGAATTGACGTGATGGAGTTGGGTCGGCTCGAGGTCGGGTTGATAAGCTTCCAGATCCATTGTGGCGCAAGGGAGGTAGCCTGACTGGTATAGTGTGCCCTGTTGGTAGGTGCAACCTCAGCATGTTGTGGATGGTTGGGGAGGAGTTGCGTGAACGGTCCTGTCACAGCCTCTCGCGGGGTGTCTGGTGAATATGCCGGCACACACGGGAACGTGTGTGGGCTGTATCTTGTGGGTATAGTTATACACCTCTGGCCAGAGTGAAAAACTATTCGAATAGCCATGCTCGCGGTTATGGGCGTTTGGTCAAGACTCAGCATGATTAGTCCCACTATAATAAATTAATTTAAAATATTGTGTAGGGATAGGAGGGATGGTTCGGCCTAGTCAACATGATGTAGTGTTGATCAGTGGTGATTTAATATTGCTTAATTCAACAACCATTTAGCTGTCATAGACCGGGTTCGCTTGTTAATAGGCCCAGACCAGCGCATCTTTGTTCTACGAACCACTACTATTGTTTGCAACTACTTTTACGCGAATGACCCCAAAGCCTTTCTTTGTCGCCTGTGCATTGTGCATATTTGCGGGTGTGATTTGTTGAGTAATGTGGGTGGTACTCAGTCTTGCTCCCTCCCCCCCCAGAGATGGAGTTCTACTCCGACGAGGATCGTCAGGAGTAGGCTGAATCCGCCGTCAAGCTGCCTGGGAGTGGAAGCCTCTGTGCGGCTTAGTTGTTAATAGCTTTAATTTCTTTTTCCGCTGCATATCTATAAGACAATTTTTATGTTATTATTAAGATGTACTCTATATGGTAACTTAGTATTTGTGTACCCTGGCTTTCCTAGACGGGGATTTA
This sequence comes from Oryza meyeriana var. granulata, assembly GCA_003991445.1. Taxonomy (NCBI): domain Eukaryota; kingdom Viridiplantae; phylum Streptophyta; class Magnoliopsida; order Poales; family Poaceae; genus Oryza; species Oryza meyeriana. The sequence continues at coordinate 449,942 of RYFJ01001026.1, read as the reverse complement.
ATACACAAGAATGTTCAAGATTCTGGTTGTGAATTTTTGGGCGTTACACATATCAGCCACTTTTCATTCAAATTCCTTCCTATCTTACCCCTTACCTACCATCTCACTCAAACCATCACTTATTTAATGAGGGGCATACTAGTCTTTTCTCTTCAACCTTAATCTTTCTAAAAAGGGAAAGATCCCTTATAGGAGGGGACGGAGGGAGTAGGAGTTGAATGTCACACATGCGGACATTACTCATGGGATTGCTCGCAGAGAAGCCAAGCCAAGAAGATGTGACCCAAGGCGACCACCAGGACCTCTAGGTGAAGAAGATCAAGACCGCAACATGATCAAACGGTCATTCTGACTTCACCAGGCCAGCTGTTGAGCAGGGATGACTGCACCAAATGCAAGTATAGGAGCTGACTAAGGAACTCCATGTTACGAGGCCATCAAAGGAGAAGCTCTAGATCATCAAGCTATGGAGACCATACTAGAAGATACTAGGGGTCAAGATCTAGAGGAATGAGTGATAACAATTAAGAAGTCGGAAGACAAGAGGGAATACTGGCTTGTTAGACTTTTGCGAATATGAATGGACTAAACTTCTAAAGATGAAGCTTTGAAGATCCGTCAAGACCTGGTTAGTTTAGGTTCCCCTTAGTTGCCCCTTAGTCTAGAATCTCGGGGTTGATATTCTTTTAAAGGAGGGTAAGTTTATAACGCCCTGTTTTCCGTGTAGCCGTTAAAACTATTTTAATAAAAACCTTTGCTTAAAAATTTGTATTTTTGTGTGTATTACAAGAGTTAGTATTGAGATTTCGATTAAATCATCCCTTGAGATCCTAAAAACTCTACCTCAAGAAAAAGGTCCTCGCATTTGAATCTTGAAATTTGAATTATGTTCTAAAACTCTATCAAAAAATTTAACCAAAGTCCATACATCAAAAATTCATTCAAATGATGCATTAACCAATTCCAGGCAACCCATTTTCACCCTTGATGTAGCTGAGAGTTCAACTGCTGGCTGGCGGCGTATAGATGTCGCTGGCGACCATTTAGGCGGCGAAGGGACTCGGTGTTGATTGGTTTGGCTAGGGTGCCTCGTGGGGAAAAGAAAGAAAGGGGAGTTGGCCATCTACCTTCAATAGCGGAGCGGATCGGGGACGGCGGCGGCTGCGTTTTGGGCATTTTGGATACGACGGTGTTCGGGCAGTGTTCAGGGCACGTACAGGTTCGCGAGGCGGCAAAGAGCTCTGCGGTGGGGGTGCCTTGGTTGTTTAGGCTCGGGAGTGGCAGATTGGAGCAGGGCCAAATGGCAATTGCGGCGACAGAGAGAGAAAGACCACGACAAGGCTTTGTGGTTGCTCAGGAGTAAGGGAAAACTGGAAGGGGCGGCGGCCTATTTACAGGCGGAGCTAGCCGCATGGTGACGGAGAAGAGAGGCGGTGGCTACAGGTGGCGGCATGGCGCGATTGAGCCGACGGGACGCACAATAAGCGGCGGTATGGCTTTCATCATCAGCGTGGCAGAGGGGGAAAAAGGAAAGCGGAGGACACGGGGATGTGAAGGGACGAGGGATGCGCGCTTGTGTTTTGACTTTGGGAGCTCGCCAGTGGGAAAAGCTGCTACTCTCTAGCCGGCTTTTGACCTGGACACCCACAGCGAGTGGCGGAGCGCAATCTGCGCTGAGCTCGTGCCCCACGGAGTGACGAAGAGGATCACGCGTGCTCGAGCTAGCGGGGGGCAGGGAGGTATGGGGGGGCATACGGCCTTGCCGGGGAGAGAACGAGAGAAATCAAGAGAAGAGAGAGAAGAACGAGCGAGCGATGGGAGGTAGATGACAAAGCCGATAGGCGGGGCCCACGCGAAGAAAAATGGTGGCGTCTGTCACACTTGAATTTTGGATGAAACTTGTCACACCCAGAATTTCCATCCAAAATCTAGGTGCTTTATTGTGTGTAAATCCTCGTCCAGGAATCAACCGAGGCACACGAATGACATAGTTGATATCAAAGTAAATGTTTTACATAATCAGATGTACTTATTACAGAGACGAATGGCACCTCTCAAAATAATAAAAATTTAAGTAGCGGAAATAAGCTATGGATGACGCGATGACTCCCAATCCACAAGCACTTGACCAGGCTCCCGCTGAGTCCTCTAAAAAATCCTCCTCGCTGAAATACTCCTCTGATGATGATTGTTGATTGCAAGGTGAGTACATGAAATACTCTACAAGCCACATAGCAAATACGCAAGTGCACAGGTATCCCAAGGATGTCATAATATGGCTCAAGTTGCATAAATAGCAATTAATAAAACACTTAAGAAAGTAATAAAATAAGTAACCATTAAACAATATTAACCAACACTATACCGCTCTCCAAAGCCGGTACAGGCCCAACCACTTCCAACCTGGGGTAACCATTTTCCATAATTCGTTATTAATATAAAGTAGTGTGGGACTAATTGAAAGTGCATCTAGGCCCCTAAGTGGGTTTTGGTGAGTTGAATGACAAAACGATTAAAGGACTAACTTGTTTGCTAAGTGTTGAGCAGGGATTTATTCTTATGATTATATTGTGATATTATTGGGCTCATAAGAATATGCAATTGTTGATGGTCTCATGTTTTGGAAAAGCATTGGACAAATCATAATAGATGGATTTTATTGGGTCTTTATTGTTGATTGTGAAGCAAAGCTTAGCTTAAAGGTCGACAAGAGTGTGTGAAGATATCAAGCAAAGGACAAGTAACGAGGACTAAGCAAGGGGAACCAAGTTATGACTTGGGACTAGTAACCCATGCTAGGGTGAAGTGAACGTGTTGCTTGGAGTACACCTCGAAGTCTTATCTAGCGAGCAATGCAAAAAGCATCGAATCTTTGTTGGATCATTTGATGAAGTGGGCTTATAGATGGATGATGGTATGTCAATCATATTTGTTGAAAGTCCTAAGTCACTAGCTCAAGATGGATATGCTCAGTGGTTGTTCAATGTTGAAAACCTCAAGTTGAGAATGATCAAGTATTGGCATGTTGAAGACATACAAGCTCAAGTGGATAAATATTGTAAATGTTGAAATCTTGAGATAGAATGCCGTACTATCAAGAGGATGCAACATTGATTGCATGGAAACACCAAAAGTGCTCATAGGTCAACCCATGTGAGAGAACCTTGAGAGTTGAGTGTGCTGACCAGAGCAAAACAGGTCTGGCCGGTTTGCACACCGGCCTGGCCGGTTTTCTCTGAGTCAGCCCTAACGGCTAGTTGGTATGAAAACCGGCCTGGCCGGTTTTGGGAACCGGCCTGACGGTTTTCCCTGACAGTAACGGCTAGTTTTTGGTGAGTGGGTATTTATACCCTTTGGCCCTCTCCTTTGAGTGCCTGCTGGTTGATTCTGGTTCTTGCACATTCTAAAGGGTTGCTAACACCAGCAAGGCTCTCCCCAACCTCTCTTTGTGAGATAGGCTTGATTTGGTTGAAATCTTTGAGTTGGGTTGAGAGAGAGTTTGTATGTGAGCTTTAGAGAGCAGTCCATAGTCTTGAGCACTTGAAGGTGAAGTCTCGCAGCTCGAGAAGCATTTGTTACTCTTGGAGGTAAAGCCTCCTAGACGGCTAGGCGTCGCCGGTGAGCTCCCAAGTTTGTGGTGAGCCACGGATCGTTTGTGCAGGTTTGATCTTGCCTCCGGAAGGGAAAAGATCGCCTTAGTGGAATCGGGGACATAGCTTGACCTTGGGGTCACGAAAAGCTTCCTCAACGGAGACGTAGGGTTCACGGTGGTGAATCCAAACTTCGGTAAACAAAACCCTTGTGTCTCCACTGCGGTTTGTCTCACATTTGATCTCTAGCACATTTACTTTGCTTCCGCTCGATCTACTTTGGTGTGCTTGTATTGTGTGCAAGGACTAAGTGAACCTGCTGTGCTACATCAGCAAAGGCACATCTTCAAGTTTGGTTTGTGCTAGAACCCATCAAGGGGGTGTATTTTACTTGTGTAGGTTCTGCAGCAGGAAAACCGGCCTGACCTATTTGAGAAACCGGCCTGGCCGGTTTTGAGCCTTCTCTCTAAAACCGGCCTGACCTGTTTGGGAAACCGGCCTGGCCGGTTTTGGTACTGACTTTGGATTAAGTTTTGATAATTGCAGAATTTGCCTATTCACCCCCCTCTCTAGGCGACATCTCGGTCCTTTCACTAATCACGAAAAACATTGCTAGACTCGCCCATAACCGCGGGCACAGCTATTCGAATAGTTTTACTCTGGCCAGAGGTGTACCAATTTACCCACAAGACAACTCCACAACATGTCACCGTGCGCCTCAATACCACCATGGTACCTCGGAAAGGATTTGTGACAGAACCCTTCACATAACATGCCCAACAGAAAGATCACCGGCCAAGTCCCCAATAGATGTGGCCCAACCTCCAGGCTAGAGAAACTCTTGGCTCCCAAGTATATGGACTTGTTGGCACTGCCACAATGGATTTATTGGCACTCCCACCTATCATCTAAACACACCATGGTGTCTCCTGTTGGGACATGCTACACTACAAGGCCAGCCATTGCCTATTCTGGCTTGTGGTTAGTACGAGTACTACTTTGTAATAAGTAGTCCATGAACCGGTCCTTAAGTGTCATGAGCACCATTAGCATTAACCACAACCCCAATGCTCACAACCCACCTTTTAGTCAAGTTTTAGTAGACCATTAAATTAACCGCACACAACTACAGTCGTGAACTGAATCATCATTTCACGTGAAGTCAATAATGTAATCAATGTTTAAGTGACAGCTCATAATTTATACTATAGTTTCTAGGCATGGCTAAGCAAGATCCTAGAATTATTCTAGCTAACCAATAATTAAAGCTAGCTAGTCACACTATTCCCATAGATACAATGTTAGGTAATCGCGGTGCATGAGAACCCCGGATGCGCTTTGACGATGTAAGTCTTCTCTGACTTAGGTAAAGCCGAACAAGGTACTCGAGTCTTACCCGAACCTTGCATTAGCAGAGGGTTCGGCTGGCGACCCTCATGGGGCGTACCCTATCCAACAGAGTTATGGACAAATAAGGTACCCGACCCTTGCATTAGCATAGGATTCGGCTGGCGACCCTCATGGGGCATACCCGATCTGACAAAGTTGTGACCAAATAAGATACCCGACCCTAGCATTAGCATAGGATTCGGCTGGTGACCCTCATGGGGTGTACCTCATCCAGTCGAGTAGTATACGACCCCCAACTAGCGCCGGAGGTCGATCATTAGCTCACATGGAGCGTAGCCGAGGAAGATGTCGTCCCGACTGGTGCAAGTACTCGGTCAGTAGCCCTCGTGGAGCATCCCGAGTGTATTTTGGCAGATTTGTCCAGCCCCTGAGCGTAGAAGATAGGCTCGCAGCCCTGAGTTCCTGTCACACGTATCCGGAGCTGGCCCTGCGCTATAAAGATACCAGATGAGTGGCATCTGATGATGAAAACAATCACCCGAATAAAATATATTTTACAATATATGTAAATACGTGTTCTTCCTCTTACTGATATTAATTTCTCCGAGTAGTTGACCCCTTACATTTAAGCACTCTGCCCAACTAATCAATAGCCCCTAGCGCTGGAGTTGCTTATGGCTCTTTCCCAGACACGCGTTTTGGTGACTTGAGTTCGTCTTTCATAGAGCAAAGTTTCACAGATCAGGATTTATGCTACTCGAATTCTTTTGCAATCATTTAAAGAGAAAAGACAGAAAAAAATGCAGCTTGGCACCTATTAGGTGTAAGCAGCTGCAACCAATGGCAAGGCCAAAATGAAGAACCATTTATCATGAGAAGCGACTTAGCTATTCGGTATTTGGGATGTGGGATGCCATCCTTGTTTGGCTTTTGAGCCCCAAGCTTGGTCACTTTGTTGTCCTGATATCTTCTGTTGTTGAAAGTCGAAGACAGTTGTGACCGAATTGCCACAATGAAAGCCGTCTGACTTGTGTTTGTGACTCCCGACTTTAGTCGGGACCGCGTCGTTGTGCCTCCCGCTCTTCTTTTGTCAGGATGCCTCTTGTCATCGAGGGCCTCAGCCATAGCGTTAGCCAAATTGCGTACTTGTTCGGCATGTCGAATAAAGCCTTGATAGAATGGAGGCTCCGTGTGAAGTTTAGCAATGAATAGGTGTCTTTGACTCCTTTTCGATAAAGGCGGTGGTGATGAGACCTCTCCTTGATCTTCGGGATTTAATTCTTCTTTTCAGAGAACCTCTTGATGAAGTCACGAAGAGACTCGTTCTTCCAATGATGCACTGATATAAGTCGTTACTCAGAAGATGGCCTCTCGTATGTTCCCTGGAAGTTGCGATGAAGCTTGTTTCCCGAAGTTCTCCCCAGGAGCGATGGATTGCCTGGAAGTCCTGTTAGCCATGTCCTCGCTGAGTCGCTAGAGCGACTGGGAGGTAGTTAGCCATGACATTGTGATTCCTCCAGCTGCTCGGATCGTCAGAGTGTAAACTGTGAACCAGGACTCGGGGTTGGTCTTGCCGTCGTAATATTTTCGATTCCTATAGGCTTGAGACCGATGGCCCAGCTCGACCTGTGTGTAGCTTTTGGTGAAGGGCCGGATATGCCATTCATCGTCAATGAGGGCTCCGACTCCGAATACGGCGGGGAAAACCGCTCGTGGTGGAGGCTGAAACGCTTGTTGCTTGTCATCCAGTTGGCGTTGCTCATCTTCTCGTTCACGGTGACCGACGATGATGTCTTGCCGAAAGGTCGCACCCATAGTCGGTCTCGGAGGTCCTGAGATCTCCGACGGTTGCTTTGACGTCGCCGGTTGTCTTGCGGGTTACCGAGTGACGCCTGACGTCCTCCGTATGCGGCCGACTGGAGCCAGCCACTTCGCGTCGCTTTGAGGTAGATGAGACTGCGTTATGGGGATATCGACCGGTTGTCGGTATGAGGGTATCACCCGACTGTTGGTGCTGTTGACATGTAGCAGCGGTAAAGCATGGCTTTTATCTTGCGATCCGTCGGGGTGGCCTGGTGATTAGGCCCGAACTGGAGTGTATCCAGTAAAGTCGCAGCGGCCACGATGTTCTGTTGAGAGAATGAGACGTCATGGTCGCAAACTCGGGTTTGGAGATTTGTTGCTGTACAGTCCGCCGGCCCTGCGATAGAGCGTCGTGCCGGCGTCCTACTTCTTCCTCTTGTTGCTCACGCAGTCGCGTGCTTTCCTCCTCATGCTGCTCGGCGTAGTCGGTGTGATTCCTGATTAGGAGTAGAGCCTTTCGATGCCATGAAGTATTTCTCGTGGCGGGAGAAGTTTGCTGAACTGCTGTCCGACGTTAGAGTCGGAATCCGACTGAGAGTCGTAGTCGGAATAGTTGATGGGGTGATTATAACTCGACCTCCCTAGATCTGATCTCGAGCGGCTCTGGGCCGTATCCGAGTCGAACTCCAGAAGGATCGGGTTCTGCCGCGTCGGATGTTGTACTGAAGATATCCGTGGCGTTGCCGAGTCTGTACGGGAGATTGACGATCTCTTCCCTTCTTAGCTCGATCTTGGCCAGCTCAAGGCCGAGTCCGAGTCGAAACACCGAAGGAAAGAGTTGTCCCGAGACCCGACAAGAAAAGATTGCCGCAGCAAGTCGATGAGGGTTGCTGCAGCGTCGTGTGAACCGACTGGCGCGGAGTCGGCCAGTTCCCTGGTAGATCAGATTGAGTCCAAGTCGGCCAAGGTGAGATTGCCAATCTGGTCGGCGACGAAGTCGAGGCTTCCGAATGCAATTGTATCTCCAGGGGAGTGTTTGCCACCGTCGACTCCGGTTGCTGGATCTATCGAGTTTGTAGATGTAGATCGCGCCGAAGCCCCTACCTGGTGCGCCAACTGTCGATGGTTTACACCGGCAATAAATATATGGAGCTACTCAGCGGATGGAAACTTGATGGATTGCAAAGGAACACAAGGAGATTTTATACTGGTTCAGGCCCTCGTTGTGAGGTAATACCCTACGTCCAATTTGTATGTATTCCTTTGAGGATTTGTAGTGGTGATTCTGGTGAACCAACTCAACCTACGCTCAGGGGGTGCCCTGCCTCCCCTTATATACTGGGGGACAGGGTTACAAGGTAGGAGTCCCAACCGGATTACGGTCAAGGGATCTCCTCTTAAAGATATAACGCACCCGACTAGGACTATATATTCCTTTCTATACATGGCAAAGTCTGCCGAATCTAGCTATATCTCTAATTACAAGGCTAGGCCCATCCTCTATCCGAGTGGCCTATATGCTTGTCATGAGATACCCGGGGCCCATGGCCCACACTAGGTTTTTCACTCGATTTTCGACAGCGACTGCGGCGGATATACAGTTGGTATCGGCACTACATTGAGTATGCAAAAGTACAGTTTTACCCTTCCAACGTCAAAAGGCATTAAGTACCTACTCTCAAGAAGATGTGGTACCACTACATATCAGCCTTTTCGGCCATTAGATCATGTGTGATGGACAGCCGGATATGGTACTACCTCCCTCAAGGATTGTAAGAGCCTCTCCACTGCTTGCATATTTGAAATAGAGATATCAAGTATGGTACCGGGACCTACATTTATGAACTCATTACGTGCATCATGATCGAACTCATGCCTAATGACCGACTCCAATATTACAACCACAACATATCGACCATCAGCACATGGTCTCTCATCAATTGTAAATATTGAGTTTTAACTCCCTAGTCTGATGTAGAGGCTGCTTGTAATTTACGGTGATGAACTGCTGATGCTGATGTTGATGCAATAATTCTTTAGCTACGGCTTGGAACTTGGAAGAAACTTAACTGAAGATGTATTTGTATGGGCACGTTCCATCCTTTTGTTGCTTGACTTGAAGCCTGAGGAAGAAAGTGAGCTCCCTCATTATCGACATCTCAAACCTCCTAGTCATGATCTTGCTAAACTCTTCACTAAAATAGGGATTAGTAGAGCCAAAGATTATGTCATCGACATAAATTTGGCACACAAATAAATCATTCTTGAATTTCTTAGTGAAGAGAGTAGTGTCGGCTTTGCCTATTTCAAAGCCATTTTTTAGTAGAAAGTCGCGAGACATTCAAACCAAGCTCTAGGGGCTTGCTTAAGCCGGTAGAGCGCCTTATGAAGCTTGTAGACATAATTTGAATGTTTGGGATCTTCAAACCTGGGCGGTTGCTCCACATACACCAACTCAGAGATTGGTCTATTGAGAAACGCACTCTTGACGTCTATTTGATAAAACTTGAAATCATGGTTAGCGGCATAAGCTAATAAAATTCGAATGGACTCAAGGCGAGCAACCGGCGCAAAGGTTTCACCAAAGTCGAGGCCCTTGACTTGAGTGAACCCTTGAGCCACTAACCGTGCTTTGTTGCAAGTAACCACTCCATTTTCGTCTTGTTTGTTGCGGAAGACCCACTTGGTGCCGATGACGTTTTGCTTGGGTCTCTCCACTAATGACCACACTTGATTGCGGGTAAAGTTGTTCAACTCTTCTTGCATGGCCATCACCCAATCCGGATCACCAAGTGCGTCCTCTACCCTAATTGGCTCCAAAGACGAGACAAAAGAGTAATTCTCACAAAAGTTAGTGACCCGCGAGCGAGTGGTTACCCCTCTTTGGATATCACCAAGAATGTTGTCGACGGGATGATCTCTTTGCACGGTGTGGTGAATTCTTGGATGATGCACCAAGGGAACTTGAGCTCACACAGTGTCTCTTGGCTCACTAGTGCCCTCGGCATCGATCCCATCCACTCGTACTAGATCGTCCTCTTAATCAACTCCTGTGCTTGAAAGCACCGCTTGAGTGGAAGGAGCTTGTTCAGTGCCTCTTTGCTCCTTCGACTCTTTTAGCGGCCTCACCTCTCCAATTGTCTTTTTCTCTATGTTGTGTCCCGTGACTCCTTCACCTAGTATCTCAAGCGCAACTTACTCTACTTGGGAGCCGTTAGTTTCATCAAATGTCACATCTCTCGTGGTTTCAACAATTCCGGAGACTTTGTTGAAAACACGATAGGCGTAAGCATTTGACTCATATCCAAGTAAAAATCCTTCATCCACTTTTGGAGAAAACTTGGATGAACGAGGTCTCTTATTCAAAATAAAACATTTGCAACCAAAAACACGAAAGTAGGAGACATTAGGTTTGTTACCGGTGAGGAGTTCATATGCCGTTTTTTTGATAAGTTTGTGGAGGTAGAGGCGATTTAGCGCGTGACACGCGTTGTTCACCGCCTCCGTCCAAAAGATGTCCGGGGTCTTGTATTCATCTAGCATAGTCCTTGCCATCTCGACAAGAGACCAGTTCTTCCTCTCCACCACTCTATTTTGAGGTGGATCATATGGAGTGGAGAACTCGTGCTTAATCCTCTCATCATCAAGTAATTCCTCTACTTGAGTATTCTTGAACCCTTCCATTGTCGCTGCTAACTTTCTTGATCTTGAGCTCGAACTCGTTTTAGGCTCGCTTTGCGAATTTTTTGAAAATTCCTTGGGTTTCACTCTTATCTTGCAAAAAGAACACCCAAGTGAAGCGAGAAAAATCATCAATAATTACGAGCCCATATTTGTTACCTCCAATGCTTAGGTAAGCCACGGGACCGAAGAGATCCATGTGAAGTAGTTCCAATGGCCTTAAGGTAGTCATGATATTTTTCACGGGGTGTGGGTTCCCAACTTGTTTTTCGGCTTAGCAAGCGCTACACACATGATCTTTCTCAAATGTGACGTTAGATAGCCCGAGGACGTGTTCCCTCTTTAGAAGATTTGATAAGTTCCTCATCCCCGCATAGGCTAGCCTTCGATGCCAAAGCCACCCCATTGAGAATTTTGCAATCAAGCAAGCCTCCGGGTTCACTTTATCTAGGTCAAAGTCCACTAGATAAAGATCTCCCTTCAACCTTCCCTTGAATGCGATGGAATTATCATCTCTTCTAAAAATAGAAACATCCTCATCGGTAAACAAACAATTATAGCCCAATTTGCACAATTGAGACACCGATAATAGATTGTAGCTTAAGGACTTGACGAGAAGAACATTAGAGAGAGATAGATTGTTGGAGATGGCAATTTTGCCTAAGCCCATTACCTTGCCCTTACCATCATCTCCAAAGACAATATTGCCGTGATCTCCTCCATTCTCATCAAGAGTTGCAAACATACTCCTCTCTCCCGTCATGTGGTTGGTGCATCCACTGTAAATAACCCAACTCGATCCACCGGAGGAGTATGCCTACAAAAGGAATCAAGCTTGGGATTTAGGTACCCAAATTTTTCTAAGTTTAGGTCCTTTAACATTAGTTACAAGCGCCTTGGGCACCCACACACAAATCCTATACTCCTCATAGCGACCACTAATGAAATATGCAATCACTTTACCGCGTTGATTCTTGGTGATCTCATAAGACTCATAGTACAGTTTTTTTGGTCGGAGCCTCCTACCAGTCCTCTCTATCTATCTGGGTTGACTAGTTGGAACCTCCTACCAATTTCATCGGAGCCTCCTACTAGACCTCTCGGTCTGCCTGAGAGAGCTAGCCGGAACCTCCGAACCATTGGGTTGGAACCTCCGACCGGCCTTCTCGGCTTGGCCGAGAGGCTTGGTCGGAACCTCCGGCCACTATGGTCAGAGCTTCCGGCCTCCAGACTGACTGAGGAACTTTTTACCTCCTCAGCTTGCGACGAACCTCCTTCTTTCATAAACTTCAGACATTGCTTCCCATTGACCATGGTCCTTCTAGATGGTCTACTTTCATGAGGAGAGAAGTCAAGACCATAGCCGTTCTTGTTGGGGTGGGTAGTGAGGGTTTTGTAGAGGGCATCCTTGGATTGGAATGTTTTCAAACATCCAAACTTCACCAAGGTAGCCAACCGCTCATTCTCCTTTTTAAGCACCTCCAAAGCTTTAAGGATAGTAGCATATGCATCCAAATCATAATTATAACATTTTGCACAACCGTTGCTTGTGGAGGCATTGGAGATCTTAATGGCCTCATTGGAGGTGGAGGAGCTATTCCAAAGAGTGTCAAACTACACTTCAAGAGCCTTGTGATTTTAATCCAACTTCACAAAGTTTTCTTGAAGTGTTTCATTCTCACTCTTTAGGTTAGTCAATGAGTCATTGACCAAAAAGAGCTCTTTGGTCAATTCCTCACTCCTCTCCTTCTCCTTAGCCAAGCTCTTCTCTAGGGCAAGGTTTCTCTCCTTCTTAAAGATGAGCAAATCCTCTTGCCTTTCGAGGGATTTCTCCTTACTCTCCAATGCCTTCATAAGCTTTGCAAATTGTAACATGGCCGGCTTGCTAAAGCCCTTGAGCATCTCATCCATATCATCCTCACTTTCATCATCACTAAGATCATCATCATCAATTTGAGGAGATTTGAATAGGGAGGTTACCTTTCGCCCTTATGCCATAAGGCAAGTAGGCTCACAATGGTCGTCGTCGCTCAAGTTGTCGAAGAGACGCTCCTCGAACACCGACGATGACTTGATAGCAATTGTGGCAACCTCTCCTTCATCACCTTCTTCCTTATCATCATCCTCATCATTGGAGAACCACTCCTCTCCAATGTGAGCACGCCCGGTATTCTTCTTGACCAACTTCGACTTGCCACCCTTGTTCTTGAGTTTAGGGCAATCGGCGATGAAATGGCCGTACTCCTTGCATTCGTAGCACGCCCACTTGGATTGCCTCCTTCCTTTGTCATCCTCCTTCTTGTCCTTGCCAAAGCCGCCTCAACGAAGGAAATGCTTGAACTTCCTCACTACAAGAGCGAAGTCTTCATCTTCACTCTCGGAGTCACTTGAGGCTTGCTCCTTCTTGGTCATCAAAGCGACTTCCTTATTCTTGGCAATTGCGGCATTCTTGGCAAGTTGCTTGATCCCCTTGGCTTCCTCTTCTAGTAGCTCATGTCAGATGATCCTCGAGAGGACGTCATTTGGGGTGAGTCTCTTAAAGTTCTTCATCTCCTGGATGAGGGTCACCAAGATGGGATTCCTTGGGGCGATCACACCGAGAAGCCTCTTGATAACCACGTGATCGGTCATGTCTTCACCGCCAAGACCACGGATCTTGTTGACAATGACCATCATGCGATCATACAACTCCTGCAGCATCTCGTTATCTTCCATCACGAACTGCCCAAGTTGCCCCTCAAGCAACTCAATCTTGGACTCTTGCACGCCAGGGGATCCTTCATGCGTCAATTGAAGCGTATCCCAAATCTCCTTGGCCTCCTCAAGTTGGTCCACCTTGTTGAATTCCTCAGAACTCAAGGAGTTGAGGATGACACTTGCGACTTGACCATTGCGGTGGATGAGGGCCTCTTGATCCAGTGTAGGTTCCTCTCCTTCCTCCGGAGCATCCGTCACACCTGTGCACACAATCTTCCAAACACTTGGATACAACGAGATTAGATGCAATTTCATCTTGTGCTTCCACACGCTATAGAAGGTCCCGTCAAAATGGGGAGCACGTTCGGAAGGCACGGAGATGAATTGCTGAGGAGAGGGAATAAACTTGTTGTAATCAAGGTCAAAAGCAAATACCTTTCTTCCACCCGACTTGCTAATCGAGCCATCTCCGTCTTCTTGACCTTCGGTAGAATTAACCACCTTCTCGATCGACATCCTCGGGTCAACTCCAAGCGATTAAGCTTCTTAGGAGTTTAGGCTCTAATACCAATTGAAAGCCCGTTGATATCGCCTAGAGGGGGGTGAATAGGCGTTCCTGAAAAATTCTTCAAATGCAGCGGTAAAATACTGGTAAGAACCTCCGACCAAAATGGTAGGAGGCTCCAACCGGCTCTCTCGGGCTGGCCGAGAGGGCTGGTCGGAGGTTCCGGCCAAGAACGCCGGAGGTTCCAACCCTACTGTTCTGACTCTATCAAGACACCTCAATAATGGATAAATTTACAGAGGTCATGTGTGAGCAAGTAATAGTGTAGCAGATAAATGCAGGCAAGTAAAGATACAAAACAAGGCAATAATGAGAAAGCACAACGGAGACACAAAATTTTTTTCTCGAAGTTTGGATCACAAAGATCCTACATCTCCGTTGAGGAGCTCCAAAGAGCCGGGTCTCGATCGACCCCTTGCCTCACCAAGCGACCACAAAAATCAACTTGGTATCCACTAAAATTTACCTCTTTTCCTTGCGGAGGCAAGATTAACGTTCACAAACTTTCCTGAGACAATCCACAACTAGAGGAAGCTCGCGGGTGACGTCTAACCGTCTAGGAGGTTTCCTCCAAGAGAAATAAGCTCCAAGCAGCCGATCCGCGTTCTCCTCAAGTGCACAAGATCCTCCTAGCCTTCTCTCAAGAAAACTCACTTAATTTTCCACTAGATCCTCACAAGAATCACAAAGGATGCACTAGAACTAGTTGAGAGAGCTCAAAGAACCATAGGAGAGGCTAGAAGTCAGTGAAAATGAAGTGGAATGGCCAACAAACGGCTAGAAACAAAGTTTGGGTTTTATAGGCATTGGCTTACGTCACTTAGCCGTTACTCACAGATTTTGGTCAGGAGGTTCCGACCCCAGGGGTAGGAACCTCCGGCCAACACTTAGTCTCTGGCCGAGAGGGTTGGTCGGAGCCTCCGACCCCAGGGATAGGAACCTCCGACCCTGACACTGAAACTAGCCCATCCCAAATGTATGTGTTGTGCCAAAGTGATGGACTCTCAGCTATTTGGATCTTAAGCACTTGAGTGGTCTTGGAACACTGTTTGTAACCCCTCTTGATAGTATGGTTTTTCTACGACTCAAAAGAAAATTCAAAAGAATTTAAAATAAACTCCGAGTCGCTTCGCCGTTTTGCGTCATGTCTTTGTGAGGTTGTCCATGTACCACACCAAGCAATCTGGGACTAATTCTCTACACAATTCTCGATAAACTCATTAGTCTCTTAACCGCTTTGTCATTAATCCACCAAAACCCACTTAGGGGTTAGATACACTTTCAGAGTTGTGCTTGGCTAGCTTGGTGGCACGGCTGAGGTATGGATTTGCGACGCGTGGGCAGTGACGCAGCAGCAAGCAGCTGGGTGGCGAGGCTAAAAGATTGTGGAGGCAGCTGCGTGGCTAGTAGAGCTAGGCTCTGCCTTGCGAGACAGAGCAGAGAGGGAGTTGGGGGTAGTAATGGGCCAGCCTGGGCCACAAGGTGGAAGAAAGGGGAAAAAGAAAGAGAAATGTAAACCTTGCCGAGCCGAGGAAATGGGTCAGCTCCTCGGCTTGGCGACGAGGAGGAAAAATGGGCCAGTGGCCTAATGGCAAAGCAGGCTCATCCACGAGAAATTAATCCGAGGAAAAGAAAACGAGAAAGAAGAAGGAAGAAAACCGAACGACGAACGAAGTATGACTTTTAAAAAAAAAATGGAACAAAACGACGAACTCCACATGAATTTTCAAATATCCAAAAAAATAAAAACAGTTTTAAAACTCAGTAATTTTTAGGGCTGTTACACCATGCTATTATAATTGTATAGTAATTTGATATATGCCATATTTTCTAAAATTTTTGGACCAAATTTTTAGGTTTTAAAACGAAGGCCTTCTTCCTTCGTTCCCTCTCTCCTTTTCATCTTCTCCACCAGAGTTGTTCAGCCCCACCGACGGCGGCGAGGATAGCCACGACGAGGTCCCGGTGCCGTGGTACGCGAACATCCCAAGCGACGAGGCCGAGACGGCGTGGCTAGGCGCGAGGTCGCCGGAGGCCGGGGGAGACCCCGACGAGGCGGCGGCCACGGTCGCCTGCGCCTGCAGATGGCGCTGGCGCTGGCGCTGGTGAGAACGTGAGCGGCAGTTCTGGAACCAGTAGAAGACGTTGGCGTCGCTGACGGTGCCGAAGTGCTCGAGCAGCTTGCGGATGCGGACATTCTCATCCTTGAGCGGGTTCACCATGCCGATGTTGAAGATGGACTCGAGGATTAGTATCTGCTCCGGCTTCGGCGTCCACCACGACCTCACCGGGTCTCCCGCCACCGCCACGTGCCTATTCGAGCTATGGCCGTCATCCATCAGCAGATCCAGCTCCATTGCTGGAGAAGAGGGTCACCCGCCACCGCCGCGTGCCTGTCCGGGCTGTGGCCGTCTTCCATCACCAGATCCAGCTCCATTGGTGAAGAAGATAGACATGAAAGAGGAGGAAAGTAAGGAAGAAGGGGAAATTTGGTTCAAAAATTTTAGAGAATGTATTGAGGGATAAGTAGTGGTATATATCACATTGATGTGATATTATAATAACATAGCTCGAAATAGATGAATAGCAATAACGTATTTTAAAACCATAAAATTTATAATAATATAAATCTAATCCTATATATGCTTATAAAGTTGATCCCTACTCAAAAATATTCCTCTTCTGTAATGAAGCCGTGCACATCATCTTATTTAGCTTTCTATCTCAAACTATTTAGCATTTGGATCATTAATTTATTATCTCTCTCTTTTGAAGCTATTTCATCTTAACATTTCTAGTATTAGAGAATCTATAGAAAATGCAATTCTGTAAATCATGTGAAATCAAATCATCTAGCTACAAAACAAATTCATATGTTATCTCATGTTTACTTATTACTCGGGGAGAGAGGGCCAAAGCCTCAAAGGGCAGAAGCAGAACCGTTGTCACACGGCAGTACGCGCCTCGGGTAACCAACCGTCGCGGCGTCCGTCCTCTTCATCTTCTACTCGCCTGGTGCTCGGACACCTCGCAGAAAACACGATGCATTCCTCCTCTTTATCGTCCTCCTCGTCATCCGTCGAGATCATCGACGCCGACGCCTTCTGCTCTTGCTCTGCTGACCCCGACCGCGGCCGCGCAGATGTCAACGCTGCCGACTCCTCCCCGCTCTCGAGGTCCGTCGCCGGCCACATCGCCTCGTCTCTGCGCACCCAGGAAGCGGTCGACGCCCTCTGCAAGAAGTATGGCGTCCCGAGGGAGTTCACCGCACGCCCCGCCGGCGAACTGCGCGCGTGCTCAACGCCGCCGCCGGGAGCCGTGTGCGTCTACGCGCAGGCGCTGGAGGCCGGGATGCGCGTCCCGCTGCATCCCTTCGCCTGCGAGGTGCTCCGGCATTTCGGCCTCGCGCCGAGCGAGGTCGCGCCCAACGGGTGGCGTATCATGGCTGGTTTCCTCGTGCTCTCCCACCACGCCGGCGTGCCGCCGTCCCTCGCCGTCTTCCGGCATTTCTTCAAGCTGTGCCTGTTCAAGTTGAACGGCTGGTACTACTTCCGGGGCAAGGACACCGTCGGGATGCTCTTCACGGGGATGCCCAATCACATGAAAGGTTGGAAGGAAGGTTTCTTCTTCCTGTCGTCGCCGTCGCCATGGCCGTGCCAAGTGCGGTGGGGCGGGCCGCCGTCCAAGAGCTCTACTGCCGAGCCGGTGCTCACAAGAGAGGAGGAGAAATTGGCGGCAAAGCTTCTGGACAAGCACCGTGCCGCGGTTGATCTCAGGACGTATCTCTGTGAGAGCAACCTTGCTGCGGCATTCTCCTCCAACCTCGCCGGCACATCACCGCAGCCGCCGCCCTCTCGTTCTCCTAGTGCCAAAGGTAAATGTCGAACACCTCCTGGCTCCGGCGACGGTGACCTTATCGCGGCAGAGAGCCTGGGAACACTCCGTCGTGTTCCTGCAGGGATGGACCCATCAGTCTTTGAAATGATGAAGAGCATGCGGGCGGAGAAGGCGGCCGCTGCGCAGACGCCGGTGACGCCGCAGAAGGTGAAGACCGAACCGGAGAGCGACACGCCGGGGTGGTCGCCGTCGTCCGAGAAGAAGAGAAAGTTTCAAGCAGAGGCCAATGCGAAAGAGGGGATGTCTCGTTCTGAGACGAATAACACGCCGCCGCCGCCACCTGCTCCCCATGGCTGCTCGTGGTCGGCTTCCGGACTGTCTTCCCCGCCGCCGGGCTTCTCCACGCAGAAGCCGCCGGCTGTGAGCGACCAAGATCGGAAGCCGGGTCACGTGCCCGACAAGCACGACGGCGACACGGCCGACTGGAAGGCCGCGCGGCAGCTGCTGCAGGGCATCGTCACGCCGTCGCGGGAGCGCCAGTTCCCGGAGGCGAAGCCCTCCGATGTCGTCGCGTCGAGCTACGTCACACTGCTCCAGGTTTGTACCAACATGCCTCCATTGATGTGAACCGCAAGAATCGTTGTCGTCGCCGCCGCATTCACGCATTCGTGTCGTTTGGCGCAGGCAGCGAACTATGCGTCGTTCTCGTTGGACTACGCGCTGGAGCTACAGGATAAGCTGCGGGCGCGGGAGCGCGACGACGACACCCTGCGGAAGGAGCTCGAGAAGGTGAAGTCCGAGCTCGCCGCGGCGAAGGCGGCTGCGGTGCAGGAGTACGTGCGCTCCGACGAGCACAAGCGGCAGCTGGCGGCGCACGCGCTGGAGGGGTACGAGCGCGGCATGGAGCACATGAGGGGCGTCGCGCTCCGGTGCTACCCGTGCCTCGACGCCGCGCGGCTCGTCGTGCCGCCGGGTCGGCCTGATTAGGCGGTGCGGGCGCGGCGCGCGCATGCCACGCCGCCGGTTTAGCTGTCTAATATCAACGTTAATCAGCATGCATTTTTAATTAGATTCTATGGGGATTTCGGTGTTAAGTTTAATTCTCAAGTGTTTTTGGCTCACCTGGACTCGATTATTAGACGAGGATTATGGCGGGAATGCTTCCTCCCAAGCGTTCGGTCCGAGAGAAATATCGGATGCTGTCTCCCGTCTCTCTCTTCTTTTCCTCGTCCCTTTCTCTTCTCTCCCTCATTTCCTCCTTTCTCTTATTTCAACCCACAAGAAAAAAGCATCGTCATCAAAAAGGGTTTCGAGCTCGTGAGAACCCTAGCTCGCCACCGCCGGCGGTGACATCGGCAAAGAGGACCCCGATCTCACCGAAACCCTAACTCTTCACTAGCACCGAGAAGAGGAGGCATGCGGGATGAAGCAGAAGGTGCTGTTGCTGGAGAGGGCCCCGAGCTCGCCGCCGGCGCCAGAGGCGCCACGAGGAGATGGCGCGTAGGACGGAGCTTGAGGTGCTATCGCCGAAAAAGGCCCTGAGCTTTGTCAATGAAGGTGAGGCTGATGGGAGCATCGAGCTAGCGAGGATTATTGTACACCATGTTTTTGTATATTGCACATAATGTTTTTTGATGGTGCAGTACGTCTTTTTGAATGTTGCTTAAATTGATACTTGACGTTGTAGTTGGTTTTATTTTGGATGTTACACATAAGCTTTTGGGTGTTGCAACCAGCATTCTTAAGTGTTGCATCCGATTGAAACATCTTTTGATAAAAGCGATGAAACATTCTTCAACGAATGATGAAACATAAGGAAATAATTCATTTTGAAAACTTTTTCGAGTGATGAAACATTTGCAATATTCTTTTAACATATAATGAAACACCGTTCGAAGATTTGCAAATCTCAAGACGTCCGAGCCATAGTCGTGCCTAGATTATGGCGACATTTTGCATCCGATTATGCATGGAAACTGCAACGCATGTTGCTATCTGAACAGATGTTGAGAGAACTCAAATCCTCTAGTGGAATTTGTGACCATCGGATCACCTCAAGATTCGTACAGCAAACATGACAAAAGCGGAATTGAACCCACGAACTACGAGGCAAAAGCTTGTCTTGCCAGCCAATCGGCCGCACATGCCTCCTTAGGCTGAGTTCGAAAATGAGAGAAGAGAAAAAAAATTTTCTTGTTTTTCGTGAGCACGCTTCCTGCATTGCTAAACGGTATATTTTTTTAAAAAAATTTATATAAAAGTTGCTTTAAAAATCATATTAATCTATTTTTCAAGTTTAAAATAATTAATACTCAATTAATCATGCGCTAATAGCTCAACTTGTTTTGCATGATCCTCTTCTTCTTTCCTCTTCCATCACTTTCGAACTCTTCCTTATAAGTTACATATAAGTTTTATACTGCTTTGGTTTTTAATAAATAACATCGTTAACTTTTAACACGATGTTTGATCATTCATCTTATTAAAAAATTTAAGTAATTATGATTTATTTTTTACCTAGTTTATTATTAAAGAAATTTTAAGCATAACTCATATTTTTTTATATTTATATTATTTTTTAATAAGATGAATGATCATTACGATAAAAATTAGTTGCGTCATTTATTAAAAACCGAAAACAATATAAGTTAGTAATTACACTTAAATTATACTATAGTAATATTTAAAAGTTTCCCTCCCAAAAAACTATCACGTTGTATAGCTACTCCCAAATTCCTATGCTTAAGTTGAAAGGATGTACGGGTACGACCGTACGAGAAGGAAAGCACTAGCTCTACTCTATCTTTACTGAATGCTCTATTGCTCTCTCCCCTGATTTTACTGGGCGAGGCTGGAATGGCTCTTATCCTTGCGGCTGATGCGCTCCGCCGCGATGCCAAATTTCCAATTCCCGCCCCCATCAATCCCGACATTGGAAAATGTTGTACGTACGATTTTATACATATGATTTTAATACGATCAAACGCGAACGACACGGCCGCACGGGACACGTAACACAATGTAAGAACAGAATTTGCAACCGTTAAATAAACGCTAGAAAAAAAGTGTTTTATCGTACAACCATCGTAAACTATTATCGTACAACCGTCGTAAAACAAAAATCACTATGTATAGCAGCGCTCCTTGACATCTCCCACAATTGCGCTCCCCACTCGACATCAACCTCCGGGCAGGCGTCACCTTGCCGGCGAGCGTCAAACACTGCCTTGTGCCCGGCGCTGAAATCCGCCTCCGGCGAGCCGAGCGCCACACCGCCAGCCCCGGGAACGGCGCCCTGAGCACCGCCGCGTGCCGCCGTGCCGGAGCTACGCGGGCGGCGAAGCCCATGGGCGCGGCCTGTTGGTTTGAACTGGTCGTTGCTAGTCTCGACAGCACACGTCCTTTAGGCTGATCTGGCCCATTTGTTGCTAAACTGGAAGATTTTGGGCCTGTTTGCGTTTGAAGTTCACATCAGCAGAAGCTTACTTCCAAGATCGATTGTACCAGGCTACCTGAAGCCCACTCTGCTCGCAAAGACTTGAGCTGAGTGATTAGATGATGACCAAAGGCAGAAGCCGAGTTTTTGACAATTATTCAAGGACAGAAACGAATAAATTAAATGATAGAAAGTTAAAAAGATGATGCTAAAAAGCTCTCTAAGAAATACTAATGAGAACAGTTTTCGAAGAAATCATACCATTTACTGACGTGTCCGAGTAAGCAAGATTGGCACTTCATCCGGCGGCCACAGGCCATTCATGAACACGACTACTACAGTCTACAGAGAAGGTCGTAGGCTCCTAGGTCCTACAGGACTACTAGCTTGTTGGCTTGTTGCTGTACATAAGTAGGGTTTACAATATCGCACGGTTACCTTATAATTATCATGGTTACTATGTGCGATAGCTTTTTTAGTTTTTAAAATCTCACAATTTTTTTGATAATCATAC
Source organism: Oryza meyeriana var. granulata (assembly GCA_003991445.1). Lineage (NCBI taxonomy): Eukaryota > Viridiplantae > Streptophyta > Magnoliopsida > Poales > Poaceae > Oryza > Oryza meyeriana. The sequence goes on along the minus strand of RYFJ01001026.1, from coordinate 428,469 downwards.
GGTTACCGCGATAACCGTAATATCACCGGGTAATAGTAACCCTACTAAAACGATAACGAAAACATACATAAAACAGATATGAACATACAAGGTTAAACGGGTGGACCGGGCCGACACGGCCCGAGGCACGGTCTGGCACGGCCCGCTATGGCATGGCCCGTTTAGGTATGGCCCCTGTAGCGGGCCGTGCCATGCCGGCCCACGTGCCTCTCCCTCGGCCTAGGCATGGCCTATCGAAGTCGTGGGCCGTGCCGTGCCGGCACGGCCTGTCGGTAGCCCACCATGCCGGGGCCGGCCCGGTCCGCTACAGCCTTCCCGCCACCACGCCAGCCTGGGCATCTGCCGCGCGCGTGAGCTGGGCCGTTGGCCTGCTAGCCTTCGAAGTAGTCCGGGCGATAGAGCCCTATGCCCTCGCACAGCAGTCGTAGCAGCTCGATCCCCAATCCCCTCGTCCTCCGCCGTCAACTGAAAGAACTCCTCGCACACCGCCTCCATCTCCCACATCGCCTGCTCCGGCACGCCGTGGTAGCAGCGCTCCGCCTAGCTCTGGACGGAGACAGCCGAGGTGGGGGACACCGCGCGCTTTTCCTGGTCGCGGTCGGCGGACATGAGCTAGTGGAGGCGGTGCTCGGCGTGCGTGACAGCGGCGGCAGGGACGGCGGCCACGGCACCATCGAGGCCGCTCGCGCTGGTGGAGTCGCCGCCGCGGAGGAGGTGACAGAGGCTGATGTGGGCGTGGGTGTCCCGATCTTTCGATGAGAGGATAATTCGATTGGATGGAGCGACGTTGGCGATCCGACTACAACCGTCTAGGGACGTTGTGCCTTAACAATCGTTACACCAACTCCAGAGGCTGTTCTCCATCTCGACGGATGCACGATCAGCCCAACCATGAGGGTAATTGTTTCTGTAAGCAATCGAGAACTAGCAAGAACAAGATGAACAAACAACTTAATTTGCGAATAAAAGATAAAGGTTTAACTTAGAGAACAAACGGTGGGGTTCCGAAGGCGAGCAATCCGGCGATCTAGCCGATCACGGGATTACACGGTAAAGTAGCGACGCTAACTTTAATCTAACAAAACCCAATCTGTTTGTGGCGGCTCTAAAGGTATTAATAAGATGCGAGGACGACCACAAGGGTGTTGAGGTTGTTCTTCAAACCTAGGACGCGTCCCTAATGGACTCAACTTGATACATGGGCCTTCGGCCCAAAACCGGTGACGCAGCACCTTAACAAGAAACCTCTCGTCACTAAAACGATGATTGCGGATGATTCCGAGTAGATATGAGCATGATTCTAGATCCGTTGGAAATTAGACTTGATAAGCTTTCCGTGAAGTACTAAAACTCCCAAATCGGAGTTCGTATGAAGTCGTGCCAGCCGTCACAAGTTGGTGCTGTCGTACAGTCCGAATCCAGCCTGCGCGAATCCCTTTTCTTGTTGATCTCCTCCATCATTCCTGAGCAACAACAACATACGTGGATCTCCATGCTCTACATAAGTTGGAGACAAACTTAGAAATGAACTCACCTGATAATTAAGCTGACGTGCACGAGCGCGAGTAAGCGGCAGCGTAGGTGTGGACGTATCGACAGTATTGATGTCCTCATCATCCCTCCCTAACTTGCATTTGAGTCGTCCTCGACTCAAGCTCATCTTCGTCGCCCAAATATGACTTCAAATCTGCAATGTTAAATGTGGGACTAACCCCAAAATCTGTAGCCAGATCAAGCTTATATGCATTCTCATTAATTCTTTCTATCACTTTAAAATGTCCATCAGCTCTAGGCATCAATTTAGACTTTCTCAAATCAGGAAACCTATCCTTCCTCAAATGCAACCAAACCAAATCTCTGGGTTTAAAAATCAATTGTCTTCTACCTTTATCACCAGCTATCTTGTATTTAGCATTCATACGCTCTATGTTTTCTTTGGTGGTCTCATGCAGTTTTAACATCAATTCAGTACGTTGCTTAGCATCAAAATTCAATGTTTCAGAATATGGCAAAGGCAACAAATCAATTGGAGCGCAAGGCACAAACCCATAAACAATCTCAAATGGACATATCTTTGTAGTAGAATGCAGCAAACGATTATAAGCAAATTCAATATGAGGCAAACAATCTTCCCACATTTTAATGTTTTTCTTTAAAATTGCCCGTAACATAGTAGACAAGGTTCTATTCACAACTTCCTGATAATATTCTTCCACACTTTTATTACCTGTTTCAACTGTTGCAGCTTATTTAACAAATCACGTGCATAATATGAAGGTACAAATCTAGCACGCATAACCCGTTTCAAATCATCCCAATTATGAGGCATAGCATTCACATGTGTACGACGGTACTCACTCCACCAAATAGAAGCATAATCAATAAACTCACTAGTAGCAGCCCTAACCCTCCTATTTTCTGGAATATCATGGCAAGCAAACTTTTGATCTACTGCTAACTCCCACGAAAGATAAGCATCAGGGTCATATTTACCATCAAAAGAAGGCACAGTGAATTTTATCTTACCAAACAAATCATCATTGCCATGTATCTCACGGCGTGGCCGGTGGGGAGCCATGCCGATGCGGTTGAATCTAAGTCGGCGCTGGTCCGGATCATCCTCAGAGTCAGCAATATAGTCATGTTCGTCTACTCACTGCCCATGATCCATATCCGCCAGCAGCAACATTGGGCACCATGGAGGTGCCACCTGGGGTGCTTGGGTAATCTCATCAAGGCGCCTCATAATATCAGCCAGGACGGTGTTCACGGTGCCCATGGAAGCTTCTAGAGCCGTGAGCTTGGTGTTGGTCGCGATCTGTGTAGCCTCCATATGACCTAACCGCTCATTGGTGATACGCACATCTTCCTCAAGACCTTCTGTACGCACCCTCACTTGGTTGGCAAAATGTTGTATGATTCCCTTGGTTCGGGGTGAATGTGACGCTCCCTCGTTCTGTTCTTCAATCCCTACCATGGGTTAGGAAAGGAAACAGAAAACAAGGACAAATATACACAAGAAGGTTCCTCGACACTACTGGGATGTAGCTAGTGTAAGTCCCTCACTCTCAACCTGTTCAAACAAGCTATTACCAATTCTTACCAAGCTAAACAGAAGGTGATGACAACCGTCAAACTGGAGCAAACCCCTGGAGAAGGTGTATTGACGCCTTGGTTGCTAAATCCCTGTCAAGTGATAGTCGAACCAGTGGAGCTATAGGAGAACTGAAAGTGAACAAAGGAATACTAGAACCACATTAGTGAAAGCAAGTTGAATAATCGCTCAAAGTTGGCACCGTACTGGTCCTAGGCTAGGACGTACTAGAGACGCAAGTCTAACCACAAATGATGCCACAAATGGTCCTAGGTAAGTAAGACAAGCTCCTGAGCAGCAAGACTGCACACTTCTTTTGTTCCTCCTTCTTTTTCTTTTTTTTCGGCACCTTTTTTTTGCTTTTCTTTTTTTTTTCTCAACTAGGAGCTCAAGAACAGCAAAACCTTAGGAAGGTGCAGCTCAAGTCAATGTAAGATGTGGCCTGTAGAAAATTGTGAGCGTGCTTTAAAAACCGTGCTGGAACTTCGGACCTCGAAAACTTAATCTTCCCAGCCGAATTTCGCAAAATATTTTCGGACAAACCCGACGAAGCAGGGAGAAGCAGATGTAAAATTTTCTGTAGATGTCCGCAAACTATTTATTTGCCCAATTCCAAATCTGTATGCGAAAGTTATGCCTGTTTTAAGGTAGGTAGCGCGTGTTAGGGTTTCGCGGCTCAACCCCACCTTGGATCGGCAAAGGACTCCTACTCGGACTCAGGCACAACTCCTCCTTGGATTCGACCAGACCAATTCAGACTCTGCAAACCCTGGATTAAAGACTCGACCGGCAGTGAGGGCGATGATGGTGGCGATATGGCGTGGCAAGAACTCGAAACTCTAAACGCTTAGACGCTAAGACCAGCAACTCGACACAACAATGCAACAGAAAACTCAACAAACTTAAACTAAGCAGACCTAGTAAAAGGCTCGAATTGGCTTGGACCTCGGTAATCTAATCTACTATTTGTTTTTTTGGCTTCTGGACTGTAGGTAAAAAAAATTATGAAACAAGAAATCTCTCACCGAGCAACCTTGAGCTCTGATACCACCTGATGTGGGCGTGGGTGTCCCGATCTTTCGATGAAAGGATAAGTCGATTGGATGGAGCGACGTTGGCGATCCGACTACAACCGTCCAGGGACGTTGCGTCTTAGCAATCGTTACACCAACTCCAAAGGCTGTTCGCAATCTCGACGGATGCACGATCAGCCCAACCACGAGGGTAATTGTTCCTGTAAACAATCGAGAACTAGCAAGAACAAGATGAACAATCAACTTAATTTGAGAATAAAAGATGAAGGTTTAACTCAGAGAACAAACGGTGGGGTTCCGAAGGCGAGCAATCCGGCGATCTAGCCAATCACGGGATTACACGGTAAAGTAGCGACGCGTTAGTTAAACTAACAAAACCCAATCTGTTTGTGGCGGCTCTAAATGTATTAATAGGATGGGAGGACGACCACAAGGGTGTTGGGGTCATTTTCCAAACCTAGGACGCGTCCCTAATGGACTCAATTTGATACATGGGCCTTCGGCCCAAAACCGGTGACGCAGCACCTTAACAGGAAACCTCTCGTCACTAAAACAATGATTACGGATGATTCCGAGCAGATATGAGCATAATTCTAGATCCGTTGGAAATTAGACTTGATAAGCTTTCCGTGAAGTACTAGAACTCCCAAATCGGAGTTCGTATGAAGTCGTGGCGGCCATCACAAGTTGGTGCTGTCGTACAGTCCGAATCCAGTTTGCGCGAATCCCTTTCCTTGTTGATCTCCTCCATCATTCCTGAGCAACAACAACATACGTGGATCTCCATGCTCTACATAAGTTGGAGACAAACTTAGAAACGAACTCACCTGATAATTAAGCTGACGTGCACGAGCGCGAGTAAGCAGCGGCGTAGGTGTGGACGTATCAACAGTATTAATATCCTCATCAGAGGCGGGCCTCGATGCGGGCCATCCTCTCGGTGTCGGCCTCCTCGTCACGGAGGAAGACGAGACAGCCGAGGCAGCCGCGGTGCGTCCACGCCCGCGCCTCCACGACGCTGCAGTCCATGTCGGCAAGCATGGCGAACACCTCCGAGATGAGCCTCGTCCGGTCGGCTCCCGTCAGCTCCAGCGCCGTCAGCCCCTCCAGCGCCGCCGGCCTGTAACGGGCCAACCGTGCCAGGGCGTGCCCGTACCGGCCCGCTACAGTCCGCGGGCCGTGCTGTGCCGGCCCGCCGTGTCGCACCGCTGGCCTAAGCACGGTATGGCTACTCGGGCCGTGCTGGGCCGGCATGGCCCACGGCCACCGTGTCGGATCGGCTTGGGCATAGTTCTGTAGCACTATGCCCGAGCCAGCCCGACATGACACGATCTATTTGAACATGTATAGATATGAATAGACTTGAAGTCGCCAAGCCGGCCAAGGCAAATACGCCAGCAAGGTTACCTTTTTGCACGGTAACTTACGGCTTCCACAATTTCAGTAATGCCGTCCTTGACCGGTTGATCGAGGACGGACATGCATGATGTAGCTAGCCACAGATCCCACAACAATGACAGCAACAGAAGCAGTTGCAACCTGCCACTGCTATCTATTGCTGTGCTTTTTCGCCTATTAGTTGTAGCTAAAATTTTAATTTTAAAATTTAATTTTAGAGTTTATTATGATGTTTTTTAGTTTATTTGTAGCATTGGTTTTTTAAATTGCTAATGACACATATATAAAAGTTTTATCAATAAATTATTTTTCATTACGATGTTAGCTTGTTTCCTCGATTTCCGTTAGCGAGCTTTCTAAAATATAAAACAATATTCTTTTTAAAAAACTTTCTATATGAAAATATCTTAAAAAATTAAATAGATCCATTTTATAAGTTTATAAAAGTTAACACTTAATTAATCACGTACTAATAATATTTCTCGTTTTGCGTGTAGCTTAACACGCCCTCAGTCGGCTTGCTGGACCATTGCTCCATTAGAGAGAGGGAAGGGGAGACTAGCTGAGGGAGAAGAGTTGAGGTACTGAGGTGAGGGAAATGGTGCATGAACTACAGAACTAGGATGATTAAGAGCATATAAGTATCTTGAATTGTTATTTATGCCTCTTGTGTCGGTTGGATAGTCAAATTGCTACTTGCAAAGTGGACCTTATTATGATGGAGTGTTGGTTTTGAGTTGGACGGGGGATCGAGCGTACGAAGAGAGCAGCTCTATTCACACAAGAGTTTGAAGCATCTATCCATCAATGTTTTGGGCGTTTAGCCCCTTTCTGAAGCAAGTACATCAAGGACATTCAGGGCGATGAAGGAAGTCAGGAGCAGGGAATAAGAAACAAACAGGCCCCCGCGTCGCTCCTAGGGCTGGGGCGACATGGGCGGAGACTCCTCCGCCACGCCGCCACCCCCGCCTCCTCCCCTCCTCCGCCTCGCCGCCGCCCGAGCAAGCTGCCGAAAACTGTGCGGCTACAAAGACGGCGGTGGCGGGGCCTCCCCTTTCCCTGGAGGCCGGAGCCCACGGCCAGATCTAGGATGGCGACGACCGCAGTGGTGGTGGGCCAGAGCTGCCGCGCAACATCGGCCTCTGGCCGGCGGCGGTGAAGAGGAGAGCGACAATGAGGGCCGGCGGCGTAGATTTGGGCCTTGAGGATGCTGGCGACCAAGGTCACGCGCAGAGAGGCCAGGTCCAGATACGTCGACGACCGCGCCCCTTTATCTGGAGACGACACAACATGGAGGCGAGGCGACGGGGTGCAGCCGAGGAGGCGAGGCGATGTGGTGCGGCTGAGGAGGAGAGACAGCAGGACCGGCCATGGAGACGAGGTGGCGAAGATGTTGCCCCCCTCCCCTCCCCCAACCTCGACGGCAGCGGTGATGGTGGGAGGTTGGATCTGAATCTGGTGCCCACCCATCCACAGCGGCAAAAAAGGAGGTGGGCTAGATGGCACGGCGACATGGCGGTCCGGGGGGTGGCAGACTCGCACGAGGCCGGCTGCGGCGGGTGTTTGGACGGAGGCGAGGCTCGCTTGAGGCTGGCTGGCCGCGGTCGGTGGCGGTCGGGAGCAGTGACAGCATGAACGTGATGGCGGGTTGCCTTCCTTGATGTCGGCCAGGCACTCTCCCTCCTGGTGGAGCTCCTCCCCTCCTCTGTGGGGAGCTTCATAGGTTGGGTGCGAGCGGCGGCCGGACAGCAGGGGAAGGCTTGGGCTTCTGAGGCGACGCCGCCTAGCCTGGGCTCTCCTTGGCTGGATCCGGAGAGGAGACCAGTGAGCGACAAGGCGGAGGGGGCCCGAGACAGCGCTTAGGGGAGTAGCGGTAGGGTGCAGCGGCGGTCTTGCCAAAGGCAGAACTGGAAGTCGACCGGCGGAGGGGCATCTGTTCGGGGTGACAAAGGTCACGTGCTACCACGTTTGAATGGTGGTATCTGAGATGGAGGACGACAGACCCACGGCGATAGGGTGGAGGGGGGTCCATGCGAAAGCTTAGCCTAGGCCGATAGTGGTGAGGCCTGCGGGTGCCGTAACCCCCCTGGGGCACTGTCGAGGTATCTCCCTCTTCCCTGTCTTGGCGGAAATCTCTAGGTGAAAACCATGTCCAAGTTGCTAGACGGGCGACGGCGGCATGCTTGGCGTCGTATCCTCTGTGGAGGCGTTGCTTTTGGAGACTGTCCATTGGAGTTGTTGTAGGCTCGGCAGTGGTCGGTCACGCATAGCGGTGGCCGGTTTGGTGTTAGGCTACCCTCTCAGGGGCATGTGTTTGTGTGGTTGGTACGTGATTTCTGTGCGTGCACTCTAGTGCACGACTAACCTTGACAGCCTTGTGTCGTTGGCCTTTTTTTTTTTTCTTGTAACTTTTTCCTCTATCTTAATACCATTTGGTTGGCCCTTCTTAGGTCATCCCGACAAAATGCAGGAAGTCAGGAACCATGACAAGTTGGCACAGTAACAATGGGCACTGTACTCAACAATGTTGATACTCCTATATATAATGGACTCCAACATGCCAGTTTCCCTTGCATTGGATGAAAAGCAATTGCTTGTCATGACCATGAGAAGCGTCAGCATTTTCACCACAGCGATCTCCTTCCTTCTCATGCTCACGACTGCTCTGGCAGAAGATCAAAAAAGCTCCCTTGCTAGAGGTTCATCCTAATGTCGCCTAACGGCGACTTCTCCTGTGGCTTCTACAAGGTGGCCACCAACGCCTTCACCTTCTCCATCTGGTTCTCCAGATCGTCAGAGAAGACCGTCGCGTGGACAGCGAACCGCGACGCTCCGGTGAACGGCAAGGGCTCCAAGTTTGCCTTCCGGAAGGACGGGAGCTTGGCCCTTGTTGATTACAACGGCAAAGTTGTATGGAGCACCAACACAACAGCCACCTGTGCTAGCCATGCAGAGCTTCAGAACAGTGGCAACCTGATTGTCATGGATCGAAATGGCCATGGCCTCTGGAGGAGCTTCGACTCGCCAACCGACACGCTCTTGCCATTGCAGCCGATGACTCGAGATACAAAGCTGGTATCTGCATCAGCCAGGGGTTTGCCTTACTCAGGCTTGTACACCTTTTTCTTTGACAGTAACAATATGTTGAGTCTTATATACAATGGCCCTGAGACAAGCAGCATATATTGGCCAAATCCTTATGACCGATCGTGGGAGAATGGTAGGACTACTTATAACAGTAGCCAATATGAGATTCTCAATCAGGAAGGCCTGTTCTTAGCTAGTGACAAGCTTAAATTTGAAGTGTCTGATCTTGGTGATAAGGATGTCATGAGGAGGTTGACACTGGATTATGATGGTAACCTTAGGCTGTATAGCCTAAATGTTACCAGTGGAAAATGGTCTGTCTCTTGGCCGGCATTCCCTCGAGTCTGTGAGATACATGGTCTGTGTGGCAAAAATAGCTTCTGCACATACATGCCAAGCCTTCAGTGTTCCTGCCTCGAAGGTTTCAAGATGACTGAACCGAGTGACTGGAGCTGAGGGTGCAGGCGCAAGAAAAACATCACAGTCAAAAGGGACCATAACGCAAACAAGACAGAGCAAAGATTCATATTCGTGGAGATCTCCAGGACTGACTTCTAGGGGTATGACTTCAACTACACCCCGTCAGTGGCATTGCTGGACTGCAAAAAGATTTGCTTGAACAATGATGGCGGCGAAGCTTTTGCATATTGGAAGGGAAAAGGCGAATGTTATCCGAAGGCCTTGCTTATCAATGGCAAGAAATTTCCAGATCCTAGCAATGATATTTATCTGAAATTTCCCAAAGAGGCGTCCTCTTCACAACCATTGGCTTCTAAACCATCCCATGCCTGTGGGGTTACTGAAAAAGAAGCCTACCCTTCATCGCTAATGCCCAAGGGTAGCAGTTCCAAGTTCAAGCTTGGCTACTTCCTTTCTTCTGCATTTACATTGCTTGTAGTTGAAGTGATTTTAATTATAGTCGGATGTTGGGCACATACAAATGGGGAGAAGACCACAGATTCGAGATGAAGGCTACACCATAATTTCCAGTCAATTCCGAAGGTTCAGCTATAAGGAGTTAGAGAAGGCAACAGATTGTTTTCAAGAAGAGTTAGGAAGTGGAGGATCAGGAGCAGTTTACAAGGGAACCCTTGATGATAATAGGAAGGTCGCTGTCAAGAAACTGAATGATGTGATCCAAGGAGAACAGGAGTTCAGGTCAGAGCCAAGTCTCATAGGGAGGGTTTATCATACGAATCTGGTCAGAGTTTGGGGGTTTTGTGCTGAAAAGACACACAAGCTCCTGGTTTCTGAGTTCATTGAGAATGGTTCTTTAGACAAACTTTTATCTGACCATCAGAGCATGTCTCCTGTGCTACAGTGGAGCCAAAGGCTCAATATCGCATTTGGGGTAGCAAAAGGATAGGCCTATCTCCACCATGAATGTCTTGAATGGATTGTGCATTGTGATGTTAAACCAGAGAACATATTATTAGATAAAGATTTTGAGCCAAAGATCGTGGATTTTGGATTAGTTAAACTACTTAATCGAGGATCAAGCACACGAACTCTGTCAAGGGTGTATGGGACTAGAGGGTATATTGCACCAGAATGGGCTCTAAATCTTCCTATCACAGGCAAGGTTGACGTCTACAGCTATGGAGTATTGCTTCTTGAGTTAGTGAAGGGGGACCGGGTTTCCAGATGGGTGGTTGACACTGAGGAGGAGGTGGAACTGACTGTTAAACACACTGTTGATACCCTCAAAGAGAAATTAGCTAGCGAATATCAATCATGGCTCCTGGAGTTTGTTGACTGCAGGCTGGATGGAGAATTCAACTATTCACAGGCAGCCACAGTGGTTAAGATAGCAGTGTCATGTTTGGAAGAAGAGAGGCGCAGAAGACCAAGCATGAGCAGTGTGGTTGAAATCCTGCTTTCTCTTACAGAATAATGCCCAGTACCGTTATTGCTACAGTTCTATGTAGCTGGTACGTGTATTATGAGAAAAAACAATAACGTATGTTGTTACAGAGAGAAGTAAGTATTATGCCTATATTTAGGTAAAAGCTCTACAGACGCATGAACACGTATCATCTTACAATATTACATGGAGTAGTTGTATTCATGTTCCTTCAAAAGAGCAGTAGTTGTATTCATGACAACCATTAGTCTACTTGTTTGGAACTTTTGATATTTTGTTATATATGTATGACATTAATCCATTTCCACTATATATTTAGTGTATGCCATTACATTATGCGACAGATGAGTTCTTCAAGTCTAACAAAGTAGATGAAAGTAAGTCAAATAACACTTGGTATTTATCCTTTAATCCAATGGTGAACATGTTCCTTCAAAAAAAATGGTGAACATGTCCAGTTGTCAAGACTACCAATATGTCGAAACTGAAATTCTAATTTCTTTTTCAGTATTACTACTTGGATTGCAGGGGCAAACTAAACAATTAGTTTGCAGCCAAATACTCCTCAGTATCATGCAAGCTATATGATCCAAATGAACAAAAAAATTTGACAGGAATAGTGAAGGAATCAATCACCAGTTCTTCGCAGAAGTTCACCGGCCCATCATCGTTGCTGCCGATGCGCTCGGCGACGCCAATGCCCGCCCATCAATCTCGAATCCTTCCACTCCGGCGTCACCTGTACACAAACACCCCAAATCAGTCTCGGCCCCCTCCCCCTCCGGTGGAAATGCGGAGTAATCCCTTATTACCAGCGCAAGGGCTCTCCACGCCGAATCGTACCACCCCACAAACCTCCGGGCAGCGCGCTCACCGGCTGCGCGGCACAGTGCATTGTGCGCGACGTTGGACTCCGCCTCCGGCGACCCGCGCAACACCGGCCACGGGAACGGGGGCAGCCGCGGGTACTCCAAATCCGCCGCGAGCGCGGTGAGCTGCGTGCCGGGACCGGGAGCGCTGCCGCAGCTGCGGTGGGGCGGCCGGTTGAGATTTTTTTTTTTATTTTTATACTTTTTAAAAAAAATATTTACAAAAGTATATTTCTATTTTAAAATTTTATAAAAATAAACTCCCAACGTCCTCTGGGAAAAAAACGCCCTCCCAGAGGACTTTTTAATGACCGTCTGCAAAATGGCCAACCATCGGGCCGCCGTTTTTTTGGGCAGACCCCTTGTCGTCCTTCTAGAGGACGGTTTTTTCCAGCTAAGGGGCCAGCGGCAAAATGGCCTTGGCCATTTTGCGGGTGGCCCCTTGCCACCCTCCTAGAGAGCGGTTTTTAGTCGGCCAGGAGGCCGTCTGCAAAATGGCCCTTTTATAAAAAAAAATTCTTTCGGAATAAAAAATCGTCCTTTGAAAGAGTGATTTTTTGCGAACTCAGTATAAAACCCCCTCCTAGCCTCAAAAAAGTTTATAAAATTCACAAAAATAACAGAAAAAAAGAAGAGAGAGCTAAGAGCGAAGGCGAACGAAAGCGGCGAAGCCCTGCCGATTTGCGGATTCATCTGCAGGAAATATTTTGTCTTTTTACAATTTCTATTTCTATTCATCAAGTGATATAGTATGTGTAGTATTGTACTAGTTATTTCACAAGTAAGGGAATGTTAGATATGGTCCACATGGTGTAGATGTAACATAGTTGAGCATAACGGTTAAGGGCATTGATAGGCTGGATGAGAGAAGTTAGGTTTTTTTTACTAGATGAGTAGCCCTAATTCGAGAAACGCTAGGGAGATGGAAATGAGGACGATGACATTTTATTTTTTTAGTCATGTGTAGTATACCCTAAGTATGTAGTTGTATAAGGTATTTTTGGTATAGCCAGTTATAATTTGCGTTTATTTGGTTATAATATAGATTGCTATGGATGTATTCGGTATGTCCAGTCGTCAACGACCTCCGATTGGCGTGCCTCCGCCGATGTGTTGGTGCAGAAATGAGTGCAAAGTTGCAATAAATGAGCAGAATCACATATATCGGTAAAGGTATTAGATGTGTGCTAATTACGCCTACTCCCCGGAGAAGCCGAAGCCACAAGAGAAGAAAGGGAAATCAAAGAAGCCAGTGGAGGTAATACGAATAATCTTGTAGTATGAAATATTTGAACTTTTGAACTAACAAATTTGTATATGCCAAGGCATCAAAGCCTTCTCCGTCTCTGTGCAACTTTGTGCAGTGGATAGATACGGAGATCCGTCCACAGGACGCAGAGTTTCTTCGCAGGTTACGGAAATAGAACATGGAGCGGCGCGAATGTCTTTGGGCGACAGAAGCATAGTGGGAGGCTGAGCAGAAGAGGAAGGAGGAGAAGGAGCGGCAGGAGAAGGAAGCTCGTGAGGCAGATAGGGAGAGGAAGCGGGAGAGGGCACTACGTGTAAAGGAAGCTGGGCCGGAGGCGGCGAGGAAGGGGAAGTACCCACGCTGTACACAGTAGTTGCATATCTAGTCGAATATCTATTTGAAATACCCTAAGGCATGTAATAACGATAACTAGAAACGTTTCATATGTCGTTTGTACTCGTTGGATAGATAATTTCATTAGGTTTATAAGCAATTAACGTGTGCTTGGTTGTCATCGCTTGAAATCTAATTTCGCCGTGAAGTTGAAACTCGAAAATTCATGGTTTTTGATCAGTATGTCGCAACGTACCGTGAGGAGTACACCGTTTGATCGATGAACGTAAACGAAGCAAAGAGGTTTGTCCAGTAAACGTAAGATTAATAAAACATGACGTACAACAGGCTAACTACTACTAGTATAACGTACTACGGCCCCTGGCCGTAACCTCTAGACCTCTTCGTCTTCCTACCCTGCGCTCGCACCTGGCCCTGTGAGTACGTCAGCCAGTCTGCTGGTATGGCACGGCCAGCGCGGATCACCTACACGGGTGTGGCAGCTGGTGGGTCCTGTGTCTGCGGTGGCGGAGCTCCTCCGAGCTGCGAGGAACCTAGTACCTCCTGGATCTCCTCGTCCTCGAAGTCCCCCAAGTCATCGCCCTCGAAAGGATCCGGTGCCCAACCACTACCGCATGCGCCCTGCGCGGAGGAGCCAACGCCAGCAAACATCCCTGACGCTATAAGTTGAACCTTGTGCATAAAATTGTTGATAATTGTAAACCGAAATTTTGCAAGGCAAAAGTAAACTTTGATCTAACCTGAAGGACCTCCTGTGGTGGCCCCAGGGGCACTGCTCATGCCCTGTTGCGCGTGTGGTCGTGTGTGGTACGCTGCCTGTGTGGACGTGCCAGCTCAGTCTTTGTGCACGTGTGACAAAGAGCACGATACATCGCCGCTAGCACAGCAGATCCCCAGCATCACTACAGTACACAACCGTCCTCACTGTCAGCAATCGCACGAGCGTAGTGGATCAGTCCCTTGTCCACCGCGTGCCCTGTCGTGCTGGTGAACATCACCCACCCGAACAGCCAAAGCATGTTCCCCTCCAAGCTCCGCCACATCGAGTATTCGTCGGCATCAGGGTCTAGCTGATCAGGCTGTAAAGCAAGATTATAGTCAGCACCACTGTTGCTTTATAGGTCGGATGATTGTGAATCAAAAGAATCCGCAACTTACGGTGAATTGTAGCAGCCACGCCTGCGAGGGGCCGCTCGTGGTGTAAGGCGGTAGCGAAAACTGCATATCAAGTCTAGGTCGACGGTGCACGGCCTTGAACCAAGCAGTGATGTCCTGCGACCAACCGTGCGCCCCGTCAACCGGACCGACTGCGTCCCCTGCGAGGGGAAGTCTTAGCAGGTAGGACACGTCCTGGAGTGTGGGAGTCATCTCGCCGCACGGTAGGTGGAACGTGTGCGTCTCCGGTCTCCAGCGATCCACCAGTGCTATAAGAAGTGACCGGTCAGCATCCCATCGTTTGGCGGGGTACCTCTCGCCTGGTGCAGGCTCAACTAGCCTACACAGCGGAAGAAGTCCAGCCTCATGTAACCTGCAGAATATAGCACTGTAGTCAATATTAGGGAACATAGATATGTACAAATAATGTGAATGAATGTTGATACAGCTCTTACCTCTCACGGAACTGGGGGTCTATCCGCAGGAGGTGACATGAAGGCCGTGGACGGAAGGCGGCTAGCTGGGCACCCTCGATGGCTGACAAGTAAGACCGGTGGGACTGGTCGAGGCACCGGTCAAGCAGCTCCGGTGTATGGTATGCCATACCTGCATGCAAATAGAGAGTTAGCATAAATTTTATTGTCAAAACAACAAGTAAGAGTAAGTTTGTAAAGTTAATTGAACAACCACATTACAAATTATTGTTAAGGATTATAGCATTATTACATGACAATAAAAAACAACAGTACGGTACATAGACTTACACTACACCGCAACACCACCAAATGCTCGAGAACGCCTAGGATGGAGTCGTCTTGAAGTTGTGCCTTCATCCATAGGACGACTGCCATCAGCGCCTGAATCCGACAATCCAGCTTTTGGTCAGAAATGTCCCATCGATGCAGAGGATAGGATGACAATACACAAAGGCCTCAATGCAAGCAACTATTGCAAAGAATACCTGTTGCAGCACATTTTGATTACCATGGTCAATTGATGAAAAAAACTTTCAAGTCGTAGCAGGTCTCTAGATTCCTCTGAAGAATACAAGCTAACAGACGAGGCAAATTATCATAAGATGCTTCAAATATGCCAAACCTCATCTTTATTCTGTTTCGCCCTCCAAGCCTTAGCACAGCTAATTGTGTATTTGAATTTCTCTTCAATATGTCTAACAATTGACCTTGGATCGTACCCCAGGTTGTTCACAATGTGAGAGTACATCTCTGTTGCAACAAATACAGATGTCATGCTTCTATGGTATTTTTCGACACCTTGTAAGTAACATGAATGCTCGGTCACGATTAAAATTTGCGAATAATCCTTCCATTTACCCTTGAATGCGTGCACCCGCCATAGACACCCATCCTTCACGCACTTAACTTCATACACTGATTTGCTTGACTTCACGATCAAGAACTCCCTCTGAAGTGACACCGCCCATTGTTTTACTGCCTCCTTTAAATCCATTTATATATGCATACTTAGCCTCCTGGATGACCTCGTTCTCCTTGTACTCCCACGTCACATGATGCCGCTTGGAGATAACAAAGCTGAAGAAGTCCTCGTTGCTTCATTCTGCAGGCATCACGTTATCCTCATCAAACAAATCACCATCCTCTGCATGCTCGTTTTCAACATCTTCCCTATCCATTTCTTCAACGATGGTGTCGATTAGTTCTCTCTCATCTGCCGCACCTATTGACTGCCTATCTTCTTCATTCCCTCTTTCATTTTCTTCCATTGTTTCGGCATCAGCTCCCATCGTAGTTGGACCCTCATCTTGCACGGGCATTGTAGCAGCGGTGTTATCCTTCTCATACACCGACACAAGTAAGTCCAGTGGCCAACCACGTTGGAATGCATTCTCCACGTACCATCTCCAAGTGCCAGTACAATCCACCAACATCACTTCCCAAAAAAAACCTTCAACTGTATGACTAACTACAACATACAAGGTTATTGTTTTGATTTAGGGGTCTAGTCGAAAGCCTCGCATTAGCCAGTTGTACACTGACCCAAAACTTCTCTCAGCTGGCTTATCAATATCCTTAGCCATTGAACTAAACTCTGACAGATCTACACCTTGTGGACCATACCTAACATTCCCTTGCCCGTGAAATAACTGAAATATTACCTTATTTGACATATCTGTTGATGAAAAAAACAGTTAAACTAGGCACCAACATTCTCCTCATATCTAATACCGTGTAATTGAGATTTTATAACTACCATCTCTACACAAATTACATTGCTTAACAGATTGACTAAAAACCTACAGATCTACGAATAACAACTTATTTTCATATAGTATTATACACGTAACCAGTATAATACTACATCAATTCTTGCATAGAAATAGAAATTACAAAGGGACAATAAATTTTACCTGCAGACGAATCAGCAAACCGGCAGAGCTTCGCTGCTTTCGTTCAACCTCGCTCTCACCTCTCTCTTCTTTTTTTTCTATGATTTCTGTGAATTTTATGATATTTTTGGAGTCTGGAAGGGAGTTTTATACTAGGCCAGCAATAAACCGCCCTCCCAGAGGACGGCAAGGGGACTGCCTGCAAAAGGGCAGACGACCGTCAGCCGCCTGTCAGCCGCTCGGCCTACGGCCGTCTGCCACGTCATCAAATCGCCTTCTGGGAGGGCGTTGGGAGTACATTTTTATAAATTTTTGAAATCAAAATATACTTTTGTAAATATTTTTTTTAAAATAATAATAATAAAAAAATTCGCCGGTTGATGGATTTCTCATCGCGGTGCAGGTCCTCTGGGCTGAACCAAATGTTAGACTATACCTGGCCCATTTGCTGGTTAGGTCGCAGTACTTGGGGTCTGTTTGGGCTTTAAACCCATTGAAGCGGTAGCTTGGACTACTGCCAATATTTTTTTGGATTTTTTTTATTTTTTAAAAAATATTTACAAAAGTATACCTTTATTTCAAAATTTTACAAAAATATACTCCCAACGCCCTCTGGGAGGACGTGATTTGATGACGTGGCTGACGGCCGTAGGCCGGACGGCCGACGGCCGTCAGCACTTTTGCAGGTGGGCCCCTGCCGCTGAAAAACCACCCTCTAGGAGGGCGGCAAGGGGGCCGCTTGCAAAACGCCGGCCGTGGGGCCAGCCATTTTACAGGCAGCCCTCTTGCCACCCTACTAGAGGACGGTTTTTTAATGGCCAGGGGGCTGCATGCAAAATGGCCGGCCCGTGGGTCGGCTATTTTGCAGGCGGCCCCCTTGCTACCCTCTGGGAGGGCGGTTTTTGGGCGACTAGGGGCCGCCTGCAAAATAGGGGGGGCATTTAGTACCGCTAGAGCAAATGAGATAGGAAGGGCTATAAATACCCCCCCCCACCAGCAGCAAGAAGGCTCTCTTGGCACTCCATTGACTCTATTTGAGCTCTTGCTTGTCTCCTCTCACTCTTTGAGTATTCTCTCTTCATTTGTAAGTGATCGAGGATTATTGTAGCCAAGCCAAGTGCATTGTATCATTGTTTTAGCTGGTGTGGCATTTGATCATCTCCAAGCCAGTTGCATTGCATCATTATTTCGAAAATTCATATTTTTGATCAGTTTCGTCGTAAACATAGATCGTGAGGAGTACATCATTTGATCGACGAGCGTAAACGAAGTAAAGGGATTTCTTCAGTAAACGTAGAATTAATAAAACATGACGTACAACAGGCTAACTACTACTGGTACAACATACTACGGGCCCTGACCGTAACCTCTAGCCCTCTTCATCCTCCTACCCTGCGCTCGCACCTAGCCCTGGGAGTACGTTAGCCTGTCTGGTGGTACGGCACGGCCAACGCGGGTCGCCTGCATTGGTGTGGCAGCTGGTGGGTTTTGTGTCTGCGGTGGCGGAGCTCCTTCGAGCTGCGAGGAAGCTAATACCTCCTAGATCTCCTCGTCCTCCAAGTCGTCGCCCTCGAAAGGATCCGGTGCCCAACCGCTCTCACGTGCACCCTGTACGGAGGACTCAGCGCTAGCAAACATCCCCGACGCTGTAGAGTAGAACCCTGTGCACAAAATTATTCATAATTGCAAACCAAAATTTTGCAAGGCAAAAATAAACTTTGATCTAACCTGAAGGACCTCTTGTGATAGCCCCAGGGACACTGCTCAGGCCCTGCTGTGCGTGTGGTTGTGTGTGGTACGCTCCCTGCGTCAATGTGCCAGCTTCGAAAGGATGTAGGTACGGTGTAACGAAAGCTGCATAGAAGCATATAGATGTAAAACGGTGCATGTCGTAGAAGGAAACATGTTACGAACCGATGGTTAACGGAATTTACCTCTGGGAGGGTCAGCTGGCTGACTAGAACCCTGCTGGCACACTCCTGCTCCTGTTGGCCGTGGCTGTTGCTAATGTACAGCTACGGGAGGTACCGTGTCGACCGCACGACAAGTGAGCGCACGAATCACTATATGCATCGCATGACGAATCCTCCCAAAAGTTGTCCTCTGCTCGTCCGCAGTCAGCACGATCCCACTGTCCAACTGTCCGAACGCCGCGTTCACATCAGCCTGAACCTGTCACGTTGCGTCGGCCTATTTCAAATGTGACGTGAATATGTGTTAGAACCGTGGACACCTACAAAGGGAATAGCAAAGTGCAAAGATAATGTGACTTACTGCGCGGAAGTAGTCCTGGTCACGGTGTCTAGGATACGTGTCCGTTGTAGCGGCGACGTGTGGCTGTGAATCATCTGGGGTGAACGTCACGCATGTGCGGGTACAGGGCTGGTACCACCTAAGGTATGTTAGGTAGGTGTTCTCAGTGTGTAGACGTACCTTGTCGATGACCTCCTCCGTTGCCACCAACCAGTCCTCCATGTACCTCTGCAGTAGGGGATACCACTGAGTGCCGGCTGCCTGTTCTTTACGATTATACCTATTTGCAGAGAGTACATTAGACTACATTAAAGAGTTATAGTACTCAACAAATATGACAACTATACTAACTAGTGCACGTCGCATGGCACAACGTTCTCCACGGGCACAGAAAAGTGCTGACGTAGGCCGAACTGTCGCATCACGCGCTGCGGACAGTGAGGCTCGACGAAGATGTCGAACACCAACGGCACTGTCATCATCCAGTACGCCTGGTTGTGCGTGTAAAGAGCTAAGAGTTCGAGCGGTGCATAGGCCACGATGGCATGCAGACTATACGGCTCCCAGACGACGTCACTTGGCAGCAGGCGGTCGAACTCCATAACGAAGTCGGAGTAGGACCTCCTAACCTACGTGAGGGCGTAACGACGCTGCAAAATAGAACAGGGGAACACGTCAGTGTTTGCGCATAAGTGGTAAACATAGAATTTCATGTTACGTACCTCACGATAAGACCATACCGTCCCCATAGTCGGACGGTCCTCGGGCAACGGCCCGTTCAAGCCTCCAAGGCCGCCCTTGTAGGAAGAGTGCTAAATCAGAGGACGGCCTATCGTGAACCGCTCGGCCGCCCATAGCTGCAGAAGGAGAGGGCAACCGGCGAGAATCGCACCTGGATCAGTCTTTGTGCACGCGTCACAAAGAGCACGATACGTCGCCGCTAGCACAGCAGATCCCCAGCTCCACTGCGGTACGCAACCGTCCTCGCTGTCGGCGATCGCACGAGCGTAGTGGATCAGTCCCTTGTCCACCGCGTGCCCCGTCGTGCTGGTGAACATCACCCACCCGAACAGCCACAGCAGGTACGCCTCCATTCTCCGCCGCAGCGAGTATTTGTCGGCGTCAGGGTCTAGCTGATCAGACTGTAAAGCAAGATTATAGTCAGCACCACTGTTGCTTTATAGGTCGAATGATTGTGAATCGAAGGAATCCACGACTTACGGTGAACTGTAGCAGCCACGCCTGCGAGGGGCCACTCGTGGTGTAAGGCGGTAGCGAACCCGGCCTACCAAGTTCAGGACAATGGTGCACAGGCTCGAATCGAGCAGTGATGTCCTGAGACCAACCGTACGCCCCGTCAACTGGACCGACTGCGTCACCTGCGAGGGGAAGTCCTAGCAGGTAGGACACGTCCTGGAGTATAGGAGTCATCTCGCCACACGGTAGGTGGAATGTGTGGGTCTCCGGTCTCCAATGATCCACTAGTGCTGCAAGAAGTGACCGGTCAGTGTCCCATCGCCTGGCAGGGTCTGTCCCATCCGGTGCGGGCTCAACTAGCCTACACAGCGGAAGAAGTCCAGCCTCACACAACCTATAGAATATAGCACTATAGTCAATATTGAGGAACATAGATATGTATAAATGATGTGAATGAATGTCGGTACAGCTCTTACCTCTCACGGAACCGGAGGTCTATCCGAGGAGGTGAGATGAAGGCCATGGACGGAAGGTGGCTAGCTAGGCACCCTCGATGGCTGACAAGTAAGACCGGTGGGACTGGTCGAGGCCAAAGACACCGAGATATACCTCAAGGTACACAAGAACACAAATTTAAAATATTGTATGTTGACAAGGGCATGCGCGGAATCTACCACAAAAGAGTTGTGTAGGAGTGCGTGCTGAAGGAAGACGCGACCTACAAGTGCTCGTGCCGAAAACCTACTCTGCTCCACAAGCCATGTTCTCATGTTATTGCCGCGAGCGGTGAGTGTGGGATAGAAGCACGTTATTTTGTCTCACCTTATTTTAGAAAAGAAGCAATCTATAATACGTGGAGTGGAGAGATATATGGCTTCGGTATTGCGGGAAGATTTACTACGGAGCATCCTCAAGCTATCTACATTCCTGACCCAACAAAATTGAGGGATAAAGCAGGTCGCCGCAAGACAAGACGCATCCGTAATGATATGGATGAGTCAGAAGACGGTGGAAGGCATAAACGTTGTTCAAAGTGCGACCAAACAGGTCATACATATAAGAAATGTCCAAAGAATGCAACCGGTCCAAATGCAGCGGAAGCTGGACCGTCGGGTTCATGCGCTGATGGCAGTCGTCCTACGGGTGAAGGCACAACTTCAAGACGACTCCGTCCTAGGCGTTCTTGAGCATTTGGTGATGCTGCGGTGTAGTGTAAGTCTATGTACCGTACTGTTGTTTTTTATTGTCATGTAATAATGTTATAAACCTTAACAATAATTTGTAATATGGTTGTTCAATTAACTTTGCAAACTTACTCTTACTTGTTGCTTTGACAATAAAATTTACGCTAACTCTCTATTTGCATGCAGGTATGACGTACCATATACCGGAGCTGCTCGACATCGGGCCTTTTTACTTTTATCTTACAGGTACTTAGTCAGTAGTGTGCCAAAGAAAATATTATTGTCCGCCATTGACGGGCCGGCTGCTCTGAACCGATCTCTGAAGTATTTACATGTGCCATGCAAGATAAATTCAACTATGACAACAAGAGGGAGCCCTCGAACACCACGCATTACCCAGTTATAAACCTATGCCAAATTTGTGGTCATTATACCAAATCGAGAACCATCCTTGTCATACAACAATGCCCATTTCTCTTTTGGCTCATTCTCAATCCACTCCGAAAATTTTCTAACCGAGAATGCCGACCTTCTTCTCATATGAGGTCCGTTACTTGATAGAGGTCCAAGAGCTTGTGGAGCCTCATCCTCTACAAGGGTAGCCCTTCTGGACTGTTTATCTGTTTGTTTAGAGGTCAGCTCATCCAACTTCCCACAAATCTCATTGAATTTCTTCTCTTGATTCTAGGCACACAACCTCTTGAAAAGATCCATAAGGTGCTTATTATTAAACTGCTGTAGAAATTAGCACCCATATGATGCATGCACCATCTACTTTGGACATCAGACCACCTTGGTGGGTATCCCTTCTCAACACATCTATCCCTCAGTTCCTCAATTGCCCGCAACAAGCCAACATGACGGTCATATATAGGCATACGTCTGGCCTCATCCGTACAACTGCGACTTAACGCTTTCTAGGAACCAGTAACAGCTATCAATGTTCTCACTCTTAACAAAAGCAAAAGCCACCGGTAGAACTTGGTTGTTCCCGTCAACTCCAATTGCTGTTAATATCTGCCATCTGTACTTTTTGGTCAGAAATGCCCAATCGATACAGAGGATTGGACGACAATGCATAAGTGCCTGAATGCAAGCACCTAATGCAAAGAATACTCATTGCAATACACTTTTATTACCATGGTTAATTGATGGAAAGGCTTTTAGGTCGTAGCAGGTCTTCAGATTCCTCTGAGAAATACAGGCAAACAAACGAGGTAAATTATCATAAGATACTTCAAATGTGCCAAACCTCATCTTTACAACCTTCTGTTTTGCCCTCTAAGACTTAGCATAGCTAATTATGTATTTGAATTTCTCTTCAATATGTCTAACAATTGACCTTGATTCGTACCCCAGGATGTTCACAATGTAGAAGTACATCTCTGTTGCAACAAATACAGATGTCATGTTTCTATGGTATTTTTTAACACCTTGTAAGTAACATGAATGCTCGGTCACGATTGAAACTTGTGAATAATTCTTCCATTTACCCTTGAATGCGTTCACCCGCCATGGACACCCATCATTCATGCACTTCACTTTATACACTGATTTGCTTGACTTCACGACCGAGAACTCCCTCTGAAGTGACACCGCCCATTGTTTTACTGCCTCCTTCAAATTCTCTGCATATGCATACTTAGCCTCCTGAATGACCTCATTCTCCTTTTACTCCCATGGCACCTGATGCCGCTCGGAGATAACAAGTCCAAAGAAGTCCTTGTTGCTCCATTCTGCAGGCATCACGTTGTCCTCATCAGACGAATCATCATACTCAGCATGCTCGTTTTCAGCATCTTCCCTATCCATTTCTTCGACGATGGTGTCGATTAGTTCTCCCTCATCTGCCACACCTGTTGGTTGCCTATCTTCTTCATTCCCTTCTTCATTGTCTCCTTCATTTTCATCCATTGTTTCGGCATCACCTCTCGCAGTACTTGGACCCTCATCATCTTGTACGAGCATTGCAGCAGCGGTATTATCCTTCTCATACACCGACACAAGTATGCCCAGTGGCCAACCACATTAGAATGCATTATCCACGTACCATCTCCAAGTGGCAGTGCAATCCACCGGTATCAGTTCCTAAAAAACCTTCAACTGCACGACTGACTATAACATACAAGGTTATTGCGTTGATCTAGAGGTCCAGTCGAAAGCCTCGCATCAGCCAGTTGTACACTGACCCGAAACTTCTCTCAGCTGGCCTATCAATGCTCTTAGCCGTTGAACTAAACTCCGATAGATCTACACCTTGTGGACCATACGTAATATTCTCTTGCCCGTGAAATAACTGAAATATCACCTTATTTGACATATCTATTGATGAAAAAATACAGTTAAACTAGGTACCAACATTCTCCTCACATCTAAAACCGTGTAATCGAGATTTTATAACTACCATCTCTACACATTTTAAGTCATCTAACAGATTGACTAAAAACCTACAGATCTACGACTAATAACTTATTTTCATATAGGACTATACACGTGACCAGTATAATACAACATCAATTCTTGCATAGAAATAGAAATTACAAAGGGAAAATAGATTTTATCTGCAGACGAATCAGCAAACCGGCAGAGCTTCACTGCTTTCTTTAGCCTCGCTCTCAGCTCTCTCTTCTTTTTTTCTATGATTTCTGTGAATTTTATGACATTTTTGGAGTCTGTGATGGGTTTTATACTGGGCCAGCTAAAAATCGCCCTCCCAGAGGGCAGCAAGAGGGCCGCCTGCAAAATGGCCGACCCACGCGAGGCCGGCCATTTTACAGGCGACCCCCTTACCGCCCTCCCAGAGGATGGTTTTTCAGTGACCAGGGGCCGCCTACAAAAGTGCTGACGGCTACGGCCGTCAGCCACGTTATCAAATCGTCCTCTGGAATGGCGTTTAAAAAAAACACCCTTCCAGAGGGCGTTGGGAGTATATTTTTGTAAAATTTTAAAAGGAAGGTATACTTTTGTAAATATTTTTTAAAAAAATATGAAAATAAAAAATTCAATTTTTTGCAGGTTTCACCAAAAACTGTTGCCTTGTTGGTGCTTTTTTTTTTTGCAAAATACACATATTATATATATATATATATATATATATATATATATATATATATATATATATATATATATAATATACTCACCTTTATAAACGCACAAATATATGCTCTACCTCTATTATCATCTCTGAGAGACTAAGCCGGTATATCTTAAAATTAATAAAATCACTCTATCCCTATAAACACCTTCGAAAGACTCTAGATGGACATGTTTCACCACAAGAAACAGTTCGCAAAAAATTGGTAAGACAAGACAGTCAACTTATTTGACACTCTGGTATATTTTTAGATTCAAAGTTGGCCTGATATTCAATTTGCTCGAATTTCGCCACATCCCCGTTACATGGCTCTGTTCAGCAGAGCTTAAGATTTCGATAAGCAGTTGGTAAAAAGCTAGCTGATGAGAATCTAGACCCAGCTTCTGGCTTTTAGTTTATTTTCTAAATTCTATGGTTATAGATTCTCAAAATCTGAATAAGAATCTAGACTGTTTAGAAGAGTTTCTACTGACTAAAAATTCTAAGAGAAATTGTGACTATTAGAAGCTCTCCAAACACAACATACTCTCTTTACATACTCTCTTTCGGTGTGCGCCGCAGCTCGGCTGCAAGCTATGTCCACGGGTCAAACATCCCGAATAATGCAGGAAATACTTTATGGCTTTATTTATGGAAAAACTAGGAAGGTAGAGTAACCGTGTGCCGCCGCTGGAAATTTCAATTACAGGGAGACCTTTGGATTTAGCTAAAACTTCACCGAGACGAGCGCCGACCAATCGACCATGGACCGTTACAACTTCAACAATTAATTAATTCAACAAAGCGCATGAGTACGGTCAAAAGACACTAGTGAATTCCACTACCACCATTTTTATCGGCTTCTTGTCAGCTGCAGTACTCGGCAGAGCCGTTCTGAACATGCGGAATCAAAGATTGGCCGTTTAATCAAAGATTGGCCGTTTGGTCCCTTTCATCATTCATGTCTAGTTCGTGCATGCCTAGTTAGCAACACTGCAAGTCTGCGACAGAAAGCCGCCACAACATTTGCAGGCTCCTGGCTCAACAACGATCAATATATTCCTGCATTGATTTGGATAACGACCCAATTCTCATGCTCTATAGATCCTGTTTTAGGAGTTTCTTCTAGAATCTTCATCTCCTATAAAAAATTTAGATTCTTAGTTAGATTATGAGAATTTGTATATGTAGTATTAAAAAATAAACTAAAAATCAGAAGTTGGAAAAACTAGCTTCTTTAGATTTCTCAACAGCTAGTTTCTCAGTAGCTGTATCT
This sequence comes from Oryza meyeriana var. granulata, assembly GCA_003991445.1. Classification (NCBI taxonomy): domain Eukaryota; kingdom Viridiplantae; phylum Streptophyta; class Magnoliopsida; order Poales; family Poaceae; genus Oryza; species Oryza meyeriana. The sequence goes on along the minus strand of RYFJ01001026.1, from coordinate 403,014 downwards.
TAAAATCTTAAACTCTCCTAAATAGGGTCATAGTATAAGATATTCTAGTATCTCTACCTAGGGTAGCACTATTGTCATCCTAGTATAGTGTCACCCATAGGGACTTCTTATGTAAATCTACCTAGGATAGCACCATTGCCATCCAAGTCTAGTGTCACCTAATAGGGATTTCTCATGTGGCTTCTAGAAAAATGGATTGCGATCCCTACTCCTAATTGACTAATGCCGCATTCGATATAGCTTAACCGTGCTTATAAGTCACACGTAAAACGAGAAATATTATTAGCGTATGATTAATTAAGTATTAACTATTAAAAATTTAAAAATAGATCTATTTGATTTTTTTAAATACTTTTATATAGAAATTTTTTATAGAAAATATACTGTTTTACAGTTTTACATTTCGAGAAGTGTGTTAATAGAAATCGAGATATCAAGATAAAAGCCATAAGCTACAAACACCATATAAGCCACCCGGTCCTTGTTGACTTCCTGTCAACGACGCAGGGAAAGCGAAGCAACAAAGAAATGGCCAGGTTGCAAGGTACTAATAGCCATATTAGTCCATAGGAGTGCCTAAATCGTTGTTCTTCGTACACGAAGACAGTTCCCACTTGAATCATTGTTTCAAAAAGTTTTCTAATAAATGCCGACGAAGAACGTTAGCAGAGAAACTGTATTGTTTAGGAGCTTTGGAAACATAGCATATATAATCTACAATCCATAAGCTCAAAAGAATAAGACCTAACGAGTGAGATTGTTTCAGCTGCTAAGGTCCCATTTGAAATAAACTATGAAAATTGAAAATCCTGTGAAATTTGTGTGTTTTCCTTAACATTCTCCGTGCTCGACGGGATAAAGGGTTGGCTGTTTGTCCCTTTCCTAAGCTAGTTACATCAAGTATATGATATAGCAACTCGCAAAAAAAAAAGGTATTCGGCAAACTCGAGCCCCATCAAGTTGTCGTGAAGTTTGTCACGGACTTAACGGCAATATTGGCTCTTTGCTCCACAATCCTTTTTTGTTTTGACCGAATTTGCTCCACTATCCTTTTGTTTTTGACCGAGTTTGCTCCACAATCTTGATATATATAATGGACTCCAGCACATTGGTTTCCATTGCGTTAGATGATCATAGGCAATTGCTTGCCAAGCCCATGAGAGGCGTCTACATTTTCACCACATTGATTTTCTTCCTTCTAATGCGCACCATTGCTCTTGCAAATGATAAAAAAACCTTCCTTGCTAGACGTTCATCCATCTCAACCCAGGATGACACCACCACTATCTTAGAGTCACCTAACGGCGACTTCTCCTGTGGCTTCTACAAGGTGGCCACCAACGCCCTCACCTTCTCCATCTGGTTCTCCAGGTCGTCGGAGAAGCCGGTCGCTTGGACGGCCAACCGCGACGCTCCGGTGAACGGCAAGGGCTCCAGGCTCACCTTCCAGAAGGACGGGACCTTGGCCCTTCTTGACTACAATGGCAAAGTTGTATGGAGCACCAACACAACAGCAACTCGAGCCAACCGAGCAGAGCTTCTCAACAATGGAAACCTTGTTGTCATGGATCCAGACGGCCAGCATCTATGGAGGAGCTTCGACTCGCCAACAGATACACTTCTGCCATTGCAACCAATAACCAGGAACGTAAAACTGGTATCTGCATCTGCCAGGGGTTTGCTATATTCAGGCTTCTACAACTTTCTCTTTGACAGTAACAATATATTGATCCTTGTCTACAATGGCCCTGACACAGCTAGCATATATTGGCCAAATCCTTCCTATGACCAGCCATGGGAAAATGGGAGGACAACTTATGACAGCAGACGATATGGGGTTCTAGATCAGAAAGGTCATTTTGTGGCAAGTGATCTATTTCAGTTTGAAGCCTCTGATCTTGGTAATCATGTCATGAGGAGGTTGACACTGGATTACGACGGTAATCCTAGGCTGTACAGCCTAAACGAGACCAGTGGCAGCTGGTCAGTTTCTTGGATGGCATTCTCCAGAGTATGTCAAATGCATGGAGTGTGTGGCATAAACAGTGTCTGCAATTACACCCCGAAACTCCATTGTTCTTGCCTCCAAGGCTTCGAGGTGATTGAACCGAGTGACTGGAGCAAAGGGTGCGAGCACAAGGCAGACATAACAGCCATCTGGGACAAAGGGAATAGACATAATACAAACAACAGTATCAGCCAAGACTTCTCATTCAGAAAGAGCACTGGAATTGACTTCTGGGGGTACGACATCGCCTACGAAAAGTCAGTGCCATACTCTTACTGTAGAAATATGTGCCTGGCAACCTATAACTGCCAAGCCTTTGGTTACCGGAAGGGAACTGGCGAATGCTATCCAAAGTACTCGCTTTTCAATGGCAGGAGCTTCCCAGATCCTTACAATGACAACTATCTGAAAGTTCCTAAGGGGGTGTCGCTTACCAAAGAATCAGATTCTATACTAACCCATTCTTGCGGAGTTACTGAAAAATTGGCCTACTCTTCATCACAAATGTTTGAGGATGTTACTTCCAAGTTCGAGTTTGGTTACTTCCTTTCTTCTGTGCTAACATTGCTTTTGATTGAAGTAATTTTAATCATTGCTGGGTTTTCAGTTGTTAAAAAATGGGAGACAAGGCCAGAGATTACTGATGAGGGCTACATGATCATTTCTAACCAGTTCCGGAGATTCAGCTACAAGGAGTTACACAAGGCAACCAATTGTTTTCAGGAAGAGCTGGGAAGTGGTGGATCAGGTGTGGTTTACAAGGGAGTCCTTGATGATGAAAGGAAGGTTGCAGTGAAAAAGCTAAATGATGTAATCTATGGAGAGCAGGAGTTAAGGTCTCAGCTAAGCGTCATAGGAAGAATATATCATATGAATCTGGTTAGAATTTGGGGATTTTGTGTGGAGAAGACAAAGAGGCTCTTGGTTTCTGAGTACACTGAGAACGGTTCTTTAGACAGACTTCTGTTTGACTATCACAACTTATTTCCTGTCCTAAATGGAGCCAAAGGTACAATATTTGTTGTGGACGCTTTTATCGGCAAAACATATACTCGTCGCAAGAAGCCCAGGCCGGCGCCCACAACAACAAGTGGCTGAACAGCCACATCTTGTGAATTGGCAAGTTTTGTTAAGTCTTTCCATAGTTTTATATAGCTTAGTTGGAAGGTTAGGAGGAATAATAGGAAAGATGAGAGATATTGTAGGGAGGGGTTAGTTTCTATGGCTATTTATATGTGATCCATGGGGGAGGAGGAAACAAGAGAATTGAGAAGATCAGAACCTCCTTGGGAGGACGATCAGATCAATAAAGCTAGCAATTCAGCCATAACATATTGCACTTGGAGTGGCGAAAGGACTGGCATATCTTCACCATGAGTGTCTTGAATGGATTGTGCACTGCGATATCAAACCAGAAAACATATTGTTAGATAAAGACTTTGAGCCAAAGATTGCAGATTTTGGACTGGTGAAACTACTTAAGCAAGGAACAGCAGAAATGTTGTCAAGAGTGCATGGAACTAGAGGGTATATTGGGCCAGAATGGGCTCTAAATCTTCTGATCGCAGGCAAGGCTGATGTTTACAGCTATGGAGTAGTACTTCTTGAGTTAGTGAAGGGGAGTCGGGTTTCCAGATGGGTGGTTGATGGCAAGGAGGAGGTAGAACTGGCTGTTAAACGCACTGTTGATACTCTCAAAGAGAAATTAGCTAGCGAAGATCAATCATGGCTTCTGGAATTTGTTGACTGCAGGCTGAATGGAGAATTCAATTATTCACTGGCAGCCACAGTGCTAAAAATAGCAGTGTCATGTGTGGAAGAAGAGAGGCGCAGAAGACCAAGCATGGGCACTGTGGTTGAAATCCTGCTTTCAATTGTGGAATAATGTCCAGACTGTTGTTGCTACAATTATTTCTGGCTGATACGTGTATTGTGAGAAAAATAATAAGGTGTGTTGTTGCAGAGAGAAGTTAATGGGCACCTATTTTTATGTAATAAGTCTAGAGACGCATGAACACCTAACATCTTACAATAATCCATGGAGTAGTAGTATTCAGGTTCCTTAAAAAAGAGCAGTAGCAGGGCCTGTTTGGGATGGAGGATTTTCAAGGGAAAACCAAAGAAATTCAAACAGGGCCACTTTTCCTGCATTTTTATTCCTGTGTTTTCTTTTCCCTTGATCCAAACAGGGCCTAGTATTCATCATAACCATTTAGTCTACTTGTTTGGATATTTTGTTCTATATGTATGAGATGCATCCGTTTCCACTATATACATTGCATACCATTGTATAACTCGACAGATGAGTGCTTCAAGTCTAACAAAGTAGGTGACAGTAAGTCAATAACAATTGAAGGTATTTAATCTAATGGTGAACATGTTCAGTTGTCAAGACTATAACTCTGTAAGACGTGGAAACTAGACATCCAATTTCTTTTCAGTAATGACTATTTGGACTTATGCAGCAGGAAAAAATACAGTAAAACAATTAATTTTTTAGGGAAAACAAAACAATTAAACTGGAGCCAAAATATTCAGTACCATGCAACCTGTATGGTCTGAAAGAACAAAAAATTGACAGGAATAGTTAAGGAATCAACCAGCAGTTCTTCGCAGGTGTTAACCCCTCATCGTTGCTGCTGGTGCGGCGACGCCAATGCCGAACCCTTCCACTTCGGCGTCATCTGTACACAATACATCGCCCACAAATCATATACCCTCTCTGCAGTCCTCACCCTCCTCCGGTGTCAATGAGAAGTAATCCCCTCTTACCCGGCCGAGGGCTCTCCTCAAGGAGCCGCGCGATGGCGCCCCATCCCCATCAAGTTCCGGGCGTCCGGCGAACGCTGCCCTAAGCACGGAATCAGTCTCGGCCTACTCCCCGTCCTCCGGAGCAAATGCGGAGTAATCCATCCCCTCTTACCGGAGCCAGGGCTCTCCTGGTGGAGCCGCGCGGCACATTGCCTCGTTTGCTGCACTGAACGCCGCCTCCGGCGGTCCCCGCACCACCGCCCCCAAGCAGAACGTCGGCATGAGGGAAGGGCGGCGCGGTGAGCCGGTGACGGTGAGGCGCGGCGGCCGCGTGTCGGCAACGCTGCTGCGCTGGGGCGACCGGGCCGTCGTGGATCTGTCGGTCTCACCGAAGCGAATTTTTTTTTATTTTTATATTTTTTAAAAAATATTTACAAAAGTATATTTTTTAAAAAAAATTTAAAAAATATACTCCCAACGCCCTTTAGGAGGGCGTTTTTTAAAAAAAAGGCTCTGGAAGGACGTTTTTGGTAACGTGGTAGATGGCCGTCTGCAATTTTAAAGGTGGCACCCTAACCGCCCGTTAGGAGGGCGGCAAAGGGACCGCCTGCAAAATGTCCTACCCGTCGGGGCGTCGATTTTGCATGCGGCCACCTTGCCGCCCTTCTAGAGGGCGGTTTTTTCAGCTAAGGGGCCGCCTGCAAAATAGCCGGTCCCGTGGTCGGCCATTTTGTGGGCGGCCCCCTTGCCACCCTCCTAGAGAGTGGTTTTTAGCTGGCCAAGGAACCGTCTGCAAAATGGCTCTTTTACATTAAAAACATTTTTTCGAGTCAATTTCTCTGTTTTATGGGTGCCTCCTACAACAATGTTAAAATCATCTTTTGGGAGGACGATTTTTTGCTGGCTCAGTATAAAACCTCCTCCCAGCCTTCAAAAAGTTCGTAAAATTCACAAAATAACAGAAAAAAGAAGAGAGAGCGAAGGTGAACGAAAGCGGTGAAGCGCTGCCGATTTACGGATTCGTCTGAAGGTAATATTTTATATCTTTTTGTAATTTCCATTTCTATTCATCAAGTGATGTAGTATGTGTAGTATTGTACTAGTTATTTCACGAGTAAGGGAATGTTAGGTATGGTCCATAGGTTATAGATCTATTGTAGTTGAGCATAACGGCTAAGGGCATTGATAGGCCGGGTGAGAGAAATTAATTTTTTTTGCAAGATAAGTAACCCTAGTTCGAGAAACGCTAGTGAGATGGAAATGAGGACGATGACATTTCATTTTTTGTAGTCATGTGTAGTTTACCCTAAGTATGTAGTTGTATAGGATATTTTTGGCCTAGCGAGTTATAGCTTGCGTTTATTTGGTTATAATGTAGGTTGCTATGGATGCGTTCGCTATGTCCAATCATCAACAACCTCCGATTGGCGTGCCTCCGCCGATGTTTGCTAATAAATGAGCAGGATCACACATACTAGCAAAGGTATTGGATGTTTGCTAATTACGCGTACTCCCCAAAGAAGCCAAAGCCGCAAGGGAAGAAAGGAAAGTCGAAGAAGCCAGTGGATGTAATATAAATTATCTTGTAGTACGAAATATTTGAACCTTTGAGCTAACAAATTTGCATATGTGAAGGCACTGAAGCCTCCTCCACCTCTATGCGACTTAGATATGGAGATTCGTCCAGAGGACGCAGAGTTTCTTCGTAAGTCACAGGAATAGCACAGGGAGCGCCTCAAACGTCTTTGGACGGCGAAAGAAAAGTGGGAGGCTAAGCAGAAGAGGAAGGAGGAGAAGGAGCGATAGGAGCAGGAAGCCCGTGAGGCAGACAGGGAGAGGAAGCGGGAGAGGGCACTACGTGCGAAGCAAGTTGGACCGGAGGCGGTGAGGAAAGGAAAATACCCACGCTGTACATATTAGTTGCATATCTAGTCGGATGTCCGTTTGAAATACCCTAAAGCATGTAATAACTATAACTAGAAACGTTTCTTGTGCCATTTGTGTTGGATGGATAATTTCATTTAGTTCGTAAGCAATTAACGTGTGCTTGGTTGTCATCACTTAGAATCTACTTTCGCCATGAAGTTGAAACTCGAAAATTCACGGTTTTTTATCAATTTCGTCGAAAACATAGACCGTGAGGAGTACATCGTTTGATTGATGAGCGTAAATGAAGTAAAGAGAAATTTACAGTAAACGTAGGATTAATAAAACATAACGTACAAAAGATATAACATATGTACAACAGGCTAACTACTACTGGTACAACGTACTACGGGCCCTGGCCGTGACCTTTAGCCCTCTTCGTCCTCCTACCCTGCGCTCGCACGTGGCTCTAGGAGTAGGTCAGCCGGTCTGGTGGTACGGCATGGCTAGCACGACTCGCCTGCACAAGTGTGGCAGCTAGTGGGTCCTGTGTCTACGGTGGTGGAGCTCCTTCAAGCTACAAGGAACCTAGTACCTCCTGGATCTCCGCGTCCTTCGAGTCGTCGCCCTCGAAAGGATCCGGTGTCCAACCGCTGTCGTGTGCGCTCTGCGCGAAGGAGCCAGCGCCAGCAAATATCCCCAGCGGTGTAGAGTAGAAACCTGTGCAAAAAATTATTGATAATTGCAAACCGGAATTTTGCAAAGCAAAAGTAAACTTTGCACCGTGCACCTAACCTGAAGGACCTCCTGTGGTGGCCCCCGGGGCACTGGTCATGCCCTGCTGCGCGTGCGGTCGTTTGTGGTACGCTTCCTATGTGGATATGCCAGCTCCGAAGGGATCTAGGTATGGTGTAGCGAAAGCTGCACGGAAGCATATCGATGTAAAATGGTGCATGTCGTAGAAGGAAACATGGTATGAACCGATGTTTAGCGGAATTTACCTCTAGAGGGGCCAGCTGACTGACTGGAACCCTGCTGGTGCACTCCTGCTCCTGTGGGTCGTGGATGGTGCTGAGGTACAGCTACGGGAGGTACCGCGTCGACTGCACGACAAGTGAGCGCACGAATCACTGTGTGCATCGACCGACGGATCCTCCCGAAAGTCGTCCTCTGCTCCTCCACAGTCAGCACGATCCCAACGTCCAACCGTTCAAACGCGGCATCCACATCGGGCAAAACATGTCGCACTACATCAGCCTATTTCAAATGTGACATGAATATGTGTTAGAACCGTGAACACCTACAAAGGGAATAGCAAAGTGCAAAAAAAACGTAACTTACCGCACGGAAGTACTCCTATTCATGGTGTATAGGATACACGTCAGTCACGGTGGCAACGTGTGGCTGTGGATTAGCTGGGGTGAACATCATGCGTGTGCGGGTGCAGGGCTAGTACCACTTGAGGTATCCTAGATAGGCAGCCTCAGTGTGTGGACAGACCTCGTCGGTGACCTCCTCCATCGCCAACAACTAGTCGTCCACGTACCTCTGCAATTGGGGAACCCACTGAGTGCCGCCTACCTGTCCCCTACGAGTATACCTAATTGCAGAGAGTGTATTATACTTCATAAAAGAGTTGTAGTACTCAATGAAGATCACAACTGTACTAACCAGCGCATGTCGCGTGGGACAACCAGCTCCACGGGCACAGGGAAGAGCTAACATAGGCCGAAGATGTCGAACACCATCGGCACTGTTGTCATCCAGTACGCCTGGTCGCGCGTGCAAAGACTCGAGAGTCTGAGCGGTGCAGGGCCACGATGGCCTGCAGACTATACGGCTCCTAAACAACATCGCTGGGCTGCAGGAGGTCGAACTCCATCACGAAGTCAGAGTAAGCCCTCCTAACCTGCACGTGGGTGTAATGATGCTACAAAATAGGATAGGGAGAACACATTAGTATTTGCGCATAAGTGGTAAACCTAGAATTGCACGTTACGTACCTTACGGTGACACCATACTGTCCCCATAGTCGGACGGTCCTCGGCCAACTACCCGAACAAGCCTCCAAGGCCACCCTCGTAGGGAGAGTGCTGAATTAGAAGGCGGCCTATCGCAAACCGCTCGGCCGCCCATAGCTGGAGAAGGAGAAGGCAACCGGCGATAATCGCACATGGATCAGTCTTTGTGCACGCGTCACAAAGACTACGGTACGTCGCCGCTAACACAGCAGATCCCCAGCTCCACTGCGGTACACAGCCATCCTCGTTGTTGGTGATCGGATGAGCGTAGTGGATCGGTCCCTTGTCCACCGCATGCCCCGTCATGCTGGTGAACATTACCTACCTGAACAACCACAGCAGGTACGCCTCCAAGCTCCGCCGCATGGAGTAGTCGTCGGCGTCAGGGTGTAGCTGATCAGGCTGGAAAGTAAGATTGTCAGTTCCACTGTTGCTTAATAGATCGGGCAATTGTGAATCAAAGGAATACGCGACTTACGGTGAACTGTAGCAGCCATGCCTACGAGGGGCCGCTTGTGGTGTAAGCCGGTAGCGAACCCGGCGCTGCACGATCATGAACCGAGCAGTGATATCCTGCGACCAACCATGCATCCCGTCAACCGGACCCACTACGTCCCCTGCGAGGGGAAATCCCAGTAGGTAGGACATGTCCTGGAGTGTGGGAGACATCTCGCCGCACGGTAGGTGGAACGTGTGCATCTTTGGTCTCCAGCGATCCACTAGTGCTGCCAGAAGTGACTGGTCAATGTCCCACCACCTGGCGAGGTCCCTCTCGTCCGGTGCTGGCTCAACTAGCATGCATAGCGGAAGAAGTCCAGACTCACGTAACCTGCAGAATATAGCACTGTAGTCAATATTAGGGAACATAGATATGCAAAAATGTTGGGAATAAATGTTGGTACAGCTCTTACCTCTCACGGAACCGGGGTCTATCCGTAGGAGGTGACGTGAAGACCGTGGATGGTAGGTGCTCAGCTCGGCACCCTCAACGACTGACAAGTAAGACCGGTGGGACCGATCGAGGCCCTAGTCGAGCAGCTCCGGTGTCTGGTATGCCATACCTATATGCAAATAGAGAGTTAGCGTAATTTTTATTGTCAAAGCAACAAGTAAAAGTAAGTTCGCAAAGTTAATTGAACAACCACATTAAAAATTATTGTTAAGATTCATAGCATTATTACATGATAATAAAAGACAACAATACGATACATATTTTTCTATAACAAAGATTAAGCACGCACCAAAGCAGGAGAACTTAAGTTATACAATCTCTATTACATCGATACATGGACTAACACTACACCGTAGCACCACCAAATACTCGAGAACGTCTAGGACGGAGTCACCTTGAAGTTGTGCCTTCACCCGAGGGACGACTGCCATCAGCGCCTGAACCCGACGGTCCAGCTTCCGCCGCACTTAGACTGGTTGCATCCTTCGGACATTTCTTGTAGGTATGGCCTTTCTGGTCGTACTTTGAACAACGTTTACACCTTCTACCCGCTTCTGACTCATCCATGTCATTACGAATACGTCTTGTCTTACGACGACCTGCTTTGTCCCTTAATTTTATTGGATCAGGAATGAAGATAACTTGGGGATGCCCGGTAGTAAATGTACCCGTAATACCGAAGCCGTATATCTCGCCATTCCAGATACTGTAGATTACTTCTTTCCTGAAAAAAGGTGAGACAAAATGACGTGTTTCTATCCCGCACTTAGCGCTCGTAGCAATAACGTGAGAACATGGCTTGTGGAGCAGGGTAGGCTTTCGGCACGAGCACCTGCAGGTCCCATCTTCCTTCAGCACGCACTCCTGCATAACTCTTTTAGGTAGATGCCACGCATGCCCTTGTCGACACACAATATTTTAAATCTGTGCTCTTGTGTATCTTGAGGTATAGCTTAATGTCTTCGGGCCTTATTACTTTTATCTTGCATGTACTTAGTCAGTAGTGTACCAAAGAAAAGATTATTATCTGCCATGGAGGGGCCAACCGCTTTGAACCGATCTCTTAAGTACATGCATGTGCCATACAAGATAAATTCAACAATGCCAACAAGTAGGAGCTCTCAAACACCACGCATCACTCAGTTATAAACCTCTGCCAAATTTATAGTCATTATGCCGAATCGAGAATCATTTTGGTCAAACAACAAGCCCCATTTCTCCTTTGGCTCATTCTCAATCCACTTCAAAAATGTCCTAATCAATGATGCCGACTTTCTTCTCATACGAAGTCCGTCACTTGGTAGAGGTCCAAGAGCTTGTGGAGCCTCATCCCCAACAAGGGTAGCCCCCCTAGACTGCTCCTCTGTTTAGTTGTCAGCTCATCCAACCTCCTCCAAAGCTCATTAAATTTTTTTCTCTTGATTCTGGGCGCACAGCCTCTTAAAAAGATCTATAAAGTGCTTGTTCTTAAACTGTCTGTAGAAATTAGCACCCATATGACGTATGCACCATCTACTTTAAACATCGGACCATCTTGGTGGGTATCCCTTATCAGCACATCCATCCCTCAATTCCTCAATTGCCCGCAACAAACTGGCGTGATGGTCATGTATTAGCTATACATCTGGCCTCATCCGTAGAATTGCAAACTTAACCCATTCTAGAAACCAGTACCAGCTATCAGTGTTCTCGCTCTCAACAAAAACAAAAGCCGCCGGTAGAACTTGGTTGTTCCCGTCAACTCCAATTGTTGTCAATATCTGTCCTCTGTACTTTTCGATCAGGAATGTCCCATCGATGCAGAGGATAGGATGACAATGTACAAAGCCCTGAATGCAAGCACATAATGCAAAGAATACCCATTGCAACACACTTTGATTTCCATGGTCAATTGATGGGAAAGCTTTCAGATCGTAGTAGGTCTCTGGATTCCTCTGAATAATACAGGCTAAAAGACGAGGCAAATTATCATACGATGCTTCAAATGTGCCAAACCTCATCTCCACAACCTTTTGTTTCGCCCTCCATGCCTTCACATAGCTAATTGTGTACATAAATTTCTCCTTAATATGTCTAATGATTAACCTTGGTTCGTACCCCAGGTTGTTCATAATGTAGGAGTACATCTATGTTACAACAAATGCAGATGTCATGTTTCTATGGTATTTCTCGACATCTTATAAGTGACATGAATGCTTGGTCACGATTGAAACTTACTAATAATCCTTCCATTTACCCTTAAACACGTGCATCCGCCATGGACAACTATCCTTCACGCACTTCACTTCATATACCGATTTGCTTGACTTCACGATCGAGAACTTCCTCTAAAGTGACACCGCCCATTGTTTCACTGCCTCCTTCAAACCTTCTATGTATGCATACTTAGCCCCCTGAATAGCCTCGTTCTCCTTGTACTCCCATAGCACATGATGCCGCTCAGAGATAACAAGCCTAGAGAAGTCCTCGTTGGTCCATTCTGCAGGCATTACATTGTCCTCATCAGACGAATCATCATCCTCTGCATGCTCGTTTTCAGCATCTTCCCTATCTATTTTATCAATGATGGTGTCGATTAGTTCTTCCTCTGTAACGCCCTGGTTTCCGGGCCGTTAAAAACTATTTTAGTAAAAACCCTAATTTCAAATTTTTTTGACTTTTTGTGTGTGCTTAAGGATTAAGCGCCGTAGATCTCAGATCAAAACCCCTTGTGTCGGCGAAACGGGATAGGGGGTCCCACATACCCCGGGGACGCGTGGGTCAACGGCCACGTCAACTCCCCCGGGGCCACATTTTGCATCGACGACGGCTGGCTCTCCTGCTAAGTGCCCGAGCAGTGCCCGGGCCTGGGAGCGCCACCCCGTGCCCGAGTGCGTCTTCCCCGGGCCCGGGTGCGCCTCGCTCGGATGCATCCTCCTCGGGTCCCGAGTTTCGGGGATACTCCCCGGTTCCGGGACCCACACGCACAGTCCCGAGGCGTGTTCTCCAGAAGCAGACCAGCTCTCCAACCATCCGCATTAATGATGAGGCGACGGGGCGTGACGCGCCTGTCGCCTGCTCCCTGTGTAGTCAGAGACTTTTGACTTCGGAGGAGAGGGCGTGCGCTGTCACATCTCCACGACTTAGCCACCCAGCAGCATGACGACCAGACGACCTGACGCGCCGAACCTACTCTGGTGTGGACTCTCATCCAGTGCAGCGCGGCAGACGGGCGCGGACATGCACGACAAGACGTAGCATAGCTCTCTCTCTCTCTCTCTCACCACGTATGCCAGGCATTGTGGACTCCCTTACGCATTAAAAGGAGGATCCATGCCTCAGGCTAAGGGGACTCTCCCCGAAGGACTTTGGTTGGACCTCTTCCCGGACCTCTAACTCTCTGGCTCTCTAGCTCACTCTCTAGCCACTGTTCTTCTTCCTCAGCTCCGGCGAGTGGGCTGAGTTCACCTTGTAACAGACATACCATATTCACCTCCACATAGCATACACACAGGAGTAGGGTATTACGCTTCCGAGCGGCCCGAACCTGTATAAATCCTCCTGTCTCCTTTGTGCGCCGATCCATTCTTCCCACCATCCACCGATCATCGACCCACCGGACACCGCATTCGCATGAGAACTACTCCCCTGGCCGAATCTCAAAGGAGGGTCTCCGGACTTCCCGCAGTCGAGGTTTCATCCTCCGACACCTTGACACCCTAAATCCCCATCCTCAAACTCTCTCCTAAATCCCGAGACTCGAATTTTGCAATTCGAGTGTCTCTCTCTAAATTTCTTCAAAAAAAAATTCAAAATCAAAATACCTCCTAAAAATTATCTGTACTCGGGGTTCGAATTTTGCAATTTGAAGCCCTCCAATGAAACCCTTCAAAAATCACCCTTGAAGCACTCTATTTTTGTTCCTCTCAAAAACTCAGAAATTCCATCGAGAACTCTCTTCCCAAAGTTTGCCTCAAATCCCAAGAATTAAATTCAAACTAAATATCCCTTTCAAACCCTCCCTGGATCCCCCCCTCTCTCTCTCTCTCTCTCTCTCTCTCTCTCTCTCTCTATATATATATATATATATATATATAGAGAGAGAGAGAGAGAGAGAGAGTTGGGCTATGGTGCTTCGTGAAGCACAGATTGTCCCGTGCTTCGCGTCCGTTACTACAAATTAGAAGTTTAAATGAGCGATCCAAACTATTCATCATAATCTCCATATTGAAGCAAGGTTGGAGACCAAATTTTACATTTTTTGAAAATTTTTTACTATTTTTTAGAGGGGTACAAATTTATAGGTTTTGGACGGTTTTGAAGTATTTAGATTGACAAGATTTCATATCTATCTAAAAAATAGTAAAAAATAGTAACAATCCGTGCTTCGCGAAGCACCATAGCCCAACTCTATATATATATATATATATAGTCCCTCTTAAATTTCCCTTGATTTAACCCTCGAAAAATCAAACACCAATTCCAAAATTAATACCTTTTTCAAATTCCTCCAAAAATCAGTCCTAAAACCTCTATGGAAATCCCCCAAACTTTTGCAGAATTCAAAACCCCATTCAAATCAATTTCCAAATTCCAAAAATCCTCCAAAACCCTTTTTAAATCAGCTCTGGAAAAAAGAATAAAAGCCACTGTGTTGGTTGGGCTGACCTCCTTCCTTTCGGCCTGTTCCTGTTCTCCTCCTTGCGCAGCCTGCTCAGCCCGCGCGAGCGCGCGCGTGGATTAAAAACCTCGCGGGCCCGCACGTCAGCCACTCCACCCCGCTCTTGCTCTCGGCCGGTCGATGCAAACGCGTGGACGGCCGAGATTGCTTCTGCCTCGTGAGCCCACATGTTAGCACAGTGTCGTCGTCTTCCTCGCCTCCGCCCGTTCTTTCTCTCTCTTCTCTAGAATTCTCCCGAGCTCTCTCTCGGTCTCCCCTCTCTGTCCCGCGCCATACCGCCCGGTCGGCCCCCTTAAAACCCACGGACACCATCATCAACTCCCGCCGCCCCGTCGCCCGGCGTGAGACACGCCCCGCTATCGCCGCTGCAAGCTCGGAGTCAAAAAGCTTGCCGCCACCGCTTTTTCCTTCAATGCCGAGCCTCGGAAGCGATGCGCACTCGCGGGCGCCTCGTCCCGTCGCTTCGCCATCATTCCCTCGCCCCATTTCTTGCCTCTGCGGCCGATGACGCGCGCCACAGCGAGCTCCGCCATTATCGAGCCTCGGCGGCCGAGCTCGCGCTTATCCCTTCTCCACCGCCTCTGTCTGCCGTCGTCTAGCGTCCGAGCCCCCCTATAAATAGGGCAACCCTCCCCTTCCTTCGGTCACCAAGAAACAAGCCTTGAGCTAGCCCATCACCGGAAGCATCTCTCCGCTGCCTCTGACCCGAGCTCCCAGAGCCGTTCCAGAGCCCCACTAGCCAATACACCACCACCACCGAGTTCCTTGGACCCCCAGGAAGCTTCTCCACCCCTCCCCGCCGTCAATTAGCCACTAGATTGAAAACGCCCAATTTCCGCCGCCGCCGTCCGCCATCGTCGCCGCTCTGTATCTCGCCGTAGCCAAAGGTAAAACACAAATTAATCCCCTCCCCTAGCTTCCTCACGAAACACCGCACTTAAACCATCCTATCCGGAGCCAACCCGCCGCCCGAATGGTCGCCAGCGACGAGCTTTTCTCTCCACCGCCGCCGACGGCTCTGGATCACTGTTGCCGACCATCTTCCGCCACCTATCTATCCAATCCTAGCCGTTCAGTTAGTTCCCCGTCCCCTCCGCTCTTTGCTGATGTCGGTCGCTCGCCAAGCCTCACCGCCGCTGGCTGGAACCGCCGCCGACGAGATCCCCTCCAGCCGCCGTCGACCGTCGATCTCTTGGCCGGCCGTTCCCTGAACCCCGTCCGGCACCCTATCTCCCTCTCGGTCACTACATATGGGCCCGGTCACCAAACCCTCTAACCAGTGGGCCCGGCATGAGTTAAAAATATAATCCTATACCTCTTACATGTGGGCCCCCTCAGGTAAAAATATGACATGTGGACCCATCCAATAAGTGCACAGTGAACCGCTTACTCCCTCCTATCCCACTGGTATGTGGGCCCAGCCTCATTAACAGATTAATTAATCACTATTTGCAAATATAATCCATTGACATGTGGGCCCATACACAGTAAACCACTCTTTAATCCCCTTCTTCTCTCACTGCATGTGGGACCTCCCAATCAAATCTCTCTACACTGTTATGTGGGCCCTGCTGTCACTCTCTCACCTCTCCTCTACCTCTATGACATGTGGGCCCTTCCATTTCTTTCTCTCCCTATGCCAATCACAAGTGGGGCAGCCCTTCTTTTCCCTCTCTCCAGCCACTGACAATAGGCCCCACCTGTCAGCCCTATTCCCCAAAATAATTCTTTTTCCCGCAATTCAAATAATTCAATTCTTTTTCTAGAAAATCCCTAAAAACTTCCAAAATTCATATCTTCCAAACCGTAACTCCGATTGACCCCGTTCAAGTCTTTAAATTTTTCTAAAAATGAAATCTACCTCATGGCACTATTAGTTATTAATAATAGTATATTATTTCTAGGGTTTTATGTGTTTTTCTCCCGTTTCACATGTAGTCGACGCGTCGGAAATTCGTCGGACGTCGGATTCTCATGAAGTTGAAGACGAAGACTAAGGCAAGTCACTCCTTGACCATATTGCTCCTAAATTTAAAAATATTTTGTTTGCAAAATTGCATTGCTAGTGTGCACGATAAATTGATCGGCCTCAATTTGCGTGTTGAACCGACGGAGCTCCCCCGTAGTTGCATAAATCCGGTAGGATGTTGAACCCTATCCCTTGTCACTCCACCTCGTGGTACCTCGGTTATCGTGCTCTCTGAGCATGGATTCCAATGGTTCCACCCACATCTTTGTTGTTTGTTGATTTGGGAAAATCAGGGTTTCCAAATATTTAAAAAAAAACCCAGACATACGATGTCGGCGGAATTGCAAAACAAAATTTATTTGTGAAAATCCGCAGTGCAAAGTGATCGCCTGTGTGGTGGCACTTCGTATTTGCATATAAGGACTAATTCCTTGGGGAATTTCATCCGAGCATCTCACAGTGCCACCACACGGGTGGAATGGGACACCCCTGGCTGAGTAACTAGTGTTCCTAGGATGGTTTTCGGTTGCTAATAAATGTGGGAGTGGATTGGGTGCCGAGAGGGCGATATACCCCGTCCTTGAGTACAGGAAGTGAGTTCCTGGTGCTTGGTCGAGAGGACCCATTTATAGGACAGCGTGCTATCCTGGGAAGGCTTTGGAAAGGCCCTGTCGTGAACCTTCCCCACTGACGAGTGCGGGAAGTAAGCTCGCGTCGTGTAGGTAAAGCGTACAACCTTTGCAAAAGTCTACGAACTGTTTGAACAGCCGCACCCACGGTTACGGGCAATGTGAGGTGATTCCTCTAGCGTAGATTTGTTTGCCAAGGTCTTGCAAAAGTGATTTGTGGTAAGGGAACTGTTACCAGAATCGGCCTCAGTGGCTAATGGATGACCTGAGTGGTCTGAAACGGGGCTGTGTGACTCGGAATGTTATATGGCATCATAGATTAGGCTTCCCGAGTGAAAGCAGTTTGAGTTGAGTTTAAGGATGGCTTGGGGAGCCATCGAGATATGTTATGAAATGAGATGATGTCCTGGATAGGACTCAAGTGAAAGGAAAAAATGAGATTACGTCCTGAGTGGACGAAATTGAAACTAAAAGATGTTGATACAGTGGAAAGCTGCTTGAGAGTAGACCCATTGAACCGCTGTCACGATCTGACAGGTGGTATGAGAATACCTAAGATCAATTAAAATATGTTTCGTCCGCTCAAGTTGTTGAAAAGTAATTCACGGACAGGATCGAGGCGAGAGCCTCCTTCCAATCACACTAAAACAACTCACACTTAGATTTTCGAAAATGTTTTCAAATAAAAAAGTTTGCGAAATAAACCCCAACCTGTAACGACCCGTTTTTCTTTTCCCGCTAGTCTTTTCCTATCCTGTCAGCTGTGCCCAGTTTTTCTCCCCGGCCAGCCGACTGCCCTCCTCCCTGTGCCGAGTAGAATTGCTACTCAGTCCTTGTATCCTGCCCTTTCCTTTGTCTTACTCGGACCTCCTTGCTGCCGAGTAAGCACTGTGAAGTGGCCGACTACCTTGTTGAGACCTGTTGTTTCCTTGTCCCCCGAGTTGCACCCGCCCGTTGGACGCCGACTACCGATGTGGAGAAGAATCAGTCTTCACCTGCCCTCAGCACCGCTTGGACCGATGGACAATAACCTGCAGCATCGCTTGGACCAGTGGTCAGTCCGAAGCCCTGTCAGTGAGATTTCTCCAACCTGTCCTAGCCTTGACCTTAATGTCTCATCGCAGCTACAGTGCCTGCCAACTCCTCTGACCAGTTGGACTCCAAAGTCACTCCCTGTCATATCCCTGTCAGTTCATCTTGACTTCCTTGCTCCACCCGTTGCCCAGCTCCACCGTGCCTCAACCTTACACGTCGGCTATATATATATGGCCAACCGTGCCTCCTCTTTCCCTTGTTTTGCAAACCGGCCAGCTCCAGCTCTGCTAAGTTCTCATCCTCTCAAGCTTTGGAGCTCAGTCGCCTGGTTCGCAAGCCTGGTTCAGCCGACTGCCACTTTTTTCTGCAGCCGACTACTTCTCGATCTTTCTTCTGGTGTTTTACTTCTCCTGCTTATCAGTGTTTCTTTCTGCTTGTTCAGAGCCTGAACCGGTGGACGATCCAGAAGCCGCCTTCGCCGAAGAAGACCCCTCCTTGGAACAAGGCAAGCCTCTTTGATCATATTGTTTCCCATATATGCAAAACTATGTTGTTTGGAAAATATTATGCATGTTTAGTTTACACCTTTTTAAACTGTTGGCCTCGGTTACAAGCGAAACCGATGGACCTACCCAGTAGCCGCACATATTTGGTAGGATGTTGGTATATTTCTCCCTTGAGAGCCCCAGAAATGGCACGCTAGCATCCTATCTGAGGATACGATGCCGAGTAGAATGGCTTAGCTCTGCAACGTTGTTTGTCGTTGTGAAAAACATTGGGTTTTACTAAACTGATTGAAAAACCCAGTACTCTGTGTATCGGCGTGTTTGCGAAACAAATAAAGTTGTGAAAATCTTGATATACAGAGACAGTGCCTGTGTGGCTTGGCTATGTACTATCATTAAGGACCGTTTCCTTTGGGGATTCCATCCGAGCATCTTACAGTGCGACCAGACGGGTATTATGGGATGCCCCTGGCCGAGTAAATAGTAGGTTTAGGGAAGTTCAGTGCCGACCACTAAATCCTGTGTGGATCTTTCGGCTGGCATTGGATGACTCTAGACTGGCTTTGGAAATGGCCTTGTTACGAATTTCTGGGTACCAGCCAGTACTCGGTGTAATTTTCGTGTCGGATGGGTAAAGCGCACACCCTCTGCAGAGTTTAGCAGAACTGTTCGAACAGCCGTGCCCACGGTTAAGGGCGATGCAAGGTGATTCCCATAGCGTAGATTTGTTTGCCAGTGATTTGTGAAAGTGTTTGATGGAAAGTGAACCGTGACCAGAGTTTGCCGGGTGAGCAAACGGAAGGCCTGTGTGGCCAGAAACGGATCTGTGTGATCCGGGGTGTTAAGCACCATAA
This sequence comes from Oryza meyeriana var. granulata, assembly GCA_003991445.1. NCBI lineage: Eukaryota > Viridiplantae > Streptophyta > Magnoliopsida > Poales > Poaceae > Oryza > Oryza meyeriana. The sequence continues at coordinate 383,763 of RYFJ01001026.1, read as the reverse complement.
TCAAGTGAATAAAAAGTAAACAGGATGAAGATCATGCTCCCGGGTTGTAGCCAGGGCAGCAAATTTAAGCCCCCGGGTTGTAGCCAGGGCGGCAGTTGTACAGATGTCTTCGGGTTGTAGCCAGAAGACGGATTGATCATACTTCCGGGTTGTAGCCAGGGCAGCAAGTTGATCAAGTTGTGCTCCCGGGTTGTAGCCAGGGAAGCCACTCTAGCTAGCTGGTTGTAGCCAGCGTAGCGGGCATTAAGTGCCATGAACATGCTCCCGGGTTGTAGCTAGGGCAGCAATGTTCGAACCCCCGGGCTGTAGCCAGGGCGGCGGTTTAGCTAGCTGGTTGTAGCCAGCGTAGCGGGCATTAAGTGCCACAACTGAGATTTGGTTGTAGCCGAGTCTCAGGGTCAACGAGTGGTTGTAGCTACTCGGGAGATACAAGACCAGCAAATGCGAAGTAAAAGATGATAAGAACATGTATGATTATGCTTGATTCATTAAGTGGTGAGTTGTTGAAAAGCAACTTGCGGAATGGATCGAGGCGTGAGCCTCTTTCCGATAACTAAAAATTGAGTTCACTAGTGTTTGTAAAGAAAAGAGTTTCTAAAGGCAATTTTCGCAAATAAACCCTTAGCCTTTTTGTCTGACCGACATGGCATCATTTCCGGCTTGCTGAGTACGAAAGTACTCACCTTGTTCATATATATGTATAGTAGGTTTTGGAGAAGAAGATGAAGATCCGACTGCTGCCGAGTTCCTCCAAGACCAGGCCGACTACGAAGACTTCTGAAAGTTTCGAGCCTAGTTCCCAACCGAGCCTGTGGTGTAGTTTTTGTCCAGCTTCCGCCCTGTTTTTGCTATTTCCGCTAGTTTACCTGTTGTTTATTTTTGTCCATCCCGGGTTTGTCCTGGATGGATCTCCTTGTATTTATATGTGTACTCTGTTATGTATTTATTGTAACTCTGAGTTGTATCATTGTTGTGCGTACCCGACTACTGATCCTGGGATCGGGTGCCGTATGCACATGGTGGCCTTCCACCTAGTCGGGGAGGCGTCACACAACCTATCTTTGATAGCCTGGATATCTCACGTTTTCCGTGACTTGCTGAGTACGTAAGTACTCAATCCATTTCTTTTCTCCCCTCCTTCAGGAAGAGTGAAGTGAAGTGAAGATTAGGGTTTCTTTCCTAGTCCCAAGCCATTGCTTGTGGATTGGGTTCTCGCTGCGCTGTCGCTCCGCTGCTGCTGTTCTGTTTGCAGTTTGCTGCTCAGGACTTGCCCGAAATCGCAACTTATAGAGGTATAATATATATATTTATTTATTTAGCTAATTGTTGTGGTACATCTCCGTTGACCACGGGTACCAGCAAGGTTTCCTGGGACTGATACCGGCATCGCGGTTCCGTGGGAGTTGGTTCACGCCAATCTCCTACGGCGCTTCCTCTCTGGTATCACTGTAGGTGGTGCCAAGGCAGGAGGCGTTACACCCTCGTCTGCCACACCTGTTGGTTGCCTATCTTCTTCATTCTCTACTTCATTTTCCTCCATTGTTTCAGCATCACCTCCCGTCACACTTGGACCCTCATCATCTTGCACAGCCATTGCAATGGTGTTATCCTTCTCGTACACTGACACAAATATGCCAAGTGGCCAACCACGTTGGAATGTATTCTCCACGTACCATCTCCAAGTGGTAGTGCAATCCACCGGCATCAGTTGCCAAAAAAACCTTTGACTGCACAACTAACTACAACATACACGGTTATTGCGTTGATCTGGGGGTCGACTCGGAAACCTCGCATTAACTAGCTGTACACTGACTAGAAACTTCTCTCAGCTGGCCTATCAATACCCTTAGCCGTTGAACTGAACTCCGATAGATCTGCACCATGTGAACCATACCTAACATTTTCTTGCCCGTGAAATAACAGAAATATTACCTTATTTGACATCTCTGTTGATGAAAAAATAGAATTAAACTAGGTACCAACATTCTCCTCACATTTAATACCGTGTAATCGATATTTTATAACTACTATCTGTACACAAATTACGTCGCCTAACAGGTTGACTAAAAAACTACGGATTTACGAGTAATAACTTATTTTCATATAGTACTATACACGTAACTAGTACAAACTACATCAATTCTTGAATAGAAATAGAAATTACAAATGGACAATAGACTTTACCTGTAGATGAATCTGCAAACCGGCAGAACTTCGCCGCTTTCGTTCGCTTCGCTCTCAGCTCTTTTTTCTGTTATTTTTGTGAATTTTATGAACTTTTCGGAGGCTAGGAGGGGGTTTTATACTGGGCCAGCAAAAAACCGCTCTACCAAAGAGCAATTTTTAACACTTTTGCAGCAGCACCCTGCCTCAGAGGCCAGGGAGCCACCATTTATGCAGGCGGCCCCCTGACCGGCCAAAAACTGCCCTTCTAGAGGACGGCAAGGGGGCTACATGCAAAATTGGCCGGTCGAGGGGCCGGCCATTTTGTAGGCGGCCCCCTGACCTGCCAAAAACCGCCCTCTAGGAGGGCGGCAAGGGGCCGCCCGCAAAATCGGTGGCCTCGTGGGTCGACGTCTTTGCAGGCGGCCCCCTTGCCGCCCTGCTAGTGGGCAGCTAGGGTGCCATCTGCAAAATTGCAGATGGTCGTCGGCCGGGCGACCGAAAACCGTCTGCCACGTCATTAAAATGCCTTATTAAAGAGCGTTTTTTTTAAAAAAAAAACACCCTCCTAGAGGGCATTGGGAGTATATTTTTGTAAATTTTTGAAAAAAATATACTTTGTAAATATTTTTAAAAAAAAATATAAAAATATAAAAATTCCACCAAAGTGAAGTTCGAGAGCACACGGCCTTCGGGCTAATCCGAGTGATAGATTGTGTCCTGGCCGTTTTATATTGGCTGTTTTATTCTGATTCCATATTTTTTTAAAAATAGAATGAAAATGAGATGGGTTTCTTTTACCGTTTTAGTGAAATTTCGTTTTCATGTGAAATTTTTAAAGAAATTACCGTATAAGACTATAAAAATGGTTAACCCTTGTATGTTATTATTGTTAGTACTATAATATTGTTATGAAGTATTCAAATTAGTTACCCTTCATTCTAAAATATAGGGCACAGCTACTTTTTTTCATGTCTTTTAATACAGTGCGCACATGCATGCATGTATTAACTAGCATATCCTCCTCTAAATTTGGTTTGTTTTAAATCCTCCACCGACAAGCCCCTTAATCCCATTGCTTATATGTGTGCATGCATCGGAATGATCCAAATGAAGAGGTGATTATAGTTTTTGTTTGGTGTCTGTGTTAGTAGTGGTTACGCCCTAGATTTTAGGATGGAGGGAGTATTATTTTGAATGTTCACTGATATATGTATATGATATTGATTTCGTACTGTTCCGTTTCTGATAAAAATACGATAACATGACGGTTGAAGCAAGTGTTTTTTTTACTGTTTCGGACAGTTTTCATCCGTGCACTTAGCGGTCCGAGCTAGCGGGTACGTCGCAAAAATAGATGGCTCCTGACCGGACTCGACCAGGTTAGTCGAACCCAACCAGGTATGAGCTACATTATCGAAAAAAAAACCAGCTATGAACTAACCAGCGAGCCCCAAGCCTCGGTCAATCGTTGGCCGGCCGGGCGCCGGCCTCCTCCGCTGGCTGAACCGAACCGACCACGCGCCTGGGACGCCATGGCCGGAAGCGAGATCGAGGAGACTGAGGAGAGTGCGTTTTCCTAAGTCGCAGTTAGTTTCTGTTAATTGTGCCTCTAATCGACATTTTGAATACATTGTTCTATGTGAATGCATCTGCTTCCAATGTATTATTGCTCGATTTATTCAGCAGGCAAAAAACTAAAGAACCCAATAGAACAACGAGGAATTCAGCAACCAGCACTATACAAACAATTTGATCCAAAAGAATTAACAATGGCATAGATCTCGTCGCTAACCAATCATCAGTTCATCACCAGAGCTAAACAGCCAATTCACCATCTCACCGGCCTCTCATCGTCGCCGCCAATGCGCTCCGAAACGCCGAGGCGCGCCCGTGAATCTCGAAATCTTCCACTCCGGCGTCGTCGTCAGCCCGGCGCTGCACCGCCGCCGCCGAGTCGCTCTCCGCCTCCTCCGGCGCCAACGCCGAGTGATCCTCTCTGGCGAGCAGCACATTGTGGAGCATTGCGCATGTCCCGATGCACGCCACAGCAGCGCGAGGGCTCTCCTCGTCACGGAGGTGAGCGATGGCGCCCCATCCCTTCAAGCTCCGGACGGTGCGCCTCGCCTTGCGGCACATCGCGTCGTGCGCGGCGTTGAACTCTGCCTCCGGCGAGCCTGGCCCCACCGTCCCCGGGAATGGCACCATGAGCCAGGGGAGCAGAGGATACCCGTCGCCGTCACCTGCGAGGTATTGGCCGGGGTTGAGCACCTTCCCTTGCTCAAGCTCCTGGTATAAGGACGAGAGCTTGAGCACCTCGAGGTCGGTGCGGTGGCCGCGGAAGCCGGCGGCGAGGGAGAGGACGCGGGAGGAGGAGCCAGCGACGAGCTGAGCGGCGAGGAGGCCGTCCGGGCCGTCGAAGCGAGCGCAGGCGAGCGCGCCGCGGCAGGACGGGAGAGGGGAAGACGAGGAGGCGCTGCTCGGCTCGGCGGGGAACGCGAGCCAGAAGCGGAAGTTCGCGAGGAGGACGCGGCGAAGGCGGCGGGAAGCGGCGCGCGGGGCGGAGGCGGGCACCCGGAAGAGCGCGGCGAGAGTCGGGTAGGGCAGGCCCGTGGCCAGGCGCGCGAGCGCGAGCGCGAGGAGGGTCGAGGACGGGAGCGAGGGATGGGAAAGGAGCGGGTCGAGGAGGCCGGCGAGGAAGTTGAAGGTGGGCGCCGAGACGCGGAACGCGAGGGGGTAGTGGTCCGGGCTCGTCGGCGGCAGCGGCAACGGCTCCGGCTCCGGCTCTGGCGAGGGAAGCGGCACGGGTTCCTCGCTGTCGCTATCCCCGTCGCCTTCGGCGTCGACGTCGCGCCGCCTGCGCTTGCGGGCAGCCACGGAGGGGGAGGCGGGGTCGATAAGGACGAGGAGGGCGGCGACGGCGGCGGTGAGGTGGTGGGTAAGGAGGAGGAGGGTCGGGGGCGGGGGCGGCGTCATCGGCCGCCGCGCATGGTGGTGGTGGTTGCGGGGTCGGTGTATCGAAAATACGGGAGGAGATTTTGTTATGGAGGATTAGAGAGGAGGCGATCGCAGCAGTGACGCGACGTTGACGACGCACGCCCGCCCGCCCGCCCGCCCGGACGCGTCCGTGCACGGTCGCGTTCGTCGCCCACTCGCCTCCTCCGCCTCCAGCTTCCAAATTCCAAATTGACACGACCACTGGAGCAGGTACGAAATTATTTAAAATTTTAAGAACTTTTGCCTCGTTGGATTTGAAAAGGAAGAACTTTTGCCTAGTTTTTGGGTTTATACTGCAGCGGTTTCATGTAGTGTCTGATTTAGTTGAGATAAGCAGTAGAAAAATGAACAAAACAAGCAGTAGTAATTTATGGGTAGTGATTTAAAAGTAATACCAAAAGTTTAAACAGCGATTAAAAAATCTAAAATCAACTTTGAAATTAAGTTTTAAAATTTAAATTTTGGTTACGGATGTAAAGCCAGCCACAAAACAATGAGCGGTTGTTTCGATCAACAACAACAACAAAGCCTTTCAATCCCAAGCAAGTTGGGGTAGGCTAGAGTTGAAACCCAATAGAAGCTGCAGATCAAGGTTCAGGCACATAAATGGCTGCTTTCCAAGCACACCTATTCAAAGATAAATCTTTGGGTATATTCCATCCTTTCAAGTCCCTTTTTATTGCCTCCTCCCATGTCAATTTTGGCCTTCCCCTGCCTCTCCTAATATCACTGTCGCGCCTTAGGATTCCACTATGCACTGGTGCCTCTGGAGGTCTCCGCTGGACATGTCCAAACCATCTCAACCGGTGTTGGACAAGCTTCTCTTCAATTGGTGCTACCCCTAGCCTATCACGTATATCATCGTTCCGGACTCGATCCATTCTTGTATGACCACAAATCCAACGCAGCATACGCATTTCCGCAACACTTAACTGCTGAACATGCCGTCTTTTTGTAGGCCAACATTCTGCACCATACAACATTGCCGGTCTAATTGCTGTTCTATAGAACTTGCCTTTTAGCTTCTGTGGTACCCTCTTGTCACAGAGAATACCTGATGGTTGTTTCGATACTCCTATTAAATTATTCAAGTTTTGCAGATCCGAGGAAAACTGGTATGATCCAAATGAACTTCTTTTCAAGGTAAGAGCATTGTTTTTACACAACTATAATGAAATTCATGGGTTCGAAAGTGGGTGACCAACTGAACACCAATGATTGCTCAAAATATTTGACAAAAGGGGTACCGGGAAGTTTTCTTCAGTCTTAAAAAGTTTCAGTAGACTATATTCTGCGAATCTCTGATCCTTCACAGCAGTGCTAGCTGCTAGACTACAAAGAGGACTTTGCGTGTGCTGTTCTTCAGTGAACATTTCGTAGATGGTTACATGGTCTTGTGATCTCATCTACATTCTAATTTTCGAATGTACTTAAATCGACTACGATTACATGGTCTTCTCAGTACCATCGCCTGCCTACTAAAATGAAGCATTCAGGTCGCTTCAAGAATAATAGCACTATTGATAGAGGTAAGCAATTCTGAAAGTCCGCCTGTCTGTTAGATTACTGAACTAGGTCACGTCATCCTTCTTTCGCACCTGACTTCAGTGCCATCAGCAACCATGTCCTAAGCTGTCAAGGGTTCAAACAAACAAAATGTTAGCCAAACTTTGTCAAGGTTTCATTAGGTATAGTGGAACATGCTAGGGGAAGAAACAAAATTAGGTCAGGAAGCGAGTTAAAGAATTGTATTTGATCTTCCGAACTATCTTATCAAATGTTGCAGGCAGAGCCATGGAAAAGGTAGCTGACGATTTCTGAGGTATTGAATAGCACTATACTTTATTGAGGAAGATTGGTTAGTTCACCTATCTGAAAGAATATGCTCTTTCATGGAAGAATGGAAATCATGGCATGGATTAAATAAGGCCAACAAACTTCTGTCGATCTACTCCATTTTTAAGCACCATCTCATTTTCAATCTTGGTTACAATATATTTAGAGGCAGCCTGGGACTAAATATTGGATATCAACAATTTTCAAAATTGAACACCATGATCTAGATGCATGCTAGCGAACATGCTAACAAATTTTCTTCTCGATAATGGAGATGTTTTACATCCCCAGCCTCTAGAGAACATGCCAACAAATGAAGCGAATTGGTTCAAATCAAGGAATTATTTCGCATCATGAAGTTGAACCATAATCCAACTTTTAGTCAAAAAGCTCAGATTGTCAGGGGAAAAAAACGATTATCACTATAGAAGCTTACCTACACATGTCTTGTACTTTTTGGTACCATATCCTATGATTGATCTTTGCTATGTGAGCCACCATCAAAATGATCAGTGTTCAACATGGATGATTCTTTCCTGATGGAGTTCATCTCGTTTCCTTTGAGAAGATGAAGATAAACATCAGTGAAAAGTGCAAAAGAGAAGGTGTGGTGTCAGTGAAATGAACAGAAATGCTAACAGAAGCTAGTTAAAAATAATGTCACAAACCTTGCAGACTTTCTTGATGTGATGCTAGGTGATGCTTTGGCATTATCTCTCCATGAAACACCATCTTTTACAGAGAAAAATACATGTAAAAAATGAACTGTTCTGAAACTGCAATACCATATTTACTAACAGTGAAGTCAATTTTTCTCTCATATTACCTCAGAGGATCCAGGTAACTGAAATGGTCGAAGGTGGGACTGTGACGACTCCAGGTGAAATGGAGGCTCAGGAATGGCTGTGCTAGGAACACTTGGTAAGATTAGAGATGGTGGTTGATTTTGTGGAGGAGAATTCAATGGATCAAACAAATGATGAGCTCCTGAACTTTGGTTTACAGGTGGCATCACTGTCCCGGGGTGTGCCACTGTGACGTTATTGCCACCAAGTGCTGCAAACATTTGTGATGCTTGTGCAGGTTCAAGCGCTCCAGATAAATACGATGGGTTCAAGTAAACGCCGTTTCTCATTGAGAGCATCTGTAACAAATTTCAGTGCAAAAAACTTATATCAGTAATTTTTCGTGATTAACACCCAGCAGCAGAGTATATCTAGCATAGCATATCAATGGATGTGGGATTCCAGAACACATTCACCCTAGGAAACTAGTCCTAGCCCTAGTACAAACCAGCAAACTTCATTGTCAATCTGAGCAAGAACAGTAAAAATCCTAAATGTCGTCAACAGCCAGGTTCGGTAGAACCTTTTTACTGAATGCATGAAAATCACTTTGTAAAATGATGTGGAGAATCTCCCTAGCATGAATCGACAGTATGGTACCTTACTGCTCACAGACCCATAGTGACTATGCTCATGTGAAATTGCTAAGTGTAAAAAAGGCAGCAATCACGGTTTACAATCAGCACCTATATTACCACATATCGTGACTGTTAGCATCCTAGACAAAGCAAATACTGTAAAACCAGCATCTGGATTGCTGCAAACCAGCTTTCTGCCTGTCCCCAATTCAAGTACTGCAGAACAAGAGGTAGCTCCAAAATGTTTAATTGTCCACATTAGATGAGCCATATCTCACCATTCATGTTTTGCAGATTTTGCATGGCATGGAAGCCTGCTAGTTTCACTGCTTGTCATAAGGAGATGAGGTCAGGCATGTCGATGTGATTATGTTTTTTGTTTGTATATCTTGAGTCTTGACAAACAAGCACTGAGGTCCAAGAGGCCTGAGCTTAAATAGGCACCCAATGTAATAATGGGACGAGTTTTACTTAGTGGACAAAATGAGTTTGGCATTGAATCAATACTATTGTCTATGGATATGGTGGACCCTTCTAAAATCATGCATGAACAGATCACACTGTCAACTAAAATCATGCGAGAAGCATAAGCGATTCTGCTCTACTACAGCACCCATCATTTTTTTAATAAGGCAACAGATGAAGCATCCCTTGTGCATCCTTATCGTGGCATATATTGGAAAAAGAATCAGCAAGACAGGATGCACTCAATGCAACTCTACGGTGACATTTGTTGCAATCTGAACCAAACTAATGCACCAACAATTTCTAGCATTATCCAGACAACATCTATCTGCTGACCTGCACTTGGAGCTGAAGTTGCTTCAGGTATTCGATGGCCTCGTCAAGCATGGATGCCTTGTCAGTCTGCAACCCACAAACCAGCCCAAAATTACACAACGAATTCCCAGCACAAACCAAACACAACCCCAGTTCAACGTGAAAAACGTCGCCTTTTGCGATGGATCACCTTGTTGGAATTCGGTATCAGGCTCTGCAATGCCTTCATCTTCTCGTTGATCTTGCTCCTCCTCCTCTGCGCCCAAAACCAAGCAACAGTAACTAGACGCCCACAATGACAAGCGCAAAATCGGAGGGATGCGAAGCGGAAAGAACAGTTAACACAGCGTGCGTGTGCCGGAGTCGCCACCTTCTCGGAGAGGTTGTGCACCTCGGCGGCGCGGCTCCGCTTGCTGCCGGAGCCCCCGCGGGGGGGCGCCAGCGCCGGCTCGGGCTCCGACGACCCGCCTGCCTCGCTGTCGCAGAACACGCCCAGCTCCCCGCCGCACTCCACCTGCTGCTGCTGCCGTCCCAGAGCCACCGCCGCCGGGAACGCCGCGAGCCCACCGACGACGGCGCCGAACATCTGGCGCCGCACCTCCTCTTCCTCCTCCTCCTGCTCCTGCTCCCTCCGTCGCCGCTGCTGCTGCTGCTGATGCTGCAGGAGCGCCAGGCCGTGCTCCTGCAGGCCGAACCCGCCGCCCTGCTCGTCCATTCAAGAACGGAGGCGATCGACGCAGGGCTCGGGGAGGGTCGAGGAGGAGCGGAGGAGGGGAGAGAAGAGGAGGAGATGGAGGTGGTGGTTTTGGGGAGGTGCGGCTGCTTCTTTTTAGTGTTGCGCCCATGCCTTGCTGCTTCCGCTGCTTGCTGCTGAGCGGAGCGAGCTGGGTGGTGGCTCGCTCGCTTGCTTGCGCCCGCACGCACGCACGCACGCGCTGCTTGGTCTCGTGCGTTTTTCGGAGGCCTTTTTTGCGGGTTTCGCCTACTTTTTTCCGGTGTGCGGCCGCGCGGTCGTAGACTCGCAGTGGTTTCGCTTCGTACTTTCGTCGCGGTGTCAGCCAGCGAGCGAGAGAGGACGCGTCGGTCTGTTGGTCTGTCTCTTTTTTTCAGTTTTCTTCCTCGCTTCTTCGTCTTGCTGCGTATGCGCAGCGGGGGCTGCATTTATGTTGGCTTTCGGTTGTGTGTGGGCAATGGGAATATGGGATGCTGCGTTCACGGAATTCACTGTACCGGTGTCTATTCTATGTTGGAAAGTCATGCTTTTTATTGATGGTAGTTCGTTTAGTTTTTATTTTATAAGAAAGTTTTGCAGTTCCAGTATTTAGGTAAAGTTTTTTATCTCGACCAATTCCTAATCTTATAAAAAAAAGTTTAATTGGCCTATCCTTTTATAGCCGACGAAGAGAAAAAAAAGATAAGAAAGCATGGGTTATACAAGGGCTTATATAGGAGATACGAACAGAATAATAGAGTTTGATTAGATGGATTATAAGTTAAAAAAGCTAGATTGTAAAGAACTGTAACAATACATTCTTCTTTCTTCGACAATATTGATATAGAGTATATGGACCGGATAGCTCAATCTAACGGGGATATTCGATTGAATTTAAATAAACTATAAGTGATTTTGATTTATGTGAATCATTAAAGTCAATATATGTACTAGGCATCTCTAATCTAGAACTGAACTTAGACTTACTGAAAATTGATTCAATTAATGACTCATGCAATATATGTGGTTTTCCACAACAAGTAATATGTCCTCCTCTATCTATTCTTATATTGGCTAGTGTGACACGCCAAAGCAATGCAATAGAAACCACTTTTTTATTTGGTTTGGTTCAAAACAAGTTGATTTTCTTAGTTTAATTTATTATATACACCAGAGTTGGTCTTACTATTATAATTACTATCTTTTTCAATATGAATCTATCATTTACCGCTTCGATTTAAATAGACGCATCGACTTTTGGTTTTAGGCTAAAATCATCCTAATTCCCACAGCTAGTGTAAGTTAGATCGAGTTTAGCTAAATGATTAGCCATAACTAATTATATTTAGTGGGCTATTAGGTTCATAAAATCTACCAATAATTTTAGTAAAGTAATATAAACCTCTTCTGTTTCGTTCTTGAATCAAACAAATCGAATAAAATCGAAAGTTTGATCCTCTGCCCCACTATTCAAACCATAGGGGACCCTTCAAGCCAGTTTCCTTGACCCATGCAATGCACCTTGACTCCATGACCAGTCTCCCCTATCGATCACTCCCCCCTTTCCTGGTACAAACCATCGGGGACGCGTTGCAATCACACCCCCCTTACTCGCTCGCCGACCGATTCACTGCACGTTGCCTCCCCCCTCCTCTCCGCCGCGCCGATCGAAAAGCTAGGGTTTAGCCGCCTCGCTCGCCATCGCCCGCGGCGACCGCTGCTAGGGTTTTTGTACTTGCGCCCCCTCTCCCGGCGATGGACGCTGCGGCGCTCGACGACTTGATCCGGCGGCTCCTGGATGCCCGCGGCGGCCGCACGGTGCGCCCCGCGCAGCTCTCCGACGCGGAGATCCGCAGGCTCTGCGCCGCCGCCAAGGACGTCTTCCTCTCCCAGCCCAACCTCCTCGAGCTCGAGGCCCCCATCAAAATCTGCGGTAAGGGTTTGCCTCGTCCCCGCCCACAAAACCTTAGCGAGCGTGCGCTCCTCTCATCTTCTCTACTGCAGTATCGTTCGCTAGTTAGAAAGCGTTGCTCTCCTCTGGCCGTGTTCTCTTGTGGTGTGCGGCCGCCTGAGGTAATACGCCGCATGTTTGGGGAGTAATCTTTGGGGGTGCTTTCTGCTTAGTCCAGTCGTCCTGCTGTTTGAAGCTCTTATACTTTGGTGTTCTTCAATTTGGAGTTGTCATAAACAGCTTCGTGATATTTAGGATGACAATTCTCTTTGGGGGAAAAAGTTCTTGTGCGTTCGTAATCGTTGAATTTGCATCTCACTCTGGCTTGGATTGCACAATTGTCCTCTCTTGGTTGGGGTCAAGGCAGATTGTCAACACGATTAATCTATCTATTCCTTGCTTTGACTTATTGATGAATTTTCCAGTTTCAATGAGAATGCTGCAGAATTTCTGAAGTTGATTCAGAATATCAAACTTCAAGCTAGTTCTATTGTTTTAATAAACAAAATGTGGTTAAAAGTCTTCAAAATTCTTTAGGTTCATTATCTTTTGTTAGCGCTTGAGGGACAACTATATGTTTAAATATTGCGGTCCATGCTATAGAGGCAAATAAAGTTTCCCCGCACAGAAATACTATGATGGTATACCTTCATCTAGAGTTATCTCTATCTTCGGCACATCATTGTAGCATTTTATCTCTGTCTTCAGCACATCATTGTACCAAGATAGTAAGCACCTACCACAAATATGCTGAAACTTCTTGTTCCAACTATAAGCAATTTGTAATGTATAATTATAGAGTATTTTTGCATCAGGCTTAACATCATTCTGCATATTTACTCATTGACAGGAGATATCCATGGCCAGTATTCTGATCTTCTTCGGTTATTTGAGTATGGGGGCTTCCCACCAGAGGCAAACTATTTGTTTCTAGGTGATTATGTTGACCGTGGGAAACAGAGTATAGAAACAATATGTCTGCTCCTTGCGTATAAGATTAAGTACCCAGAGAACTTCTTCCTCCTTAGGGGAAATCATGAGTGTGCATCTATCAACCGAATCTATGGATTCTTTGATGAATGCAAAAGGAGGTTTAATGTCCGTATATGGAAGGTTTTTACTGATTGTTTCAACTGCCTCCCAGTGGCTGCACTTATTGATGATAAGATCCTATGCATGCATGGTGGTTTATCTCCTGACCTAAAGAACATGGACCAGATTCGCAACATTGCCCGTCCTGTGGATGTTCCGGACCATGGTCTCCTGTGTGATCTGTTGTGGTCAGACCCTGATAAAGAAATTGAAGGTTGGGGTGAGAATGACAGGGGTGTATCATATACTTTTGGAGCCGATAAGGTCGCTGAGTTTCTTCAGACACATGATCTAGATCTGATCTGCAGGGCTCACCAGGTATATATGCATTCTAATTTTGCAGTATGATTTTCAAGCAAGTAACAATGGCCTTTCCCTTGTCAGTTTGTTATCATTTGACATGAAGTGCATATTTTAATGTGACACATGAGTTGATGTTTCTAAAATATGTAACTGCTGTATCAAGAACTGTTCAATGCCTGATTAAATTATTTTCATCCTTCTCTTGAGTTCTACAACAAAAATATATTCTCCACTAAATTAAAAATCCCATAACTTATGGTTCTGCAGTTTATTTAAAAAGAAGTGGAGAATGTCTATGGTACATGTGTATGTAGTTTATATACTGCACTTAGGCATTCACACACAGTAATTCTCTTATCGGCATCAACATGATTGCAAGAGATATTTTGTATTGCTGCAAATCATGTTCAAACCTGTAACTAAGAACGTGGAACTGCATATATGTCCTTGCTTGGGGGTGAACTTCCCGTTGATATTGAAGACAGTAGATGATTATTTTGCTCTCTTCCTTGTCTATTGTTTGCACTATTCATTTTTAGAGGCCAATGAAGTCCATGGATTACAGATTTGGTTAAGATATTGCAAATCAAGTTCAGTCGAATTTCTGCTATAATTCAATCTAGTCCATGCAATTACTTACAAAAAAAGATTCCCCCCTTTTCTAGGATAAGAAAAAAATATCTTGGTTTAGTTCAGTTTGTTTTTGGATATAAGCTGAAACATACAGGGCATCTTTTCTCAGTGAAACTCTGTTATAATGAATTATTATTGTTATTGAGCCATTGTCTTTATTTACCACTCACTGCTTTGTACTGGGATCTTCTCTGACAGGTTGTGGAGGATGGCTATGAATTCTTTGCTAAGCGCCAGCTTGTAACAATATTCTCTGCACCCAACTATTGTGGCGAGTTTGACAATGCAGGGGCGATGATGAGCATAGATGATTCTCTTACATGCTCATTCCAGATCCTTAAGCCTTCTGATAAGAAAGGAAAAGCAGGAACTGGAAACATGTCAAAACCTGGAACTCCGCCTAGGAAGTTAAAAATTAATATTATTTAGGCAGATTCCCACTAATGTGAACTGAGAAATTGTGGTGGAGTACTCCTCCAAACTTGTTATGGGAAGGTTTTTGGTGAGCATGACACTGTTGAAAATGTCAACTTGCGTACCTTTGTGTTTTCGCTGTCTGATGCAAATCTGTCCTGCTGTTATTCCTGCTGAAAAGAAGATCATACTTCGGCTGTTCGGCAAAGAAAACCATACTTGGAAGTCTTGTTTAATGTGGATTACTTATTTCTTCTTGCACTGCTGCATAAGCCAGAAACCAGAATATCAATGGGTAAGCATAGGGAAATTGCTATTCTCATGTAGATTTTGTTTAATGCTGTACGCTATTCACCTGTAAAGTTTGCCTTTGAAAGGGACTGACTGATTAGCTGTAGTCTTTTACTTGTGCTGATTGCATAGAATATTAGAATGACAACATTTTACCCAGCAGCTGACGGTTAAGTGTCTTTATCTATGTGATAGGTGCTTTTATCATTGCAATTTTAAACAGACATTTTGGCAGGCTTAATAAATATTTTCATGGTTGGCTAGGTAGGTACTTGGGTGAAGCCATGCCCAATCCTGTAGGCTATTATCTTTGAATATATAGAATGGATGTATATACCCAACCGAAGAGGCAAAAGTCGTTGTCCTCATGGTGGGATGGCGATTTGTCCTTGCTAGTTTAAACTAGTTGTTTAGGTAAGCATGGACTTGTTTTTCATGGTTAGCTAAGGTACCAGGTGATGACATGCCATTGACTGATCTCCTTTTTGACCCTTGATTTACTACTATTTGCCATCTTTTCTGTGACAGTAGCATTTGTACTTTGTTTTCTTACTAATGGAGTCTTGTGGCCATTTGAATGGACCCTTGATACTGCACGCATGGCATATTGTGAGTTCTTGTTTGAATGCTATATTGCTAGGGATTAAGCCCGATTATCTACGTTATTCAAACAAGGACTTGTTGGGCTTGGGCAGTTGGGCATTTGCCGGTTTGCGTCAACCAAACAATAAGCTATTGGGTTCTTCCGAGTTTCAGGGCTTTGGTTTGAATAAATTTTGGAGGAATCTCGTACGAATTGAACTAATTTCTGTGAAATTCGTACTTTCAAAAGGAGTCCTCAATAACGACTATTAGACTGAACGGGAAATTGTCGTTCATCTTGAGCAGGACTACAATCTGCTAGCAAAATTCTTAGCAACTGGATGGTGGATTTTGTATTCTTCTGTCCAGTAGTCGGGTAGAGTTTTGGATGTTTTGCTGTAGGTATCCATCTCTGTATTCCATAGCGATAGGCAACTGTTTCCATGACCAGGGTCCATGGGGTTGTGTTGAGCATGGCTGGATATCACACATGATGACAATTGCTGCTACAGATTTACTCTGGTTGCACAATGGCAGTATAAATGTATAATGCTGCATATGTTTTTGCAAGTGAAGGTAACAAAAATCACTAAGTGTACTTACTCTCTCCATCTCATAATATAAGGGATCCTATGTTGCTTTAAAAAGACTACGTCTCTACTTTTAGAGTTAGGCATAAGTATTAAAGAGAGGGATAATATATTATATTGCTTCTATTAATATGTATTGAGCTTGGTGCAGAAAACGAGACATAGATGGATGTAGGAGGATTTTGGGCACTTCCTCCATTTCATATTATATTTTGATTTTTTTAAAGTCGAATTTATTTAAGTTTAACCAAATTTATGGAGAAATGTAGTAATATTTTTAACACAAAATAAATATACTATCAAAATATATTTAATTTTAAATTTAATAAAACTAGTTTGGTATCGTAAAAGTTGCTACGTGCTATAAACTTGATCAACTTAAAGAGATTTAACTTTTAAAAAAGTCAAAACATCTTATATTATGTTACAGAGGGAGTACTACACAATAAAAGGTGTACTTTAAAAGCTGAAAGCTACTATATTTAGGACAAAATTTAAATCCTATAAGTTATTATATATTGAAACGGAGGGACAAAATTTAAATCCTATAAGTTATTATATATTGAAACGGAGGGAGTAGAAAGGAAGAAAAAAAGACTGCTCTGTAGCCTCACTTAATGAGGGATATGTGGGAGCTGAGAAGGAGGTTACGATAAGATGAGAAGAAAATTAAATAAAAGATGATTGACGAGACAATTATTACTCTAGAATTCATTATATTTTGGTACTTTCTCTAGCAAAAAAAAATTATTTTTAGCTCATCTCACATATACTAATATAAAATTAAAAATACTAGAATATCTTCAATTTTAGTAAACTTCAATGTATTTATCCCCTACTTTAGTAAACCTAATGCATTTTTGTCCTCAAACCCTAATGTATTTTTTCACCATCTAACAAACTCTAATGTATTGATTGTTCTATAGATAAAGTCTTTGTGAAACAAATATTTTAGGCTAAGAATGGAGGCCTCAAGCGAGTAGCTTTTATGGCACTATTCTCTAGCCACTAATATGATGGTGGTGTCAAACTATCAGACGGTTCTTTAAAGGTTGACATGACTTATTTTCGGGATAAAAATTAGGCATGCTTAGATATGACTTATGAATAGATGTCATTACAGATGTTAGTAGCAAGTTCAATAATAATAAAGAAGGGTTACTTTATCATATATGTGTATGTTTGCCTGTTTCTTAGTTGTAGCGTGAAACGAAGCCGTATTTGTTTTAAAGCTGTCTATTTATAGTCTATGAAAAATATTATATTATTATACGTTATAAATTAATATGGAAAATCGTGACACAAGCTAATGAAAAAAAAGACTAATGACTTATATAGAAAAAACAGTCATAGCCCTCGAGCACGTCTAATGTGCAGTTTGAGTGATACTAGGGAGCATTTTGTAGCTCTTGGCATCGATGCCGCACACTAGGACCATCCATATCAGTGACAAAAATTGAAGAATAGGTGCACTACATGCATTGATGTTAATGAATAAAAAAATTCTATAACCAATTGGCAACAACTTGTTGCATTCTTTCAACAGTTTCAACTGCCAATAGTGTTACCCACTAGATATTTAGTATCAATGCTACTCTTAGACGGCGTATTTTTTTTTAAATGAGCTCCTCAATAACGGGACATGAAGAAGTGGCAAACTTGACTTCATCTACACTGGACATGCCCTGACCATTCTCACGAACAGCCATCTCTTAAAGAAAAGCAAAAGTTCCACTCTGTTTCATTAAATAAATCTATAATAAAAAACAAAATATGAGCACCAATCTCAAAAATACACATCCTATGCATACATCTAGTGACCCTTTAACTTCCATGATCATTTCAAAACTAAAATACATATGAAATCGCTTATAACAACTCGATGGCAAAGAGATAAACCAGACTACTTTTTTTAAAGTATATATATAACTCTAATTAGTAAAATCACTAGACCTAATTTACTTGGATCAATATTATACCTTAATACCTTATAGATAGCTTTGGAGGAAACTAGAAACCTAGAAAAAAACATCTAAAGTCTCCTACAACTAAACTTGCTGATAAAGAGATAAATCATACTATTTTTCAAAAAGATATAACTCTAACAGGTAAGACCACTAAACCTAACCCAATTTGTTAGGGGAGTAGCTATGCAACATTCAATAGCTTTTTGATTAAAAAACTTTTAAATATAACTATAGTATAATTAAAGTGTAATTACATCGTAACTATACTGTTATGATATAACTAATATATAACTTATATGTAACTGTCAAAACCAGCACATGGCTTACTTGGTCGTGGCACGGTCATTCAACTTCTAGGGCGGAAGTTTGACTCTACCTCGCATATGTTCGGTGAAATATTTTTCCTACCATGCATGTATAAATTATTGACGATCACAAATTCCTTCGTGCAGGTACTAATCATCGACAATCATAAATTTAAAAGTTTTACGGAGAAAAATTATCAACGTTTTTCAAGCAATTCCAATTCGTTAGAGACAGTATTACACGTTATAAACAGCTTTGGAGGAAGCCTACAAAATTTCCCTCCAAGTTCGAGGCCAACTGTATCCCATTACACGGAAGATTTCCCAGCCCATATAAATACCATTTTTTTTGCCGTGGAGAAAGAAAAAGAATTCTTTTCGTCTTCCCCGCTGCATCCACTCCAGCATTCACAAAAAGCAACTGCGCCACCGACTCTCTCGCCGCCCCCCGCAGTCGCAGCCTCGCTCGCCTCGCCTCCGCTCTCCCTCGGGTGGGGGAAAATCGCAGCGCCCATGGCGGGCGCGGCGGCGCTGCCCCCTACGCCTCCGTCGCAGCAGCAGACCAAGGAGCAGCAGCAGCAGAAGGCGGTGGGGATGAACGCGCTCCGCCTGCTGGCGATCGGGGACCGCCTCAGGGCCCACTTCCGCGGCGGCGCGACCGTCCTCGAACCGGCCGACCTCGCGCACCTCGTCTACGCCTTCGCCAGGTACGCCCCCACCCCGCGGCTCCTAGGGGTTTCCGGCATTGTCCGCTGGTTTCGCCCCCTCCCGTTCTCGTAATTGTTAGGGTTTATGGCCACTGCAGAGGGTTGTTTCGTGCGGGCGATTGCGTTACCTCTTCGTGTTGTTACGCTTGCAGAGGGATCGATTTCGCGCTTTCTAGCGGCGATGTTCCTATCGTGGCCAGTGACATACCCAGCATTTTGAAAAAGGTATTTTTTTTTCTCCTCTACCAGACAATTTCCCCTTGTTTTTTAGTTCATTTGTCTTAATTTGGCGTGCTTTCTTATTCAAGTAGTGGAGCAATAGATGGGTAATTGACTGCTGAGAACTTAATTATTTGGGCAGAATTGCTATTCTTAGTAACGATTAACGATTTGAATTCATTATTGAAGCAATTATGAAGTATGCTAGGGTTCACATACTGTAAAAGTGGAATGTTTTTAAATGTAAGAACTTCTACCTTTCATTGTATGCTAAATTGCGAATTATTATTATACCCATGGAGTAGTAAAAAGGAATGGCTTATCAATAAGAAGCACACACTGGAATTTATTGACGCATGGTAGGTTGGCAGGATTATTCTAGAACCGCCATACTATTTCTTTTAAATTGTCACGGCATCTGCAGTGTGAGGAAAATTTTATAGCACATAAATGCAAAGATTTTTAGAAAGATAATTATATTTTGACAAGTATGAACATATGAAGAGAGTCTAACTTGGCAAGTGACGTAATATTTTTTTCCCTTTTTAAGCAGTACTACAGCTGTGCAAACTCTTATGTTTTTAAGATAATGAGCAAACTCTTATGAAGATCTCATTTTCTAAGTTTCTAGAAACCTTTTTGTTTTTCTTGTTTATATGATTTTTTTTGTACTTAAAAGATGAAGGTATCCTACTATTTGATGGGATAGCCTTCAAAAGAATTGATAAGACATATTAATAGTTAAATCCTCATGTGGTCACTGTTCACAAAACACGGCATTTGTAGAGATCCTTGTGTTACCTTAAACATGCAACCACCTGATTTCCCACCTATCGATTTCCTACCCCATGATTTACCTTGCTACTACCCTGTACCTGTGAAATCTGTGATGCCAGTGTTTACCCTCCAAGGCACTACACTTTTATTTGATAGTGCCATCTACCTAGCATCACATGCCCATTTATTAGACTTTGAACTAAGGTTTCGGCCTTTTGCACAAACCGGGCTCATTTTTCTAGTGAAGTAAGGTACACCAATTTTGTCGTGTGTTATTGATCTGAAGTTTAATGTTTATTTATCAGGTATATCTGATAGGAAAAGATCAATTTCTGCAGTCTTCTGTTATGGTACTAATGATATCATGCAAGGTAAATTGCTTCTTCTCAATCATAGATGAGCTATGGGACAAGAGCTTCTTTTAGCCAAAACCCAGTTATTTTAATATATTCTTTTGATCTTAATTCTCTCAGGTTGGCTTATTTCCAACACAAGCATACATATATATCATATAGAGAAGATTTCTTTGGTGTCTGCATACATGTCAACATATTTTGTTTCAACCCAATACTACCCTAAGTGTGTGTATTTTTATTTTGAGATGTTTCAAGCGAGTTAAAGAGTTTTATATATGATCATATTTTATGCCCAAGCTGTACAATTTGCCTTTTTCTACATGATATCTCTCAACGTAATATCTCTCCCAAAAAGTAAAGTAGTAACCTGTGCTTGCTGTTTTGCAGAATGCTTGTGCTGAAAATTGGTTTCAACCCACAGATTGTACTGACATTCTCAGAATGGCTAATGAGGTGCGTGTGAAATGTTTTTTTTCCCCATACTATCATGTTGATTCTTTTTATGAGTACTTCCCCTATTTTGAGTTCATCTTTGTTATGGTAATGGCATGGCCTTCAGATATTAGCTTACTTAGTTATAATTTTTGTTTTTCATGTAGCTGTCTGGCAACTTCTGCACGCCTGTCAGCCAGCCAGATAATGACAGCCCTGTGATCCAAATTATCTCAACAATAATGCGAAGGTAGCGTCTCTCTCTCTCACGCGTGCACGGACATTTTTTTTTGAAAAAAATATATTACAAAGTTCTTATTTGGATTTAAAGTCTTGATTTTAAATCCAAAATCAAGATTTTAAAATTCGAATATGGCATGTGAAGTTTTATGTTCAAGGTGATACGTGAATCTTCAATAACTGTTTCTTTATTCAGAATGTGAATGCACTTAAGAAGCAAATTGAAAATTTGGACTTCAGTACAAAACCTAAATATCTTCTTAGAGTAGAACTAGTATATTTTAGAATTTTGATAATATCAAATTGAAAGTTATATTCTGCTATCTCAGTTATTTATGTTAACTTTTAAAATTAATATAAAGTATTTTAGTCTGTTTGTGTACAATAGTTAAATATTCAGTTGAACTAAGGTAATCCTGCTTTGTTATTTCCGTTCCTCAAAAATTCTGTAGGTATTATCCTCAATTGAAGTTTGAACGTCTAGTCACTTCGCTGGAAGCAAAGGTAGTTAATCTGGTGAATTGAAGATACTAAGTTTTACAATTTGATAATTCTTTTCTCTACACCAGTTTTTGTGAATTCTTAGATCCTTATATGTGAAAACATATTGCTGATGAGCCTTGGACAATAAAGGCTTGTTTTTAGGAATGGATCCCTAATTTGATTTATTTGTGCATACTCTGCAGGTTGGATATGATGTTTTGATGGCTGACTTTTTCATTCATAAGAGTGTGCCTCGAGAGGAAAAGATTGTGAGTATCACTGCAGTGGAAATATTCATTTTATGCATGCTGTGCTAGTTTTTTTGTTATCAAACTTTTAACTCATCAGGTTTCCATGTGAGTTTTTTTTAATCATGAACCATCGTTACAAAGTGCAACCCCTCAGGTGTTTGTACAATGTTTTACATGATATTATGTACCGTCATGTTCTTTTTTGCATCTGCGAGTGGCATTGGTGCAGAACCACTGTTTATTTAACTGACTACCGCTATAGGTTATATTCATCTCTTGTAAGTGCTTAAAAATCTTTTGAAATGAAACAGATCAAATTAGCTGTAAATCCCCTTTTGAAATGTAGAAGCCAAAGGATTTTTAAATTTATCTAGAAATCTTTCTTTAGTTTTAGCTGCCGTCAAAACCCACTGGTTGCATATATGCTGGCATGGTCATCTATGTAGCATCTCAGATCTACATGCATTTGTGTTTATTACTGAGAGTGTGATTAGCTGTTAAAGGACTACTACATAGCGGCAAAATGGCAGGAGTTTATGACTATTATTATTCTCGTACTTCTGTTTTTCGTATGTATTATGATGTTATATAAATTCAACTTTACCTGATATTCTTATGTTTTGCAGAATCTAATTGTTGTGCAAAAGGAAGACTTAGATGCCTCATCATGTATCGCAAACCCACCACATGTGAGGTACATTTCTTTCTTTCTTTCTTTCGTTCGTTCGTTCTTTCTTTTTTTTCTTTCTTTTTTTACTTTGATGCTTGCAAATGTTAAACCGAAAAACAACATTGTATTTTTTTTTGTTTCAGCATTTTAGTCAATGGAAAAGGTGTGGACAAGAGGACTAATGTTTCAATGGTCAGTTTTTTGTTTACTATCCTTGACTCGCTGCCATTTAGTTTTGAGCTGGCCAAACTTCAATTGCTTTACAACCTAGATTCATGCCTTTCAAATAATGTTTCAGGAAACAGGACCCCAGTTTCCCACCGATATTACCAGGTTGCTCAAATACGGGGCAAACATCATCCAAGCTATAGGATATTTTAATGGTATGCATGGTCATGGTGTTCTGTCTGTTTACTTCTGTTTCAATTGTTGAATATTATAAGCCAACAGCCTTTTGTTTCAGCTAACTATATCATAGCTGTTGCATTTCTGAACAAATTGGAGTCCTTTGATGCTCCAAATCTAAATGATTATGCCCAACCAGTCGCTGCTGATCCTCCTGGTAGGTGAAATTTATTTTAATCTTTTGTGCATGTTATGCTTTCACAACTTCTTGACTTCGTAGATTAAATTTATTTTAATCATTTAGCGCATGCCAGTTATTCTATTTTGTGAATTGAAACTGTCATAAGGGCTGTTTCTTTTTTTGTTGGGTAGATTCTGATATACTCGAAGGACCATCTAGAGTTTCCCTGAAGTGCCCCATAAGGTAATCTACTGCACTCTTCATGGAATACAATTTGCTGTATATTGTGTTTCGACTTTCCCATGTTGATGAAACTTGTGCACCTTTAAACTGTTGTATGCATACACAAGTTTGCCACAAGGCCTCACCTGTGTTCTTGCATGGATATGGACAAAGGACCTCATAAGAACTATTCTTTCTTAATACCTAGTTTGGCAAAATCGTGTTCTGTGTATAGGTGGTGATGTAAAGGGTGATAGGTTAATTAAATAATGTACGCGTAGTGAATGTGGCTGCCTAGAGTCTAGACTGATGGTGGTTAAGTGGAATTTATTAACTTAAAATTGTACTTATGTCGTGCATTTGAATGAAAAATGATACTTCGTCCGTCCCAAAATAACTTCACTTTTGGCCTTGAGAGTGCAAAACAAGGTGAAGGAAAAAAGACCAAAGTGACCCTCATTAATTGAAAAGTAGTATTGGTGATGGATAGGTAAGGAGTAGGTAAGGGGTATTGAAGGAATAAAACTTATCGATTTGCGGACCGAGAGTAGGTAAGAGGATAAAAGTGAAGTTATTTTGGGACAAATGGTAGAGGCTAAAGATGAACTTATTTTAGGATGGAGGGAGTAGTCAGCTGCCATCTTATTCTGACCTTGAAAATATTCGTTTGCCATCTCTTGTTGCAGTTTTAGGCGCATAAAAACTCCCATCAAAGGGTGCCTATGCAAACACTATCAGGTATGGTTTAATCATTTTGTTTGTTTTCATGGGTTGAGCCTTTTCCTTTCTAACAAAAGTAATAACAGAGCATGCATTGTTTAGTGCTTTGATTATAATAATTACATGGAGATGAACTTGAGGAAGCCAACTTGGCGCTGTCCATGTTGTAATACTCCTTCAAACTTCACTGACCTACGAGTTGATCAAAAGATGGTCAAGGTAAGTTGTATAATGTGTATCTGCGCATATACATTATCTCATTATGTTTTGTATGTGATCAATCTCCATTTTTCTGTCAGATATTACAAGAGACTGGAGAAGATACTAATGATGCCCTTGTGTTCGCTGATGGATCTTGGAAAGCCGTTTCAACTCATGATGAGAGATCAGATAGACATTCCAGTGACGTCATTCAGAAGAGTGGAGATACTATGGACACTGGTGTGACTCCAGATGCTATCATAGATCTGATAAATGAAGACGATAATGGTGATGTGCTAATGAGCTTTGCCTCTGCATCAGAAGATGTTAAGCCTCTCTTGAACTGTCAGGATCTATCCGTGGCAGACTATCTTTTGGATTTGCCTATGAACACAGTTTCCCAGGCAGAAGATCAATATGCAGGTGGTGGAAACAATGAACGTGGCAATGCCACTTCAACTTCTGGCCAAAATTCATCACTGCCTTCTACTGGTGGTCTGGGCTCTAGTTCATTTGGGACTCTGGAGTCTATTCTGCCTCATAACATTCTGCACCCTGTTATCACAGATGCAGTCTCTCCTTCTCTTGATACCTCTAATTCTGTAGTTCCAAGACAGCATGTAGCAGAAGGAACACGCTCTGATATTGTGCGGATGCAACCACGAATAGATCCATTACTTAGATTAGAAATTGCAAGACCTCCTATACCCAGAAATGTCAGGAGAGATCCTGTAGCAATTCAGGCTCTGCCGGCTCTGCCAGTGCCACCACAGAGAGTGCAACCAAATATCTACAATTGTCCACCTCCTTTCCCACAATCCCGTCCAGCTTCTTCAGCATATCAAGTACATCAGGCAACAAATGCAGACAGTGTAATCACTGCTATAAACACTGGTGTTGTATCACTATCAAGGGCTTCAGATTCTGCTTCGTTACTGCCACGACAGTCGACACAGCAGGTAAAAATCTTCTCAAGCCACTATATCATGGTATTTCTGCCAACATAAGGTAGCATTGGTTTATCTTTGAACAGAGTCATGTTGCATGGCACTACTAAATTTAAACAGCCCTGCAATCACAGTAGAACCATCTGATGACTTTACTTTCTGCAATACTAGTGATAAGCCATCTTGAGCAGTTGAGCTTCAGAGTCCATACTAGTATGATAAAGTGATTGGGAGGTTGGAAAATGTTACATTTGGTCCCTGAGCTACTTCATTTCAAAATTTAAGTTCTATAGTTTTGCCAACTTGCTTTCAATATATATGTACTATACGATGTAAAGTAAAATATGCAAAAACATAATAATCCTCAAGTCTAAAAATTGTATGCATGACCACATGAGGTCAGTTAGCCATCTGCGTATACACATGTTCTAGGGATGCAATTGTTTAAAAAGATCTTGCAAACACCACAGTACCATACACATGGCTATGCTTATCTAGCCATTAAATATCTTCTAGAGTGGGTTGGGTGTAGAAGTAGATCACAGTATCACAGTATCACCCCCAACTCCTTTTAAAAGAGTAAAGATTTGTTATATGTTCTCTCACCTGCATTTATAATGCTCTTGTTGACTATTCACTCATATTTTTGAGATATTCTTTTTAATAGTATGGTCATATTATCTTCTCTTTCACTTGGTTCCATACCCTTTTTTATCCTCATCTCCATCCAAAGTAAGCCTTATATTTTGAATAGGGGCGAATATTTAGGAGGCACTTGAATTACTTCATTATCTTCATTTCTCATTTCGTACTGCTTGCTTGTGTATTGCAAATATAAGTGTTTAGTATGTGATGTTACCTGCTGCAGTAACTGTCTGTTAGCCAGCGAAGTTGGTGCATGATCCAAAAGATTGGCTTAGTGGAGTATTAGGTACTGTTGACTGCCAGCTCAGGATGCCAGCCACCTGTAGTTTATTGTACGATATGCTGACTTTAGTAGGATAAAAATCACTCAAAACAAAGCTAAAGGAGCAGGCAGTAAAACAGAGGAAACAGAGGAGCTCATATACACATAGTATTACTTTGATTGCATTGCTCAAGGTTACAGATGCATATACATTGTCTTTTATAGGCTTACAAAACGACTCTTGAACAAACCGACTTGCATACTACAGCTAGCTTTAGCATTTACTACTCTGACATGCATGCATCACACAGCTAGCTTACATGTTAAGAAACACCCTGGTTGGCATGCATACAAAGTGTGTAACACTTTTGACTTCTTGGCACTGGTTGCTAGATGATTCTACACTCTGGAATTTAACATGGCAGTAAAACTAACTATTACTGAATTTTTTTTTACCTCATTCTAGCATGCAAGTGCAACCAGACCCAACTAGTATATTTCTATGTTGGCAACTCAAAAATACTAATAGGTGAAACAACAAGATTATATCTAACACGATACAACTCGTTGATAGATTATAATGAAGAGAGAAGCAATTCATGATACACGTTTGATTTTTTTTACTTTATCTCAACAAGCAGTTGTTAACAGAATCACATATTTGTTGACAGGAGAGGCGCAGCACACATCATCAAGGCCAGTTCATTGGCATTACTGCTCAAAATTTCATGGGTACAAGACCGCCGTCAGGAGGCCCCGGACAGGCTATAGGTGCTAATTCACATGGAGCTTCCCCGGCACAACAGTCCCATCACGTTGATCGGCTACTAGTGAACAGTCTAATGAATCAACTTGGACAAGCTGCAGTGACTCAAGCTTCCCCAGCTCCACAAGTTTTGCCAACCCAATCAGGCAGCACAAGTACAATCAGCTCACAAATCCGTGGTAATTTATTTCCTGCGCAACGCAGCCAAGTGATGAGAACACAAGCAGTGCCCCGACCTACAATTTCTCAGGCACCATCTCGTGCACCATCTCCCTTCCTGCAAACTACTGTTCGGACCTCGAGCACGCCTCCCCCTATCACAACTTCTGATGATCTTCCAGAGCTTCCTGTGGATGAAAGCTGGCGTCCCTCAGGGCAGATGAGGGGGAGCCTGACTGGCGAAGCTTACAGCGTAGCAATTGGACGCTACACCCCCAATGAGAGGAACATTGCTGGTCAGCAGACAAGTGTGCTGACAAGTCAGGCTCGGCCAGCTGGTCCGGATGCGCGTAGGTAACGATGGTCGGGACACTATGGTATGGTATCGCTCATCAAGGAGATTTTGTTGTTGATGGTCAGGCAACCACGGTAGATATCTCTCCCTAGTTATGTTAGGTTGTTGTTAATCTGTTAACTTTAGGAGGCTGGGACAACCTAGTGAGAGCGGTATGCTCACCTGCAAGGCTGCAGCACTTATTTTTGTAGCAGTTACTGTGCTGCTTAACTTATAAGTTAGCAAACCTGTGCTGTATATGGTACAAATCTTTATTATGTAGTAGCAATGTATTGCAGCTATCATATACTCGTCTCATTTGATCATTTCTTTGCTGTATTGTGCCCTTTTTTTTTCCCTGAATACTGGAATGTTCATTTCTGATGGAGGCCAGGAGAGTTAATAGAATGGGTCGATCCATCGCCATTTCATCATCGCTGATGAAGTATTTAAGGCCCTGTTCTATCACAACGCCTGCTAAGCTGCTAAATAATGCGATATTTGCAAAAGCTTTCTATATGTAAGTTTCTTAGTATACTTTTTCTAAAACAACTTTTCAACTCAACTACTAATTCATTCGAATGGACACTTGAATATTATCAGATTGGAGCATCCATCATCCATGAATATTGTCAGATTAGATCATCCATCATCAAGGTGTATTCTTTTGTGCTGAATGGTTGAATAGATGAATAATCTGTTATAATTATTTAAGGTATAAATAAATGAATTAACTATTACAAAGCTAAAAAATTAGATTTATAAGAGTTCTGTAAGAAATTTATATATAAAAAAGTTCTTTTTTTCAAAAATCCCATTTGGAATCTGGGGAAACGTGCCTCTCAGTCCATCCATCCATTCATTTTTCAAGAATAGAAGACACTGGTAGTATTACCTTACTCCCTAAGATTTTTAATAGACGTCGTGACTTTTGAACATATATTTAACCATTTGTCTTATTCCAAATTTTTTCCTATTGTTGAAGCATTGGATTTGCTTTATTTTCCTTGAAATTAATTCTAAGCACTGAATTTTTTCTGGGACGGAAACCTGATATATGCTCGTTGCAAATCGGAGTAAACTATTGTTTAATGTCATGTAAGCTGTAGTTAGCTCCTACTAGTACAGATGGCAAAACCAATTTCAAGAATTTGGTAAGCCCACCACTCAACCAAAGGTGTGAGTATACTCAGGCTTCATGCACCCATATCAGAGATACACGATGTCTCATCTAGTCAGCCGAACTTCTTCTCAACTCATCTTGTCTCAACTGGTGCAAACAACCAAATGCTCATCTCTGTATTCCGCAGTCTAGCCCAACTCAACCTCTGGATGAGGCACACGGACCACACACATGCAGGCGACCAAACATCCTTTTGGTTGGGTGAATGGAACATGCCGCTAGGATTTTTACAGTATTTGATTCACGGGTGAAGGATGGATGGGACGGCTCTTCTAGCAATATTCTTTAAAGATGTTGGATAAATGGATTCGATAAAATTGGCCGGATGAGCTTATCCATCATCGTTAACATTGGTCATTAGTCATTAATTAGTTATAATTAGCTTGTATTATTGTTAATTAGTGATTAGCATTTTAAAATTAGTGCTAATTAAGGATAATTAGTATATTTTGTTGTTAATTAGTATTAGTTATAATAATATTAGTGATAATTAATATATTTTCTTATCAATTAATAATTTATCATTCTCATTCCATCCATCTATGCAAACAAAAAATTAGCTCATCGTATACATCTAACCAAATAATTAATATGGACCATCCTATCCAATAAAATATGGATGTCTATATCTCATCCAATCTCATCCTTGAATCAAACGCACCGTAAGATATCCAGGCAGTACCAATGGCCTGTGACTATGAAGGCTATGTGCCAGCCATGCCATGGCAACCTGCCAGTTGCCTTTTTAGAGCTTGTTCCGCAATGTATAATAACTTTAGGTTGCTTCGGAATAAAAGGTACTATATCTTTTTGAATATATTGATGTGGTGACTTTTAGACATTATTTTAACTACTCATCTTATTTTTTAAAAAAACTATGTAATGACTTGTTTTATATTAAAGGTGCCCTACGTATGATCTATATTTTTCTGCATATTTGCACTAACTTTTTAAATAACATAAATGATCAAACGCCATGTCTAAAAGTGGCTTATATTTTAAAAAGAAGGAGAGAGTAATTTAGTTTAATTTTCTTCCCAATCAGAAGGGATGGAAGATTTCCCCTTAATCCAAATAAGCCCTTACTGTACTCCTCGTACCTTGATTTTAAAATGACATCATTTATAATTCCGGTCCTTTCGAAATATATACATCATTTAGAATTTAGTTTGCTCTTCCGTGACAAAATTAAAACTACATGTGGCTGGTACATTGTCGTAGTGGATGATATATGGAACCTGGAACCATGGATGTTCAGTGGACAACCAGGGAGTAGCATATAATGGTGGCGACACGTGTGGAAGAAGTGGCGATATCATCTTCATCTTCTCATGGTGGTTTTGTTTATCAAACGAAACATCTCGATTGTTTTACAAAAGAATTTTTGTCTGTGAAGAGAAATGTCCTCCTGTATTTGAATAAGCTTCTGAAGAGAGATTGAAAATGTGTGATGGTATACCCCTAGCAATTATTTCCATATCGAACTTCTTGGCTGATCGTGTATAGCAATCACTATTATCACTACTAGAATGAGGTGAAACAAATTATCAGTTCTCCGCTACCAGGAAATAAGCATGTTCAGACCATGCAATCAGTGTTAGCACTCAGTTACTATAATCTTCCACATGATATAAAGAAGTTACATATGTTATATTTTCTCCGTTCTAAAATATAGCTAGATTAAGAATTTGGTTAAAATGTTTAAAATGTCTCTTATTAAAATAGGTGTGGAGTAAGAGTCGCAGGTAGGAGGTGTGATAAAATAAAAATCACCTTTTACATATCTTAAGATGTTATATTTAAGACAAAATTTAAATAAAAAATTAGCTATATTTTATAACAAAATAAGTACTTAAAAAAGGATGGATGCAGCTGCAGATTGGTGGAGGGCTCATGCCCCTCTCTTCGATAGACATTTTTGTACCCTATATATGTCACAAATACTGGTTTCATCGATAACTGACTACAACTCTGTTATTGATGAAAAGTGCTGAAATTTGAACAAATTTTACTGAAGATTGGATTTTAGTTCGACTTTTTTTAAAGAAAACTTGACCGGTTGACCGAGTGGTTTCTTGATGCAAACATGCTCGATAAGATTATCGCACAATTACCGTCTCATTTTGAACTCTTCGTGGTCCACCGGAGTGCGTCAGTGCGCCCACCGGAGTGGTTTGTTCGCCGTTCGATTCGTGGAGATATAAAACGCTAAGAACGCGAGCCCCACATGGCAGTGGCACTAGTAGTAACCCGCTCCGTCTTACCCACCGCCGCCGCCGCCGCCGCGGCGCTGCGCCCAGCCTCCGTCGGCGTCGCCCGCGCCGCGTCGTCCCGCCGCTTCCGCCGGCGGATCCTCCTGTCCGTGTGGCCGGTCGCGGCCATGTCGTCGTCGTCGGCGGCGCACGAGGCCGGGGCGTGGTACGCGGTGCCCGACCTCAGCCTCCGCGACCACCGGTTCGCCGTCCCGCTCGACCACTCCTCCTCCCCCTCCCCGTCCGCCCCCACCATCACCGTATTCGCCCGCGAGGTCGTCGCCGGTGAGTCTCGCCTCTCCACACGGTCCCCGCAATGTGCGCGCGCGCGCCCATACGGTTGCAGCTGCGTTGCTGGGGGATAGGATAACACTCTGCCTCCGCCTGCCCCTACACCGCGACACCGTGAGATCGATCGGTGGGCTTGAGAGGGCGCTGTAGCTATAGGATAAGTGAATCCTTAGCATCAATTTTAGTTCTGCGCACTTGTAGTGACCGGACTGAACGGATAAGTTGTTATCGATCGTATATATTTGCTGGATCCAGATTAGGTGTTTATGTAGTTTGACAAGCGGAAAAAATGCTTGATACTGCCTTCTGCATTGGTCGGTCGATCAATTACGGCTAGTAAGTACTAGTGCATCCAGTGAAATTGCTTAATGAACTATAGAAAACAATGCATTGTGTTGTTATTGTCGAAACAGTGTGCAAAGTGTATGGCAAAATCAACATTTCTTGATCAAGACAGTGCATGATGGAGTTAAAGGTTAAGTTGGTGTGATGTATGCACCAATGTATGTATACTGCTACAACTATGACTCATTTTCATGTTGGGGGAACTTGATTTATCGCTTGCTACCTTGCATGATCTGTAATCTTCAGGAAACTTATTTCAAGTGTATCCTTGTAGCTGGAAAAGAAGATTTGCCTTTGCCTTATCTGTTATTTCTACAAGGCGGACCTGGATTTGAAAGTCCCCGTCCCACAGAAGCAAGTGGATGGATAAAGAAAGCCTGTGAAGAATACCGTGTTGTGTTGCTAGATCAGGTGGAAACCAATAGGTTTAGTTGATGATGTGTTCTCTTCTTTCTTCCCCTCTTTGCCTTCTTGTGTTGACATCATTTGTATTTGCAGCGAGGGACAGGATTGTCAACACCTTTGACAACATCATCTCTTTACCAAATAACATCTGCAGCAGAACAGGTGGATTACTTGAAGCATTTCAGAGCGGACAGCATTGTTAAAGATGCAGAATTTATTCGTCTGCATCTTGTGCCAGATGCCAAGCCTTGGACAGTTTTAGGACAAGTATGATATCTAACTTATCGATGCATATCTTAGATCAGTGTTGTCATAATAATTCTTCAGCAAGCATGTACACTTCTAGTAAAATTAAGAATTGATTCATGTTTATCTGTCAAATAAAGTTTCTAATACTTGCACCATTACATGGATCACTCAAAATAGAGACCGAGCTTTGAAGTTTGTCATCCCCCATGGTGAACTACTCTTGCCTCAGAGCTGATGCTTTCCTCATTCAGGAAATATGGTTTGCTTTATTCAAAATTTCAACCTATTAGATTATCCATCCAAGTAAGGAAAACATTTGTTATTCTGTTGCTATACATATTAAATTGGACATTAGGTCATTATCTTGTTCACAGTTCACAATGAACCTGCAACTGCTAGCAAGACTAAAGATCTAACAAAAAACTTTGCTACGACTATTTGAATTGGGAGCAACTGTGTGTTCTAAAATCTGTTCCCACCCCCACTCTAGAAGATCTTATGTGGCCGCATTGACATAGCTGTGTTGGTGATATAACAGAGAAGGCAAAAAAGGCTTTGTTTGACACAACTTGTCAACTTCAAGATACTTTATGTTCAACTACTTGTTTATCTTTGATTTGATGATGCTTATCTCGCAGCATATTAATTATGTTATCTACTCTTACTTCCATTACAGAGTTATGGTGGATTTTGTGCTGTTACCTATTTGAGTTTTGCTCCAGAAGGCCTGAAATCTGTTCTTTTGACTGGGGGGCTTCCACCTCTAGGAAGTGCCTGCACTGCAGATACTGTTTACAGAGCCTGCTTTAAACAAGTTCAACAGCAAAACAAGAAGTACTATGCAAGATATCCTCAAGATATACAAGTCATTCATGAGGTTGTTAGATATTTAAATGAATCTGAAGGTGGAGGAGTAAGTCATTCTTAAGTGAATATTTTAGTGTTTTTCTTTCGTATGCAAATTTGAAAACTTTATCTTGAGCATCATTTGTATTTTCAGGTTTCTCTTCCATCAGGTGGCAGGTTAACTCCTAAGATGTTGCAGTGCCTTGGACTATCTGGTTTGGGCTCTGGTGGAGGATTTGAAAGGCTGCATTATCTGTAAGAAATACCTTTGGTTTTCTCATCATGACTTGAAAAACAAGCTCAATTTATCCAATCTTGAATTTTTTTTCTCCTTTGTCCGGGACAGATTTGAGAGGGTGTGGGACCCTATATTAGCCCCGGGCGCAAAAAAGACTATAAGCTATTACTTTCTGAAAGAGGTAAACTGTCCATCACCGTGCATAAATCATAATTCTGGATTTCTAGTTCTTGGCATATTCCTAGTGAAGCAATGTTTTAGTGTTTGCACTTCAGAGATTCCAATTGGTAACCTAACATTACATTTTTTGCAGTTTGAAATGTGGTTAGGTTTTGATCAAAATCCTCTTTATGCTCTCTTGCACGAGTCTATCTACTGTCAGGTACTACCTTTGGAGCCTCAGATGTTGTGCTGGTAGTGTAAGAGCATTATATATAGTTTAGGAACAATTGTTTATGTCTTCTATTATTGTTTGATGCAGGGTTCTCCATCAAAATGGTCAGCTCACAAGATTGGCATTGAGTGCGGAAGTTTGTTTGATCCTATTAAGTCTATAAGAGAAGGCCGGCCTGTGTATTTTACTGGAGAGGTACGCCAAGATCTTTTAGTAGAAGTATCAATTCATTACAGTCAAATGTTTCTTACCAAGTGAAAACTGGTAGTGAAAGGTACATTTTGCAGGCTATTTCCAATTAATTAATAGCCTAAAATTACTAAGGTTTGACAGGTTTGACATTTTAAAGTTTCAATTATCTGATGAAAACTTTGTCCTGCATTTTAAGAAAGTGGAACACCTTGTATGAAGATTTTCCCAACATTAACTTTGGTTGACATTGTCCTTACAGAAAGGGTGGTGCTACTTTTCATGGTAAGAAAACTAAAATGGTTTAGCTACTACAGTTACAGTGAGTGCATCACCACCTTTGGACATATTGCGTACCTTTTGGGTAAATCATGCGAGAACAACTCAGCAGTGTCTAAGTCATTTTTCCTTAACGGGTGCTACCTAGCAGCTACTGAGTTATTGACTTTTAAGATATCATGGCTTCCTGAAGATTTTATACAGATTCCTAACATGTATTCCTTTCTCATTACACAGATGGTATTTCCATGTATTTTTGATGAGATTCATGCCTTACGACCCCTGAAGGAGGCTGCCCACATGTTAGCTCACAAAGAGGACTGGCCTCCACTGTATGATGTCAATGTGCTGAACAACAATAAGGTTCGTTTTTCTTGCTGACATAAAGCCATTAGCTCATCATCACCATCCTCTGTTAAGGAATCAAGGCTAGTTTCAGGAGAATCTATCTGAAACCGAACCATTTGACCTCGCCATCCACCTCCATCCATCCAGATTTAAATATTAGGACTAGCATATGTGCCCTTTCTTCGTCAGTGGATTTGAACCCTAGCCATGTCTTTACTAAAAAAACATCACATTTGCATCTCCAGCTTCTTAATTACATTACTTCACTACAAATCCATCGTAAGAACAATAATAACACTACCTGTGTTCCCGCAGTATCCCAGTGGACTACTAAACATTTCATTTCCATAATTCCATGTGTTGCTGTCTGTTACTTCTCGATGTGCATTCTATGATCTGTATTTTTTTAGATAATGGATAGAAATCTGGCCTCTATATCTACAAGTGGATATACACAACCAATCTATGATCTGTATTAGTAGCAAGCTGAGCTTAACTCACAAAAACTGCAGGTCCCGGTGGCTGCTGCTGTCTACTACGAGGATATGTACGTCAACTTCAACATCGCCAAGGAGACGGCCTCCCAGATCGCGGGCATCCGGCTCTGGGTGACCAACGAGTACATGCACTCGGGCATCCGCGACGGCGGCTCGCATGTCTTCGACCACTTGATGGGTCTTCTCAACGGCAAGAAGCCTCTGTTTTAGCTCATTTACTAGCTACATAAGTTGGAGCATCCGTGGGTAAAACAGTTAGATGTAGTATTACTTACTCCTTTCTTCCAGTAATAAAATAACAAAACTGACAATTTTTCGAACAAAATTGGCGTGCTTCCAGTAATCCAGTAATAATAATTATAATAAAATTAACGTGTTGAATTGGGGTTTTTTTTACCATACTGTGAAGCCACTAAGACACTGATTTAACCATTCAATAAAATGAAGCATTCATGTTATTGTAGACAGAAGAAAGTTAACAGTGTTCGTGGGCAATACACAAGATAATTCTAGAATAGGTGATGTCGTAGATTGTAGAATTCACCCTGTCGAAATTTCAAAAAAAAGAAGCCAACATATGCTCAAATGTTACGGATGTCGTGCTGAAGAACGTTATGCTTCGTTGGGTCTTAAATGGGCCTTACTTGTGACGAACATTACCGTTATTGGCATTTAATGGGCTTAAGTAGACCTTAAGGGGCCGAATGTCAAAGCTGTGGGCCTTAAATGGGCCAACTATTTTACTGTCGCTCATTAATGGGCTCGCACTGCATATTGTGTGCATTATTTGGTGGGCCCTTCAAAGGAAACGTTGATGGGCCTCATACGGTCCGAGTGTAAAACATAGTGGGCCTTAGATGGGCCTCCGTTGATGATTCAAATTACCCCGAGCTGAAGGAATATCTGCTTCAACCTGAGTGAATTTTTACTGTTACTAATTTAAATTTTTTTTTAATTTACAAAACTAATTTTTGATTTGGTTTTTTTTTGCAGAAGTACCCTCTTGCCGCCGTGGCCCAGGACGGTTTTTAAAAACTGCCGTGGCCCAGGGCGGCGAATGGCCTGGGCCCACGGCGACGTCACCAGGCCGTGACGGTGGCCCACGGCGTCAGCTGGCTGGGGCTACGTGGCATTGCCGCTCTGGGCCACGGCGGTGAATGGTCCTGGGGCGAGAGCAAAAATGCCAGTGCCTCTTCCTCCCCACACGCCTGTGCCCCGCGTCCGCGCCCGCACCCCGCGCCCGCGCTCATCTCACTGGGCGCAGGCGCGGGGACGGGCGCGGGCGCGGGCACGGGCACGAGCGCGCGGGGAGGGAGAGGCACGGGCATTTTTGCTCTCGCCCCAGGGCCATTCGCCGCCGTGGCCCAGGGCGGCAATGCCACATGGCCCCCTGCCGGCTGACGCTGTGGGCCGCCGTCACGGCGCCGTGGCCCAGGGCGGTGGCCAGGCGATTTTTAAACACCGCCCTGCCCCACGGCGGCAAGAGGCTATTTCTGCAAAAAAACAAAATCAAAAATTAGTTTTGTAAATTAAAAAAAATTAAATTAGTAACAGTAAAAACTCCAACCTGAGTGGTTATGGTTATTCGCTAGCCTATACGAGCCGTGAGCAAATAATACGACGGCTGAAAATACTACGGAATTTTTCTTGGCCGATAGCACAAATTTCATGGAGAACCTGAGCACGATGATGGCTGATGAACATTAACTCAGCTCTTACCCGAGAGAAGAACACGACTCGGCAGAAAGAATCTGAGTTTAAACCAAGCAACCCAAATAGGAAACAAGAAAATCTAGGAGCCCTTTTTTTTAGAAAATGGATTGAAAATCCAGCCTCTACACTCAACACGGGTGTACACAGCCAAAGAAATTCCAAGAGTACACTATTGTACTACTATCTCCCTTTTTTAATAGATGACTTTTGAATATGAGCTTAACCATACGTCTTATTTAAAAAAATTATGTAAGTATCAATTATATTATTGTTACTTATTTTGTCATTAATGGTATCTTATATTTTGCATATTTACACTGCACTAAATTTTTGAATAAGTCAAATGGCCAAACTCATGTCTAAAAATCAACAGTCATCTATTAAAAAAACAATGGGCAACCTCTGAAGAAAATACTTGAAAAATGAGAAATCCTATTCCTGTTCTATACTTACAGCAAACTCAAGCTAACCGAGCCACAGAAGCGCTCATTACCCCTCCACTTTCAGACATCCAGAGTAAAGGAGGTGGCAAAGAGTGAAATCGTTAACTCTAGTCTCTTCCTAAAGGGAATTAGCTCTCAGTGATCGTGCGTCAAAACTAACGTATTATTACATTGGCAAAATTTTGAATTAACTACAAACAACTGCACGGCAATACGCACCATCAGAAAGTTCGATTTTACCTTTCCGTGCAGCTGCCGAACAGC
The DNA here is from genome assembly GCA_003991445.1 of Oryza meyeriana var. granulata. Taxonomy (NCBI): domain Eukaryota; kingdom Viridiplantae; phylum Streptophyta; class Magnoliopsida; order Poales; family Poaceae; genus Oryza; species Oryza meyeriana. The sequence goes on along the minus strand of RYFJ01001026.1, from coordinate 346,871 downwards.
TGGATCAGCTCGTTGCTCAGAAAAAAAATGAGCTATGTGCCTCTAGTCACCGTGCAAAAATGTGTCTCGACTCTCGAGCCTCCCGTTGCGAGCTGAAAAAATGACCATGAAATTCCGATAGAACTCAAGCTCACTATGTCTTTCCTGTGTTAGTGTAGTAGATGGAGCTCCCAATCATATTCCCATGGCGATTGCAGTCCATACGGTCCATATTTGACAATCTAGCAGGTGCAGGTGCCAAACCTCCTATTCAGTCAGAACCCCAACAGTGTGTCGTATTAGACCATACGGTCCATATTTGACAATCTAGCAGCTGTTGACCCTTTCTTTCGCCGGCGGCGCTTTTGTTGCACTCTGCAGCTGAGGTACAACATAAGGCCTGCGTGTTGGTGCAAAGAATAAGGTCAGAAATAATACATCTCGGCATACATTGTACTGTAGGAGTAGTTCATAAGTGCTCCTTACTTACAGGCAGTGGCAGCAAGCTTAAGGTACCATCCATTGGCTTGCCACTAGCATTCCTATGTCAATCTGTAAAATAATAGAATCGTTACTGAAATAGTTAATCCTATACGAGCATCTGAGAATATCTCCTAAGAAAACCTAAAACCTAGTAATGAGCTTTCCTAGTAAGCCTTCCTAGAAATAGGTCAATTTGAAGAGGATTAAAAAAAGACTATCAGCAGTTTTCCCACATAAATGCAGTAATGAAGACTACAAGAATCAAGTATAGGTGAATTCAGCTTTATGCTCTACAAGATCCAATAGACTTAAGAACATAAGCTGCAGCTGCTATGTAGAAGCAAGGGATGGCAACACTGTGCATTACTCTAGAGTTTAGACAAGCTAGAGATCAGAACTGTACAAGAAATCAAATATCGAGCTGCAGGCTGAACCAAGGCTAATAATATTTGGTGACTCTGCATGCAATAATATGGTGGTGAACCATATGAAAATTCTATTATATTTATCCCAATTTAGTTTCTAGCATAAATCATAGTTAGATTAATGCATGGCTGCATGCAGATGCAGTGACATGCTAACCCACTATTACTAAGTGGGTACACGAATTGTACAGCTTAAACGGATCCAGAATCTGTGAAAATGTAAGAACAGAGAGTAATTGCTTGATTAGGCGCAATATGCTAACTTAACAAATGTCCTCTAGTGTACTATAGTTAAAGTAAGCCACTACTAAGAGGAAGGTAAGACAGGATACCTCTTCATGGCCGAGAAAACCAAAATAGTCCATTCTTTTGTCAAATTTATCAGCTATTGGTGTTGAAAGATTTCTTTGCAAGCCGGCTTCATCTTGTGTGCTGTCAGAAGCTATTATTGTAAGATTGGGAGTACTAGAAGCTTCACTTTTCTGGTACTCTGGCAACTTTCTTGTTGTGCCAGTTGGTTGGATACCATAGCCTTTCGTTCCCCAAACCTCAAATCGGGGGAATCCTGGTGACAGATCAATTCCTTACCAACGACTGTTGAATAAGTTGAGAAGTTCACATCTGGTCTACGTGACAGTTGATGGATGCTCTCGAAAACTGGAAATTTTAACTGAGCTGATTCTGAGAAAAGAACAGGATCTTTGTCTATTTGCCAGTGAACTCCACAATTTTTCTCAAAAGCCAATAGCAGTTTGTTACCATGTGACTACTGTCAAGGCAATTTGAATCTCCATAAACTGCAATTCGCCCTTTGCCTGCTTCCATCATTCCAAGAACAGAAGAAAGCTGCCATGGAGAAGAAAATAAGCCTTACTAATTCACAAATCTATACAGCAATATTATATATTGTAAAATAAGGGCTATTGTAAAATGGTGCGATCAAAACAAATATCAAATTCTTATCTACCAGCAGAATGAACTGGTCAGAATGCTTATCAGTATCCTCCTTTTAATTGATCTAAATTAATATCTATGTCCATCAGAAAAGAACAGTTCAGAGTATGGCAGATGAGAAAATTCTGATCATAAAAGGACATTCTTTGATCTGAATTATTTGATTCTTTGATCTGAATTTATGGCAGATGAGATGGGTAGACATCATAAATGAAAGTTATTTTTAGAACAACTGATTTTAGTAGATCAAAGAATCTATCAATTGCAACTTATTTGGCCAATAAAGTCTTGCGTGAAAGTTCAAGAGACTATTGTTAAAAGTTAACCATGACCACCATCCATTAGTTAGCTCAGAACCTGATACTCCTAAAAAACACCTGCCTGGATCATAATATCATGTGCACAGACTACGAGGCAATGACGCAAGGCACCGAATCTAAGGAACAGTTAAGGAGAATGACCAGACATGCCTCTATCAGATGGCGTACTACAACTATTCAACATACCATGCATCATTAAGTTAGACGTCAAGTAGAAATATTGCAATGGCTACACCATCATTTGAAATGGTGCATCTCAAGAAAATAGACAAATAATGTGACATATTGGGCAATAGATACCAACCTTGCTTTTCTCTGGGGTGTTTTGTGTATCTGCGATTCTTGAGTTATCCTGTGCAATTTTAGAGTTGTCCTGGAGTTGGAAGCTATGCAAAAAACCTCCTGCTGGGAATTGCACTATATCAGTTCCAGAAGCATAGTGGGTCTGCTCACCATTGATTGAGAAGTCACCACTTAGTACTTTGTCCCCAAAAGCAATGCCAAATGGTGCCAAAAGTTCATTAAGTGCAGGGACATTTGCACCCCCAGTAATTGGAGTCCACCAACTGCGGGTATTTTCATCAAAGAATGTCATCTTAACCATTGTGTCGACATGATACCACTCAGCAAAAACAGCAACGCCAAGCCCTTTGTGTACAACATCATCCTTAAGTTTATGAATCTCCTCATTGAAGTACTCATCCTCAAGATCAACCATAAGCAGTGTCCCATAATTGCTAGCATCAAAGCAGGTAAGTGGTGACCCAAGGGTTTCAATGTAGTATCCTGCATCTCTCAGCATGTTGAACAGTATATGAAAATTTGTGTGTAAGTGATCACCATGCCAGTCAAGGATATCATTGTGCACATTAAGTGAATCTCTTGGAACAAAACCAGATGGGTATTTGATGTTATGAAATTGGTCCCACAATATTCTTCTTGACCTAATAGGTGTTGGCACCACCTTGACCTTCAGGTAAAGAACACATGAACTACTTTGTGGACTGCTTTCCCCAGGAGCTGCTGGGCTGTAAATTGACAATGTGACATTGCCACTAATTATGCCTGAAAACTGAGATCCTTCGTCTTTAACTTGTAAGTGCAGGGCAAGGTAACCTGTCCAAGGCCATATGACATCTGAGTAGGTGAAGTGAACACTAAGAAGATTGCCAACATCCTCAGAAGGCTGCCATACAGGTGGATCCTTAACATAACCAATCACCCCCATCCCGTTCAGAATTGTAGCATTGAAGACTACTGGCATAGCTCCAGCGTACAGTGGTTGGCGACAAAAAGGCCAGAAATAGGGACAATCAGTGAAGTCAAGCATGTTAGGAAAGATGCTTGCACGCGGTTGGTAATTTTTCAAGATTTCATATGATTGCCAGCTGGAAAAAATATGAAACAATAAATGAGTATCTCTTTGAGCAAACAATCGAAAGAAGGGCAAGCCAGCTTGACAGGATATACTGCCTCTAAATTCTGAAAGGACAAACCTTGCTGTTTGGAAAGAATGGGTTGCAAGAAAGTTTGAATATCCAACAAATCATAGACATATAAAAAAGTACACATAAAGACAAAAAACTTACAGGTCAATCTTGCCAGCACCCTGCTCATACATGTTTGGTCCTGAAAGCCTAGAAGCACCCTCTACAAGGGCCTGTTTCATTGTAGCAGGGTTAAGGATGGATTTTCGATGGTCCTCTGGTATAACGCTAACAAGCAAGCATACTACACCAGCAACCACTGGGCTTGCAACACTGGTGCCTGAAAGGGTTTTACAACCTGTGCTGATCTTTGAACCCATTATATCACGACTATACGCAACAACATCAGGTTTTACACGGCCATACCTACAGAATTGAAACCACACCTTGTGAGTATGCTAATTCAAAGATGTGTGAAGCTGCGACAAGAGAAGATGGTTTTTGAAGCTGGCACAAGAGAAGATGGTACTATGGCATTGTAAAAAATGATCACAGCTACACCCAAAAAAAACGCCTCACCATGTCAAGTATTTACTCCAGATATTAACTAAATGCCTACAAGTTCAAGGGACAGGAAATAATTTCTCGCCATAAATTTTAGTATCACAAACAACCTAATTTTCAACTACAATAAAATAATAAAAAATAATTTACAATAATTCTTGAGAGAAATTCCTGTAAATAAACACTTATGTGGTACCAACATCAGCAAGACGTAATTCTACTTCAACTGCTATTATGTGATTAAAAAGAATCAGCATATGACCTTTTTTTGTGTGCACTTTCAGTGGCAAGTTTGGCAAGCACAAACCTGGCAGTGACTTTTATCAATATAGTGCATAAGAATATATCGAATGTAAGAAATCCAAACTACGTCAAATTTTTGAAGATAATATACACAAAACCACTGAACTAGGCTTATATTACACTCTGTTCTAATGAAATGGTGCTGAGCTTTAGCTTTTCAAGCCTACAAGCTTCAGATATGGGACAAAACAACAGCCAGTGACAGACTAAGAAAATAGTGAACTGGTAAGTTGAATAATGTACCCATGAGGAAGCTCCCAGGTAGTCATGCCTCGAGAGGAAAATGAAGCTATATGGTTATTGTAATCAATACCACCAACACCAATGACGTCGCTCTGATCAGCCGGGTTATTTAACGTGCCATAAAGAGGGCCATCATTTCCAATAGCTGATACCATAATAATGTTATTTGCTGTGAGCTCCCAAACCTATAAAATAATTCAGAAAATTACAAATTCTCACTAGATGTTTGTAAATACATCCTAGATATCCAAGTTTTAATAATCAGGAAGCAGGAGAAGATGTACATTGCTTCTCAAACTGATTTCTTTTTTACTCAGTAATAGAAAATAAATACAAGTGTCCAAAGGACAGCGAGAGCAAGTTCAGTGAAACCAGCAATATGGGAGCAAAACATAATGTATTTGCCACTTATTCAAGTTAATAAATGCTAAAGCACAGGGGGTACAAGGATAACCTCGACTCCTCGAGTGGTGCACTAATTCAGACATCTCCACTAATTCAAGCTCAAATTTTCCTAACAAAATTATACGATAAACTAGTCCCACACATTTATATTTCATGAAAATATGGAATGTCAATAAGAATAAGACGAGCTTAATCGCAAAATGATTAAACAGAATTATGAACTTGCATACTTTTCACTTTCACACTATTTTACATTTCCCTTTTTTATTTCCTGTGCATTTTCCTTTATTTGTGTTGGCCAGCTCTACCCACCATGTCTGTTATTCTTTCTTATGCGCCCGCCAACTCTGGGGGCTACTTCAACCCTGATAACACGGCCTTGCTAAATCTTTGTAATGGTAATGAATTGAGGGTGGAAGACAAGGTTGTATGTTGCAAAGTGTAACAACTTCTAGTTTTAAACAAAAACAAACTCTAATACAGTACCAATAACAACATGAATAAGGGAAATAGAAGTTATCCTCTTGCTCTACCTTTTCCACAAAGGGGAGATCCAGATAATCAGGTCCACCAATACTCAAATTCAGTACATCCATACCAGTTGCAATTGCATAATTAAATGCATCCAAGAACCAAGACGTGTAGGATATCTGCACTGAGAACAAGATGGAATTCTCAAAATCTTACCAGCAGTGCCTTCTAACAACAGTTTGATGTACATGCTTTCCAACAGGCAAATAAAAATTGACCGCAGAAAACACATCGTGGATAAAAAGGCGCCTAAGAGATTTTAAAGTGTATTATGCTCATATAGAAAGAAAGCATACATATAAGAGTCTTTTAGACTCCTATGCTTCTAAATTCAATGTTTTGAAACTTACAAATGGATTTCAATAACTTTGGGCAACAGCTATTCCGTTTGCAATACCAAAGGTTAAGAAATGGATTAAATTGATAGGGTAAGAAATCCTGGTTTTTGTGCTTTATAGTTCATGTATAGCAGCCAAGTCCATACCTGAGCATCTGTGAACACTCGAAATGCATATATCTCAGTGTCAGGTGCAAATCCAGGGCATTCTGCATCTTGACCAGCAATAACTCCTGCTACAAATGTTCCATGTCCAAGGTTATCATTTAGTGTGTCTTCGTTTGTCCAATTAGTGCGCTCCTACAAAAGTTAGTTTATTAAGCAGTGACTGCAGAGTTTCCACCTTGATGTGGATAACAAATCTCCCAGGATGCAAGGAGCGGTGACATTTAGGAAATAATACATGTCTATCATTGTGTACTTGCCTTGCGATACTAGCTAACCTGGGCATGCTAATGCTGCTCCAGTTTCATTTACCATGGGAAAAAATGCTATATATCATGTTCTACTAGGAACAATAGTTATACTTTTAAGGAATCCCAATTACTATATGGATGACAATTTGACAAGAATAAATGCAACATCTGAGACCAGGAAGAAAACACCACAAATAATCTGAAGTTAGTCATATATAATGCATGTTCCATTTTTCCTTTTTCCTCCACACTCATGTTCTTTTTCCTTTTTATGCATGTGTATTTGACCATAATCACAGGCAGTAATATTTACTAGCATCATATTATACCTTAATATTACGGAAGTGTGGGTGGTCTGCTCGAATACCAGTATCAAAAATGGCCATCTTGACTTTTCTACCAGTGAAACCTCTCCCCCATAGTCGTTCAGCACCGAAAAGAGATGTTACTTGTGATCTCTGTAAAAGGACACATGTTATTGACTTGTCGTGCTACAACATGGCAACAAGTATACAGCCTGATAACTTCACAAAATATGGACAGAACTGTTGACATGGATGTATAGTTGTGCCATCAGGTTCTTATAGAAGATGTTGGCATCTTGTATCAGCTGTGTACTATTATGCTCTCATGAAAATGCTCTAATTTTAAGTAGACTAGATGATTATACAGTAACACGCTACACAGTACTCCCTCTGTCCCATAATACTACTACCTTTGTCATTTGAATTTGTCCCAAAATACTATTACCTCTCTAACTATCAACCAATCATAACCATCCCTCCATTAATTTTTTCACCTACCTCCTCATCTCAACCAATCACAATCACTCCTTACTCCAATCTTAATTTTTTTCAAAAAAGGGAAAAGTCCCACTATTATGGGACAGAGGGAGTATATTAATTTTCACTTCCGGTTTGCACAGATAAGGCTCATATTTTGAACCCATGTCCACTAACTGCCTGAGAGTAATAAATGGAATACCTTTACCTGGTTGCCAATGTTTTTTTATTTTTTCAGTTTCCAACAAATTGGCCATCAAAACATATATAGTGATCTTCAATTGAATTCACAGATTTATTCCTTCTCGAAGATAGCTGTAAAAATCTTTATACATTCTGGGTCACTTGCATGTTATCACTATTGACATGGCATGAAAAAGGATAAAAATGATCATGCAGAGATGCTTCTACTCTGAGTAGCAGCAGACGTCTACCTGCATGAGAAGCTTCCGCCTCCAACCGGCAGAAGAAGAATTACTATCGGGGCTGCACCTGACCTCCTTATCTCCCCCTCCCTCCTCCTCCCCTTCGAACGACATGGCCGTGAACAGCTTCCCCCGCCGCCGCGGCTGATCCGTTGACAGGACGCCCCTGGAGTAGCTGGCATCTGCGTGCACGTCCCGGACGCGGCCGAGAGCTCTAACGGCGTCGACGACAGCCGCGCAGTACGCGTTACAGATCTCGAGCACGGCGAAGTCGGTGGGGAACGCCGCGGCGGGGTTCCGCCGCTCCACCCACCGCCACGACGCGGTGGGGAGCGGCTGCGCGACCCCCCGGAGGCCGTCCTCCAGGTACTCCCTGTGCTCTTCGACGGGCCGGTACTCGACGAACCGCACCACGTACTTCGAGGAGGGCGGGTCTAGGGTTTCTCCCCCACCCCCGCCACCGCCGCCGCTAGACGGGGAATCCGACGGCAGCATGGGGAGCGCGAGGAAGAGGAAGGGGATGAAGGCAGCGTAGGCGAGCCGCCTCTCCGGCGCCATTCGAAGATCAATCCGCCGCGGCGCGGCGGAGATCGGCCGCCCCCGCCCGTTGGCTCGCCGGAAACGCGAGAGAGAGAGAGCGCGTAATTAACTCGACTACTCGTGTTAAGCATCTCCAGTATTTTAAAGCCCCAAAGGTTAAATAGGAATTGCCCCCATTTCCTTTAGACCTTAAAAATGCTTCGAACTCTAGTAGCAGTCCCCATTTCTCAGCCCCTATTTCCTCATATTTTCTTTTCTATTATATTTCAGCATAAACTATATTATACTATTGCATTTATTCATTTGTACTCTCATATATATATATGCTAGCAGGGGGCAGCGGTAGGGGCCGGAGCGCGGGGCGACGGCCGGCGGGGGAGCAGGGCAGGGGGCGGTGGCCAAGCACGGCGGGGGCGACGGCCGGAGGGCGAGCGCGGCGGGCGAGCGTGGCGAGAGGCGACGGCCGGCGTGGGAGCGCGGCAGGGGACGGTGGCCAAGCACGGCGGGGGGGGGGGGGCGGCGGCCGGCGGGCGAGCGAGAGGCGACGGCCGGCGGGCGAGCGTGGCGGGAGGCGGCGGCCGGCTGACGCCGCGCCTGGCCGAGGGCGGCAGCGGCCGAGCAGGGCGGCGACGGCGGTGGCCAATCGAGGTGCGATGATTTTTTTCTTTTTGATCTTGCTCTTCTCAGACGGCGCTCTCTTCTGGTGGGTGGGTGGGAAATTGTCGTAGGCGCCAAAATAACGTCGATGGGGGCTGTGCTATAGAGCCCCCAGGACTGGGGGCTTGGAGGAAAGATTTGGGGGCCTCCTTATTTTGGGGGCCGTAGTAAGGTCCCTGCTGGACCTAGTTTTTTTGTCCCACCACCCAAAAACTGTTTAGGGGCTGTGTTTAAAGTCCCTGCTAGAGATGCTCTTACGGCATCAGAGAATCGCGGTTACTCTCATCACTCGCCTCGCCAGTGGGGTCGCCGCTCTTTTACCACACAGTTAATCATCACTTTTTACCGAGATTGTCCTAAATTTACAGCTGGTAATCCCTTGATGAATTTTTACTGTTACTAATTTAATTTTTTTTTAATTTACAAAACTAATTTTCGGTTTGAATCATTTGCAAAACTAGTCTCTTGCCGCCCTGGGCCACAGCGGGATTTAAAAACCGCCGTGCCCCAGGGCGGCGAATGGCATCCCCGTCACCCGGGGCTAACGGCGCCGGCCGCCGTTAGCCCCGGGGACGCCACGTGGATTCGCCGCCCTAGGGGACGGCGGCGAATGCCCCCAGGGGGCCGAATGCAAAATTGCATTCGCCGCCCTGGGAGGGCGGCGAATGCAATTTTGCATTCGGCCCCCTGGGGGCATTCGCCGCCGTCCCCCAGGGCGGCAAATCCACTGGACCGTCCGCCCAGCAATCAGACGGTCCGTTCGCACAGGGATCGGACCATCCGATCGAACCGTTCCCTCCCGATCGGACCATTGCCCAGCCCAGGCCTCGGCCCCCTGGAGCCATTTGCAAATTACTAAATTTGAAAATTTTGTTGCTAATTTTTCACCCCAAAATTTTTGAAAATTTATTTGTCAAAATTAAATTCTTAAATTCTATTTATTGTGCCATTGCATTTATTGAGTCGATGTTTAAAAAAAACCAAATATCATATATTGTTCACGTCGTGAAAAGAACTTGTCAAACTGAGGGTATTCTCGGATCGCCACTCGCATTCCACTCCTCGTATGTCTGGATTGGCACTCGCAATCCACTCCTCCCCGTCTTTCACCTACACGCTTAACAAAATTTAGTTTTAATCGTGGTTTAGGGTATGTTTTTGACAGTTTTTTTTTATAATCTGACGATGGTGGGCGTTGGTTTGTAAAATCGTGCTGATCATTTTTTCAAGTTTATTTTTGGTAAAACTTAATTAATGACATGGTAATAGGCCGGTTCGTTTTAATGACATGATAATAGGTAGATGCGAGCCATTCGCATTGCGGCATGATGAATGCGACACCCATAGTACGAAATACAACAAGCGAGACTACATTGTTAGCAGTACAATGTATCTGAAGGATGGGATCGAGTCTACAGGAGGTGAATATGGACATGATAAATTTAAACAAGTAATGCGAGACCTATAAATAAATAAATACAACAATAGCCCCTAGGTCATACGCCTCCTCGTCCTCCTAGGCTGCGCTCGCACGTGCCCGCGCGAGTACGTCAGGCGGTCCGCCGGTACCCCACGGGTAGCTCGGACCGCCTGAGCAGCAGGGGAAGCACCGGCGTCGTGCGGCTGTGTGTGCGGTGCACCTCCGAGCTGTGACGACCCGATCACGTCCTGCTCCGGAAGGAGGTCGTCCTCGGTAGAGATCCAAGCAGAGGTGCTCGGGGCAGATCCCCGCCCAGTGTCCCCCAGGTGGAGGTGAGATCCGCTGCGTGGGTCTGGTAAAGAAAATCTCGCGTTAGCCGCATAAAAAGTGCAGTTAGTTATGTAGAATAGGTTCAATCCTGACGTACCTGACAATCCTCGCCCGATCGTGGAGGCTGCCGACCTCGATCCTCCGGCGGTACCAGAAGGACCTGCTCCCCACGACGTACTGGCCCCTGCAGAACCCGCCGCTCCTGCCAATGTCCCTTCACCATGGGGACCTCGCATACGTATGTGCATCGGTGGGACTGCATCGGGACGGCGACAACTCAGAGCACGGACGACCGAGCGCATCGTGTTCCACATCCGGTCGAACGTGATCGTCTGCTCCTGCTGCGTGAGAGGGATGCCAGCCTGTAGGCGCTGCCGTAGTAGGTCCAGCTCCATGTGGACCTGCCTAGCATCGTCCGCCTGTTCAGCAGGACATGCGTGGTTAGTTCCGCGTGGCACCTACCATTGAAAATAGTATGAAAACCATTGACTCACCGCGCGGAAGTAGTCTTGGTCGCGGTGCGTCGGGTATGCGTCTCGCACCCCCGCGACGTGCGCCTGTGGAACCTCGGGAGTGTACGTCACCCGTAGTCTGGTACGGGCCTGGTACCAGGAAAGATACTGCTCGTACCTGGCGGCTGTGTAGGGCTGCAGCTCCGTGATGACGTCCTCCGTGGCTATGAGCCAGTCGTTGATGTAGTCGACGACGGTGGGTCTCCACAGCCTACCGGCGGCCTGGCCACGCCGACTTAACCTGCAGAGCACAACCGGTGACACAATGCATAACAATACGGGATATTCATTTCCACATATACCTGTGAACGTGTTGCGGTACGCCCCTGCGTTGTTGATGGCCGAAGGTCTATCGCATACCGAACTGCCGCATCACACTCTGCGGGCAGTGCGGCTCGACAGAAATGTCGAACAGCATCGGCGTCATCGTCAGCCAGTACGCCTGGTCCCTGGTGCAGAGGGACGACAGCCCGTGCGGCGCACGCGCGTCCCTCGCCTCGGCGCTGTACGGCTCCCAGACAACGTCGTCGTCTGTGATCCTGTCGAACTCCATGACGAAGTCTGGGTACGACTTCTGCGTCTGCACGTGAGCGTACCGACGCTACAAACAGGAAAAGAGTTCTCGTTAGTCCAAGTAACATAAAAAACCAAGACGGTTCTAACACCGAACATACCTCACGACGACACCACACCGTCCCCATCGTCGGATAGTCCTCCGGTAGGACACCCACGTACAGGCTCGCCTCGTACGGACTGTGGTCCACAATGGGGCGGCCGATCGCGAACCGCTCTGCCGCCCAGAGCTGTAGGAGGAGTGGACAACCCGTGAAGACCGCTTCTGGCTCGGTCTTCCTGCAGCCGTCGCACAAACCCCTGTACGTGGCGGCAAGGACTGCCGATCCCCAACTGTATTGGGGAACAGCACCGTCCTCGGCGTCGGCTATCTCCCTCGCGTAAGGGATCAAGCCCTTGTCGACTGCGTGGCCGTGCGAGTTGGTGAACATCACCCACCCGAACACCCACAACAGGTACGCCTCCAGGCTCCTCTGCAGTGAGTACGCGTCGGCCTCCGGTGCTAGCTGATCAGACTGCGTTAATATATAACGAAGTTGACACTGTAATTCTAGTACGGACTGAAGGACGAACATAAAACAACAAGAAAGCATTCTTACCGTGTAGCTCAATACCCAAGCCTGAGGGGGCCCGCATGCGTGTACGGGGAGATGTCACCGACGAGGGGAAGCCCCGGAGCACGGTGAACCGGGGTGAACCGCTGTAGGATCTCCTCTCGCCACGCCTGGAGCCCGTCAACTGGCCCCACCGCATCGCCTGCTAGAGGCAGCCCAAGGAGGAAGCTGACGTCCTACAGCGTGGGGGCCATCTCACCGCACGGGAGGTGGAAGGTGTGTGTCTCCGGTCTCCACCGGTCCACAAGAGCTGTGAGGAGCGACCGGTCGATACCCCACTTCTTCGTCGGGTCATTTGGCTCCACCGCGGCTGCTACCAGCCTACACAGCGGCAGAAGGCCTGCCTCCCGTAACCTGACAATCAAAACAAAGCAAGTTAGTAAGTTGACATATACAGATTCACAGTACAACGTTCGTACGTACCTAGTCGTGAACCTGTCGTCCACGGGAAGTAGTCGCCTGGAAGGTCGAGGACGTAAGGTACCGAGCTCGAGGTTCTGCACCGCCGAGAGAAACGACCGGTGGGACTAATCGGTGGCGTGATCTAGCAGCTCAGGCGTCTGGTAGTCCATACCTGCAAGGAAAAAGAAGCGGAACGGATTAGCTCATTTAAACATAGTGCATTATAGTCAGAAAATTAACAGAAAATTAACACATTACAGGGAGATTACATCATCAACGAGTGGCTATACTAGACAACATAACCCGAAGGTGCACGAGGACGCCTGCGACGACGCTGCCTATCAGTGGTGCCTTCCCCAGTTGGCCGCCTTCCGTCGGCGCCTGATCCTTCCATAGGAACTTCCGCTGCACTTGGGGCCTCGGCGTCTTTCGTGCACTTCTTGTAGGTATGTCCCTCCTCTCCACACCTACTGCAACGTTGAGCGCTAACGCCGGCCTCGGATTCGTCCATATCATTGCGTATCCTCCGTGTCCGACGTTGGCCTGCCTTGTTCCTTGCCTTCGTCGGGTCAGGGATGTAATAAACTGGACTTGTGTCTTCAGTGAAAGTGCCGACGATGCCGAAACCAAAGATCTCGGTACTCCATGTATGCATGATTGCTTCCTTTTTGAAGTACGGAGACACATATTGGCGTTCATCAATACCGCACTCCCCGCAAGCGGCAATGACATGAGAACAGGGCTTGTGGTACAAGCTTGGTTTCCGGCAGGAGCACGTGCATGTCCCATCTTCCTTTAGGACACACTCTTATATAGGCTTCCTTGCGAATATGCCACGCCTGGACCTGTCGGCACACAATATCTCAAATCTACGCTCTCGTGTGCCCTGCACTCGGACTCGGTGCTCTCTTGCCTTCTTGCATTTGTCCTCAAGGTACTGTGTCATTTTGGTGCCGAACCAAAGGTTTCTATCGGCCATAGATGGGCCATTCTGTCTGCACATGTCGTGGAAGTACGTCTGTGTTTTATGTAGGATGAACTCCACGATGGCAACAAGGGAGAGTTGCCGAACACCACGCATGACCCAGTTGTACACCTCTGCAAGGTTCGTGGTCATTATGCCGTACCTTGCTCCACCTTCATCGTACAGCAATGCCCATTTCTCCTTCGGCTCATGCTCGATCCACTGCGAAAATTTGCTAACCGAGGAACCGGGCCTCCTTCTGAATGTACCGTCATCGGTGGGAAGTGCATCTAGAGCTTCAGGGCCGTCAACACCTCTAGCTGGGGGTCTTGCAGAACTCTCGCGTCTATATTTGGCTGTCAGCTCATCAAGTCTCCTCCACAGCTCATTGAACTTCTTCTGTTGATTCTGGGCGCACAAACGTTTGAACATGGCCATCAGCTCCTTGTTTCTGAACTGCTTATAAAAGTTTGCGCCCATGTGACGCATGCACCATCTGCTCTTCACATCTTCCCACACCGGAGGGTATCCCTTGTCTGCGCAGCCGTTTCGCAGCTCCTGAATTGCACGCAGCATCCCTGGATGACGGTCATGTATGAGACATACATCTGGCCTCATCCCCACCACCTTTTCCTTAACCAGCTTCAGAAACCAGTACCAACTCTCTGTGTTCTCGCCCTCGACGAAGGCAAAGGCCACTGGCAACACTTGGTTGTTCCCGTCTACTCCGATTGCCGTCAACATTTGCCCTCTGTATTTTCCAGTTAGGAATGTGCCGTCGATGCAGAGAATGGGCCTGCAATGAACAAATGCAAACATGCACGCCTGCAGAGAGAGGAAGGCCCGCTGAAGGACGCTCTGTCCAGGACTTGATAACGATGGGAAACTTTTGATTTCGGAATAGCTGCCAGGATTCCTCGCACAGATGGTTTGCAGTAGACGAGGCAAATTATTGTACGAAGCTTCAAAACTACCGAATCTCATTTCAATTATCTTCTGTTTGGCCCTCCATGCCTTGGCATATGTAATGGTGTACTTGTACTTCTCCTCGATGCGGCTGATAATTGACTTGGGCTCGAACCGGAGGTTCTCCACAATAGCATAATACAGCTCTGAAGCGATGAATACAGATGATATGTTCTTGTGGTACTTCTGAACACCCGGAAGATGGCAGTTGTGCTCCGTCACGATTGACACGGACCAACAGTCGTCATATTTCTTCCTGGATGCGTACATCCTCCATGGACATCCATCGCTTGAACTTGCACATTTCACTTCGTACACCAATCTTGTGGATTTTGATACCCAGAACTCCCTCCCAAGTGACACGGCCCACATCTTCACAGCCTCTGTCAACTGTGTTTTTTCGGCGTATCTAGCGTCTTGCACCACTTCATTCTGCCGATACTCCCATGCCACGGTGTGCCCCTCTGAGACAACGAGTCCGGAGAAGTCCTCGTTGTCCCATTTTGCCGAGTGTACATCGTCCTCCGAAGAATCATCATCCTCCATATGCTCAGGTTCTGAGTCTTCAATTTCCATCTCCTGTACTAGACCTGGGTGTCTCTCCCCTTCATCTGCAAACCCCCCCGGTCCCATGTCTTCTTGGCCTCCTTCCTCTCCGGCACCCTCGTCTTCTGCCTCATTTTGCTCCCCTGTTTCATCGGGCCCTTCCGCTGTACTCGGACCAGCCTGATCAATGCTGACCACGTCATGCACTACCACTAGGATGCTCGGTGCCCATCCTCGCTGCAGTGCACTCTCCACAAAAAATACCCAGCTGGCAGTTGAATCTATTGGCATCAATTCCCACCAAAAACCTTCCACAGCCCAGCTAACCAGTGCGTACACCGTAATTGCATTTACTTGAGGATCTACTCCGAATCCCCTCATTAACCAATTGTAAACTCCAGAAAAACTTCTCTCAGCTGGAGCTATAATTCCCTTTTGTGCTACGTTGAACTCCGATAAATCTACCCCATATTGTCCTTGTCTGACATTTCCTTCACCGTGATATATCGCGAATACAACTCTATTTGCCATTTCTGTTCACAAAAATGATTTTATTAATCTGTACTAATCAATATTCGTTCCATAAAAAGGCTATACGTATGAGTCAAACCATTACCGTTTCTATATTTTACAAACTGACCCAGCGGCGCTAATAAAGTTATACGCTAGGTTTATCTAACGTGTCAAAATGACGTATACCAACGATGGCCATGGCGGAGCATATTTATTTTTAAAATATCTACAATTTACTACTTCTCCGCTATGTTCTTCTAGTACGGCCAAATAAATTTAACACTAACGATGGTTATGCCAAACAGCTAATATTTTCATACTATATCGGATATTACACTACAAGTCTACTACTAATTAACATTTGTCTAAAAAATTGACTACATAACAGAGGGAGATCAAAAAAATACCTGGATTCAGCTAAAAAATCTGTGAGGGCTTCGCCGCTGTACTTCTCCTCCTTTCCCTCAGCTCTATTGGACGAACGCTGGAGGCGGAAGGGAGAAATGACGCGCGGCGACTGCAGGAAGGGATTTTATAGGAGCCGGCAAAAAACCGCCCTCCCCTAGGGCGGCGAATGGCTATAACCCGCCCTGGGGGACGGCGGCATTCGCCGCCGTCCCCCAGGGCGGCGAATCCACATGGCGTCCCCGGGGCTAACGGCGGCTGGCGCCGTTAGCCCCGGGTGACGGGGATGCCATTCGCCGCCCTGGGCCACGGTGGTTTTTAAATCCCGCCGTGGCCCAGGGCGGCAAGAGACTAGTTTTGCAAATGATTCACACCGAAAATTAGTTTTGTAAATTAAAAAAAAAAATTAAATTAGTAACAGTAAAATTCATCCCTTGATTAGTGCTAATTTGGCCCTAAAAAAACGCAGGCGAAGCCCACAAGCAAAGGGCCCACGAGGAAAGAGAGGCCCATGGAGTCCATGAGACGGAGCACGGGAAAATCTGAAGGCGGTTTGTTTCGTGTTTGGTTTAGTACCACCTCGGCTGTCGAGCGAGATGCGCGAGAGGGGCGCGGGTATAAAGAGAGGAGGTGGGCAAATCGGTTTAGACATCTTTGCGCTTGGGGCAATGACGCAGCTAGTGAGGTAATACCGAGGCGCGTCAATTGCTGGTTGAAAACTATTTCCAAACCCCCTCTTTGGCCCACCCGGGCCACTGAGAATTTCTGGAAGGGCTCTCTCTCTTCGGAGAGAGTAAAGCCCTACAAATCAAATTAAACTTTTTATTTAGTTCAGTAAAAAACTTGTAAATGTAAATATAATACGGAAATTAAATCTAAATAAGTTAGATACATTGTTCAGTAAAGTCTTGTGCTTAGAAATTAATACTGTAAGATTGGTTTATGTTTTTAGTTCACCATGAGAAATATTTTCATAATATATATTTTACATGTTGGCAAAATATATGTGTCATCAAAATAGAAAAAAAATAGAAATGCTTGATTAGAATAAAACTAAAATGATAAGTAATTTGAAGCTAAAACGACATGTAATTTAAAACAAGGGAGTAATGAAATTGGCAAAATTTGTCCTCTTGGTTTTTGCCTAACTTTTTCAAGGATTACAGTGAACTTTTTTCATATACTCAAGGATAGGAAGGAGAATACAACATTTTACAGAACAAACAGTCGTACGGACGAAATGATTTGCTTAGCTTTGTAGTTCTATGTTACAGAACAATGGCTAAAAGTCTCAGCTCAGCAAACTAAACAAACGCAGCTTGTTATCAACAACTTAGCATGTGTAATAAATCATTTTCAAAAGGAACAACAGCTGGTGCTGCGACGGGAAGTAAACCTGGAAGGTCCATGTATAGTCCAATTTAAATACCCATTTGATGATCTCCTATTCTATTTTCATTTATCTCATTGGTACATTGCAACCCAAGACAAGCAAAGGCAAGCATGCTGTGATTTTCCTTCACTGCACCCCCAGCGTGCTCAAAAGTTGTGCGACAAATCTACTATAGCTCATCCTTGACATTGTCAGCAGCTGCTACTGTTTTAACATCCGCAATTTGCAGCTTCTCCTTGATGATTTTTGCCATGTCCTTCAAATTTGATTTCTTTGAAAGCTTTATCTGCATTTCAAAATTTTGTTATTAACACATATAGCGAGAATAGCTTACAGTAAGATTGCATCTCTTTTAAGAGGACATACCGGGTTGCTTTTGTCTTGGGCAGGATATAGCAACAGTGTTGGGTAGTTGTTTATCTGTATGGAGGAATGGACACTTGTAAGGGAAATTGTATACCTTTGAGCTAGTGGATTGATTAGATCAGTTCGCCTAGGGATGCATAAAGTAATAGGCTATGCTTTCAGTAATCAAGCAAATTAACTAAGAAAAATTACATCTCTTCTCATGATATTATTTGATACACTCTTCGTCCCAAAATAAGTTCATCTTTTGCCCATCTTATTTGTCCTACAAAGACTTCATCTTTGAAGCAATTAATGTATTGGAGTTTGTTAAACTGGAGGGCAAGTGTATTAAAGTTTGATAAAGTGGAGGGTATTTTAATTTAGCTTTGTATTGATATGTGTGAGATAGGCTAAAGAGAACTTATTTTGGGACGGAGGTAGTAGATATTAGTAACATCTTAGTTACTGAGTGTTCAGTAATATCCATCCACCATTTAAGCTATTCTACCCAAAAGTTGTTAAAATGTGCAGTCACAACTCACAAGTGCCATCAAGCTCACCAGAACCTCGATCTTCAACATATGGAAAATAATGAAATCATGTGTTCCTTTACCAAGTCCAACATGGGAACATTTGCAGTGAAAAGATGAACTTCACACTACCATGGAAGGTAATGTAATGTCCGCGCAACCATGACATTCTCTAATAAACATTTGAGGTTACAATTTGTTCTATGTAATTAAAAAATTCCAATAGTTTTATACTTGTGTAGCAGAATAACCAAATTCATAAAGCATCTCAAAAGCATTTACATTCTCTTTAAGAAGTGGCTAAATCTCAATTCCAATAATAAAACTGCTCTAAAATTGATAGTGCATGAGAGTAACTGAATCACCGAAATGGTATGCATCATTTGATATATCTGGTATGCATCATTTGATATCTCTCTACTGCTGGCATATGATGGTAATGCAAAGACTGGTTTACCTGCAATTTGGGATGTTCATTCACAGAAGCATCTATGCGTGCAAATTTAAGACTGGCATGGCCCAAATCATTGAAATGCTTGGCCAACTTCTCCACGTTTTTACTTATGGCCTCACAGTCAACACACCAAGGCGCATGAACCTTTTTAGGGTAAAAAGGAGTGTAAGATCTCAGAAAGAATAAAATCAATATTTTCAAAAGTAGAGATGATGTGTAGCGAGTCATAAAAGAGACCAGAAATAAGTAACTTCAGTAAAGTTCAAATACCTCAAGGAACACGTTGTGAGGACTTTCTAGAACTGAAGAATCAAATGTATGGCCAACAACCTTTTCAATGAGTCCCTTCTGCAAAATGTTGAGTGAGGATCAAACATTCTAATTACACGATCTTAACAAGAAAAAACATGTCAGTATGTTCTTTCTTGTGATAAACTCATATAACAAGGAATGTAGTAATTGCTTTATACTTGAATGCAAGTCATGGAGTGACTGGTAGTGAGCCCAAACTGCTACCGTACATCCAGTATATAGAGCATTTTGAACAACAGCTCAGTTATCAGTAAGAACTAACAATTGACAAGACCCCTGCATCCACTTGTCAACCAATGCTAGATGTTATATTTCCAATTCACACATCTTTCCAATATTACTAAGGCAATTTTTTCCAAAAATGCTAAAGATTGTTACAAAGCAAATGTGGACTGTAAACATTTCAAACAGTAAATGGTGCATAAGATGCTGCAACCTTAACATATAGTCATTTCTAAGATAGGCTGTGCAAATAATTCAGATCTGATGCATAATGCATTGAACTTGCAAGATTTGAAATTAGCAAAATTAAACCTTACTTCTTCTGGTACTGGTTCTGATCGGAAGTATGGCGGGAGTGTACCCTCCAGAAGGCTTAAGCAGAAGTCCTGTTGCCAGTGCATGATAAAACAAAGTGATCTTCTTTAAGTATGTAACATAAAACCAAACAAAAAAAAAGAACCTGTAGGTTTTTCGCATTAATTTCTGCCTCCATCAGATATTTGGTACCTTTGCTGGTATCAAATGCTGTCACCTGGTGAGATTTATGGTTTTAGCAATAAATCTATCATGTAAAAAACAGAGAAACAAAGTACTGTAATGATGGCCAAGAATGTGCCTAGATCAATTAGCACAATACTTGTTATTAACTTATTATCAATGAAACAGTAATTTAAGCAACAATTTCATGTCATCCCTACTTTATCCATCCATCCTTCATGGATATACCCAATTTCATAATATATGAGCACATATGTGCTCCTGCATTTACTGAGGAAAAAGTTAAAATAATGGAAACTTTACTCTAGAATGAGAACCATCACTCAATACACAACAAACATACAGTAGGTTTTTCTGGTTCAAGTCCATAGAGAGTCAGGAATGGTTTTGCAAGCTTTTCTTCAGCAGTATCCACATATATAAACATTATCTGCAGAGTGAGGGAGAAAACAGTTTCAGCCCATGCAGTGATGCAGGTGATGTAGGTGATGTTATTGGCTCAGAAACGAACAAAGCAGCAGTGCGCACCTTTGTTTTGAATCCTCTGGCAACCTCTTGGGTCATATATTCAAGATCTTCAAAATCATACTCCTCAGCAAAGGTGAAGACCTACAATAAATTTACAACACTATCTAATTATCATATCAGTATAACAAGCATCAAGAATAATTATTTTCTGCATATTTGAAACTACATAGTTTGTTGCATCCTTTGATCTGAAATAATGACTTGTATCCAGTTCCATTTGTTCATATAATGAGAAAAGCAGAGAGTGCCAACCTGTAGCTTAATAGGGCTTCCATAAACTTTACCAGAGTTGAGGTCAGTGAATACAGTAATAAGTGGGAACTTGTTAAGCTCCACAAATTGCATTATCGCCTTTTCTTCAAAGGCCCCATCTGCAAAAATGCTATTATATAACTTTTTGGATGGACCAACTAAATTTCTTATTGCTACATTTAACAGCATTGTTTACCCAATGTGTAAATTTGTGCCACATAAATACCAAAATGTAAGAGAAGAAAAAGGTTATAATTCAGTGTGCAGTAAGGCTTTTCATTGGTAAGTTACTCATCAAACTATGGTCTGCAAGACCAAAATGTAAGGGGTAAAGTGAATCATCCAAAGAATATAGAAGAAACTTACTGAACTTCTCAAACTTCTCTGGCTCACTTTTCACAAGGCCCAGGAATTGCTCTTCAGATGCAATGCCAGGAAAAAGAATGTTGGCCATATTCCTGTCATTGGTTTCTACAAATTGCACTTCATTTTCTGAGGTTGCTGCTTTCACGAATTCTTCATATTCTGCTCCCTAAATATGGATATGGATAAATAACCTCCGAATGTAATGAAACAAACTCTATGAACTTTATTATCCAAGCTTTTATATGTAGAGGAACGTAGAGCATATATATCATGTACTCAAATCCAGCAGTCGCGTAACGTACCTCAAAATTTTTGAACAGACCAACAGCAAAAGTTTGTTCCTTCTTCAGAAATTCCTCAGCGGAATCCTTTGACTGAAGCCTAATAACTGCCGCCCCGGTCTTCTTTCTTACCCAGGTAACTATCGCGTCCCTATCAACAACAAAGACGGAATCCTCTTAGACTCAATTCATCGAGCACGTTAACGGCAGCTTCTAGAATGAAATGGCATATACAGCGGGCAGCATCCTCACTTGGTGTGGAGACCAGTGAATTGGTGCTCGGTGCCGTTGACGAAGAGGAGGACGGTGGGGAACCCCTTGACCCCGACGGCTGAGGCGGCCTTGGGGTACCTCTCCCCGTCGAGCTTGGCGAACGCGACGGCGCTCCCCATGGCCCGCAGCGCCGCGGCGGCCTCGGCGAACCGCGGCATGAGCTGCGCGCTGCGCTCGCACCACGGCGCGTACCCCAGCAGGAGCAGCTCCGCGTTCTCCTCCACGGCGCGCCGCGCGTTGTCGTTGTCGAGCACCAGCACCATCGACTGCGCCCGCCGCACCGCCTCCGCGCCGCCCGCTGCCGCCGCCGCGGCCTTCCCTCCATCAAGCTCCCCCCTCTCCTCCTCTTCATCCACCGCAAGCAGCTCGTCGAGCACCTCCGAGTCGTCCCCGTCGTCGTCCAGGTCGAGCCGCGCCACCGCCGCAACGGCGAGCAGGAGCAGCAGAGCCGCCGCGAGAAGCCGCCGCGCCCTCATCGCACTAGATGGCCTCCTCCTCCTCCTCCTCCTCCTCCTCCTAGATCTAGAACACTACGAGCTCCACGCGACGCCACGAGGAGGTGGAGGAGATCGAAGAAATGGCGAGCTCTCGATTGTTCAAACGGCAAGGGATGAGACCGAAGAGAGAGCACCGCGATCACGGGGGGAGAGAGGGTGGCGAGCGGAGACTGACGAGTGGGGCCAAGTGAGTGGTGGACCCACCTGTCAGTGGCATGGAGATAGACGTGTCGGCCGCTTCGCCCGCACATGGGGTTGGATCGCGACCGCGTGATTAAGGGTTAACCAAAGTTTGGAGCTGCATTTGCATGTGATTAGAGCTCGGAGGTCAGCACTTCTCCTCTCCTCTACACGGGAGTCAACGGGCGTTGGATCCAAGGATCATCTGAATTAAACAAAACCTTACTAATATCACAAGAAATTTATCAAGTTCTACTAAACTCTATCACATTATATGCAGATATTCAAAACATAAGTAAATTGAAAAAAAACCAGTTTATAGACGATCAATTCTGAAGCCTCCTTATTCTGTTTTGACAGATTTTGGTTTTTATTTCTTGTATCAGCAAAGGTTGTTGTCTTCTAATATTTAATATAATTTCCCTGTCTCCAGAAAAAAAAATCTTTTTTTTAAAAAAATACAGTTTGATACAATTTCTTGAGGTAAAGAAAAGATTGCGCCTGATGTTTAACGTTCTGTCGGAACAAAATGCAGCAATTGTCCATGCGAAACTACAAACATGGTGATCTTATCATAAAACCATCTAGACTCTAGGACCACACTTCGGTACATAAATTTCCTCAGGAGAAAAAAAAGGAACACTACAGTACAAGTGATTTACTGATTTATGAACAAAATCGAAGCTCAAATTAACAAGTGATCATATAAAGACTTATTGTTCTTCACCAGCATAATACATACAGACAACTGCAAGAACAGAAGAACGGCTCTGTCGCTGATCGATCACATGCAGCAGGCGAGGCCGGCCGCCGGCGTGATGGACGACGACGACGACCTCTCAGATCTTGTACACGGCGCAGGCCTTCTTGGAGAACTTGATGGGCTTCGTCTTCTTGGCGTCGACGACGATGGGGCACGTGACGTGCACCTTGTGCGTCACCCTCACCAGCTTGCCGATCACGTAGCCCCGCGAGGTGAGGTCGAAGTCCAGTGTCAGTGGCACCGCGCCGCCGGAGCTGGACAGCATCAGCCCGCCGCCGGCGCCGTAGAGGGGTACCTTCTCGCCGTGGATGACCGCCGTCACCACGCGGTGGCTCTTCCTCGGCTGGTAGTACCTGCGAACCTGTGATCACGATTGATATTAACTTCGTGGATTGTTCTGAAATTTACCAGGAGTTCTTGTTTCTGGGTAAACCAGTAAAAGACAGAAATGTACTGCATGCATATGAAACAAAAGGATGGATTCAGATTTTTCTTGGGGATAATGAAAAACATGGATTCAGATAAACAGTACTATAAACAGAAGAATCTCTGGACCATTTCGCATTGTCTTGTTGCCCAAAACATTTCCAGTTACCGTACTGTTTTGTTGTCTTATGCAATTGAGTGGAATTTTTATCACCATGATACATTTCCCCTTTATATCCCCTATGGTAATGATATGTGTTTTACCCACTTGACTCAAAAAATAACTGTTTGCTTAGTTGAAAGTTTGAAACTTGTTTAACCTTTGGTACAATGCAGAGAGCGGAATGGATTAAACAGAGAAAGTACGCAAGAAAATAGTTCATGATTCAGCATTTTTGAGAACAGTTTGCTGGTCGGGCTTATATTTGTGCAGTGAAAGGCACAGGCAAAAGAGGAGATTCAGTTATTCATGTAGTTTACATTCTTGGTAAGAAGTGAATTAGCATTACCAGAATTTATCGACAACACTAATAAGTTGTGATAGAGAGTTTTCTCCAAAAAAAAAGGTGTGACAGAGACATGGCCATGGCCAGCACTAATAAGTATTACAAAAAAAACAATGACTGTTGATAGATATACCTGTCCAACCCCGATAGAGATCTCTGAATAGAGCAGGCGAATAGGACCCGAAGTGACATGGATTCCAAACATTGCAGCAGGGTTGTATACAGCTATGTGAAGAGAGCAGTTCAGTGTGACCAATTTGGTTGGAACGCCACTGTGGTCTGTGCCCTCACCGGCGTAGAAATCATCCATCGTCAAGCTCTGCGAAAAACAAAAGTAGAGTAAGTTCTTGGTTAGAACACAATTGAAAGAACCAGCAGATTCAGAGCTGTGGAAATTTTTGAGCAACATGAACATGGTTGATGGGAATTTTACCATGCCAAACTACTGTACATTACAAATGCATATTAATTACTATCATGATTTCTTTTTTATAGAAGAAGCAGGCAATGGTTAGGAAATGCAACAAACAGTCTGACATACTGAATGTAGTTGCAGGCCTGCCAACGACATCTCTATCAGACAGAGAACAACTTTGGTCATTGTTTTTTTGTTTCTCTTTGTGTAACTAATATAAAATGAAATTAAAGCTGCTTCTGCTGTTTCCACTTTTCTATACTTTGCAGCAATAGAATTTAATTATACACAGACAATTATAACTTGGTTTCATAACCACAAAGAGTAAGCACATATGCTAAATCAATTACTCCAGTTTCAATCAAAACAAGCACACATCGGAACTGCTGTAATTTCAACCAACCTGTTCTAACCAAAAGCCTATCGACCACCCAATTTTTGCGCCCAGTTTTTACCATTTACTTAGAGCAACATGTAATCACCTCTAAAGAACAAATATAAAACTACCCAACTTGACAAGTCTTAAATCGCAAACTACATTCTTTGCTTATTCCTCATCACTTCCAAAATCCAAATTAGTGTCAAACTAAACCACCAATCAATTCGATAGCTTAACCGTTTCCGCGGAAACTGCAACTGCGACACAGACATGGCTCAGAATTAAAGTAATTGACATTTCAATTAACGATATGAATTGGGAAATAAACCAAATCAAGAAGAACATTCCATTAGCTCAAGAAGTAAAATTAATGCGAAGTTTGCAGCAACGGTGTACCACCTTGACGACGACATCGGGCTCGTAGGGGCGCGCGGCGCCCCAGATGATGAGGCAGAAGATGGTGAAGAGGAGGACGAAGCTGACGAACCCCAGGATGATCTGGCACCGGCGGGAGAGGCCGCTGTCGCCGTCGAGGTCCTCGTATGGGCCCTCCTCCTCGATGACGTTGCACTCGGGCCACCCCTTGTCGTTGAGCGCCTTGCGCTCGCCGGCGCCGCCGCCGCCGCCCTTGCGCCCCCCGTCGCGGAGGTTGCCCGAGAAGCGGCTGACGGAGGAGGAGCGGGAGTGGCGGCCGTAGGAGGGGTGCGACGGCGACTCGTTCGGGCTGTTGTACACCGGCGTCGCCTGCATCGACGATGACTTGTACCCGCCGTCATGGGACTCGCGCGACGGGCTCTGGACATAGTAGTTCGCCCTCTTCGGCGACCGCGGCGGCGACGACGGCGCCAGGCTGGTCACGTCCGACTCCGAGTTGGCATGCATCATCCCGCCCTCCAATACTCCACTCCAAACCCTACCCTAACCAACCAAGAAGCCATCAACGCGCGAGTGATCAGAAGCAGAACAAAACCGCAAGACACGAACCAAAAAAAGACGCGGTTTTTTCCCGGGGTTTTGGGATCATCACCCACCCGAACCGCGCCATGGCGACGATCCAGCGGAGGAACACGCACCTGAGACGAAGCGAGACGCGGAGGAGGAGCTCGTCGACGCGGCGAGTGGTGGTGGTGGTGGTGGTGGTGGCGCAGGCGCAGGGGAGCACTCGTGTCCGGGCACTAAAAGAGGAGGAGAAAGAACCGAGCAGTAGTAATGGAAAGGCCAGGGACAACCTCCGCGCGGGATCCTCTGCGGCAGGCAGGCGCGCGCTACGCGTACGTATCCAGTAGAAAATGGACGCGTGGCGCGAAGAGTGTAGGCAGGGTGGTGGTTGGTGTTTGGCATGGGAGCAGGGGATCGGATTAGTTGTTAGGATTTCACGGCGCCGTGGGGGGCGTGGTTTGTTATAGTGTCGGCAGCGACGGGGGAGAGGAGAATGTCCGTCTGCTGTTACACACACCACTGTCACTGGCTGAGCTTGAACTCATCTCTCCCCAAGTCACTTTATTTATTGCACTTCAGGTCCCTTTTTCACTCAAATTTCATCCGAATTTGGTTCACAGTTTCGACGAATTTCATGAATTTCGAAGAGCCGGCTCGACATGCACATCTCGAACAGTTTTGTTTGAAATTTGTCCAGTTTCATTCAAAATTAACGAAAAATCGACGTCCCAATGGGACTCGAAATTCGCTAGCCAATCAAGATTGTAGACCCTGCTTACAATTTTTCTTTCTACCGGGATGGCTGAAGAAAAAAATTGCTGAGATGGCCTGCTTATGAATTTGAAATCGTATTTGAGAATTTTGAATTCGTGTATAGCATTAATTCCTGTGAATTATTTGTACTCAAACACAAGTTGTGGTACAGTACATGATAAGAGTACTATGCCAAGATTTAAGGGTGTCATGCCTTAATTTCAATCTTTACAGTACTTGATCAATCTATTTAATGCCTAGTACAGGCTTACAATGCAAGCCACCTAATTTAATTTAGCCATTGTGTATATAGAGCTACTAGCATGCATATAATGTAGAGGTAAATTAATGGTGAGAAGAATGATGATTAAATGTGATGGAGATTTGGGCTGAGAGGCTGCATGCAATCGTGTATGAAGTTGACATGTTTCTTTTGGACAAGCTGGATGGAAAGGAGGCAAGGGTGCATTCCCGTTCACGTTGCTTGCATGAACCAATCAAGAAACAAATAATCTGTGGTTGTTTGCAAGAATCCTCTATCCGGCAATAGCTTCCTTCTGTTAGGTATTTGTCCCCTCTTTATATTTGCTTAACTAATTAATTGCTTCCTCCGTCTTTGTTTACATGTCAGGATTAACTATTGGTATTTCAACATTGACCATTAATAACTTTCTAGAAATTAATTTATAATTAATGAAAGTTGTACGGTTGTATTTGTGGTACAACACACATCACTAATACGACAGTTTTAAGTATATATATTTTTTTTGTAAAAAATAGTTGAGCGGTCAAAGTAAAAAAGTAAATATCATCGAGTAATAAGTATTTGAAACCAGAGGGAGTGCTTCCATGGACGATTTTTTTTAGCTTAATTGTGCAATAAAAAGGCTGGTGACTAATATAGTAGATACAGAAAACTACAAAATGAATGCTCACCCCTCTCTCTAAAGATTTGAATGGTCATTTATTGATCCACATGTGTGCATAGTGTTTTTGAAAGATTGCATGTGCATAGCCTACCGCTGTTGTTTTTTATTATCTCTGTCCTAAAATACCTATAGGTGCTAAAAAGTTAGAATTAAATGAGAAAATATTGTAATTGATTGAGAAAAGAAAGTAGATAAAAAACTTTTGTGATGAAAACTTATAATTGGTTGAAAAGAGAATATAAATATAGAAATTGTTATATTTTATAATAAATTTTGAATGCTATAGGTTATTATATTTTTGGGTACACGAAATGAACCTTCAATTGATACAGCCAATAAAACACATATTATGTCTGGTAAGCAAGCAAACTCCAATAATCATGTACTAGCTATATGTATACGTCTTTACCTGGTTGGAATCGTTTTTGGTAAACTCTTGCTATCGCTGTGTGTCGGTGATGGCAGTTTGTACCTTTGCCCCTTTCTCTCTCTCACTCACACACACAACGCCATCTTCTCTTCCGAGAGTCAGACTCAAACATCATGGGTAGTAGTGGCATGGAAGCAGAGCAATTAAGGTACGAAAGAACAACGATACATAGTTAAGACAATTCTGAAAAGATACTTATGTTAAACTCATGTCTAGTGATGGCTCTGTGAAGGCCATGGGTCAGCTTGGAGCATAGGGTTGTCAACTGAAACAGATAGGAATCGAGAAAAGAAATCCTAAGAGAACTAAACTCAGGTTCTTAAATTTTTGGCTGGAGGGAGTATATAATATGGGAAGTCCTGGCATAAGTATAATGTGTTTCTATCAAATTCACATTCGAGATGGATTAGTCGTATACGTAGCCCCCCAAATTGTAGCCTTTTAATATTAAAAAACTAACCTTTTACTTGTTAGGTCTGTGTTTTGAAATTTCAATATTTGGGTAGGTTTTGTTTTCCTCTTATCTGTTACAATAAAATACTCTCTTCATCCAACAATTTAAATATTTTTAGGTCGTCTAATAGAATTAAGGTTGGAGAGAAAAAAAGTTTAGTGTCTCTTATTAAATAAGGGATAAATGGAAATGGAAGAGTAGTTAGGATAAGATGGTAAGAAATTTGAATATAAGGTGATTGATGATACAAATAGTAACATAGAAATATTTTTCTTCTTGGACAATATTTAAGCGCTTCAAATATTTACATTGTTAGAGAGAGGGAGTAAGATAAGCTTCTACCTCTGCTTTTAAAAAAAAAACAAATGCCCATATATCACATCTCTTGGCCAAAGCATGTGTAACTGTACTTTGGAATATCATCTGACGAATTACAGGTAGCTGGAATGAAAAGCATGTGTAACTGTACTTTCAAATATCATCATACGAGTTACAGGTGGCCGGAATGAAAAATATCAGCGTATACTATGGTCACTTGGTCAGCCCAAATGAGACAAAACACCAACGAACATCGACACATCGTGAATAAATTACGGACTAATGGACATCACAGAACCACAGAAAACATTATGATAATCTCTTCCAAAAAAAATTAATTTAAGTGTATCGGGAAAATGATCTAGCAACGAACACGCTATATGAAAACCGTCCGTTGCCCGGAGACGTCCATGATTCAAAGTGACACATCGCCTACTCCGAAGAAGGGGAAGAACGAGTGAGCATGACCTGCCAACTAATTCTTCATCAACCGTTCGATTTCATATATTATTTTGACAAAATATTATAGTGTTGCTCAACATGCATGTGTGGATGGAAAACGTTGGAATGTTGGCATCATAAGATCATTGAGCTTGGTTAGGCCACACCATTCTCATGACAATATATTTTCTCATATATATTGTTAGTAATCTCAAGAGCAAATCCGGCACTGCCAAAACAATATTATATGGTCACCTGGGAATTGTCCTAACTTTGGAAAACTTAGATGAGGGCTCTTTCGATATGTTGGAATTTTACAGGATTTTTATAGAAAACAGTTTGTTTTCTTCAAAAATCCCATAAAATTTCTCCAATCCGAATGAGGCCTGAATTTTATGCGCATTTTGAAATCAACCTGTGTAAATTTTCAAAAAAAAATTATATAGGATTTTATGATGTCAGGGATTTATTACTAACCTCAGTCTCTTTGAAGCATGTATTAAGATTATGGTTGGCATACATAGTGGTGCGTATGTGTCTGCCATGCAAGAAGAAAATGGCATGGATATACTCATAAGTCGTAACACAATCTTGCATATGCAGCCATAATCTCACACTTATTTTTAACTATTTTTTGTTGGCTACTCCCTTGTTCTAAAAAGACTATTTTTAAGCCATTGCTTAGCGAATTAATAATAAAAATAAAAGATCAAAGTAACCTTTATTGAAAGTAGTATTACGAAGCAGTAGTACTGGTACGTAAATAATATGCAAGGGTATTGAAGAATAAAATTTTTCGATTTGCAGATCAAGATTAGATAAAAAATAAAGTTGAATGGCTGGAAATGAAGTCTGTTTGAAATGGAGGGAGTAGAAAGTAGTTAAAAAATCATAGAAATGCAAATTATGCCGATTTAAGAGTATAAAGGCAAAGAGCAAACGACGGTTCTGAATCATCGCAGTTCACACGTGGCTACATGGTCAGTATAGTGAGATGCTTTATAGGGCCCACGAAACCTGATTAGGGGACCGACTGCCCTTGATTGGCGTGGTTGACATTTCGTCAAGAATTTGGACACTGGTTGATAGAAAGGATCATGGGGGGGTTTCTTTCAGTTACTTCAAGAAACGAGAATTAAAATATTTCTGCAGATATATAGTTTAATTGATCCAAACATAATCTATTGATTACGATGCCTAAATTCTCTAGTCTTCATGGTTTTATGTGCACACTAACAAAATCCTGTACCAGTTTAGATTTGCTCGGGTAGCACTTCAGGGCCATAGATATAATCAAAACCTTGATAGACAAATAATCTTCCTCTCAACTTCTGTATTCTTAAACAGTGAAATATGTACCTGTTAAAAAATGACTCTCCTTTGACAATTATTAATCTAGAGTACAAATTAGATGGTGATGAAGTTGGGTCAATTGCCGTTATATTCAATAGAAGCAATTATAAAAGGAGAGAACTTATTGTAGGGGATGCCCTTCCCTTACAATCTATGGTAACAAGTCAGACGGTATTTGGAACATATACAGAACTCTCTAAAGGAAGCGATCAAACCAGTCGCTTGCTTCCTTCACCATGTTTGCTGTCATTTGATGGCCAATTCCTGGCTCTGCAATGAACTGTACAGTGGAGAAATAGATTAGCAACAGACGGTGTTTGCTGTCATTTTATGGAGTTCAGTCGTAAGTTTCCAGGTACTTTGGGCTCGACCAAATCAGGTGTTTGTCATATAGAAGAGTAAGATAAATTGTTGCATAAAGCGCTAAAGTAGAAATGGAAAAGGAAAAGCAGCAAAGGTAGGAGTTTTAGTATACATGAATGAAGGCATCAATCTAAGATCCACCATCAGAGCCAATGATTACTACATTAAAGTATAGAACTTCCAATACTCCAGTATGTGGGCACCCTATTGCCATAAAAACCATAGTTCCAAAGCAGCATTTAGCTCATAGCAGAAGGCAGTCTTCAAATAATAAACACGTCCAGGCCTCAAGCAGGTTCCTCACAGTACTCCACTTCTCTATTGGCTATCAACAGTAGCCAATTATGTACTGAACCGAGGCATTTTTATTTGCGATGGGAGCAGAGCTTTTTAAAACAGATACCGAACCCAAGACACTGTTTCAAAGAATATGCCAACTTGCATACATGAATATACTCCTAGTAAGGATCCAAAAGGATGACAACTTATGTTTAAACAAGCACCGACATACTGTACCTCTGAAACAATCTGCATGAATCAGCTATTGGGGGAGGGGTGAGGGGCCTTTAGTCTTTCATCATCTTCTTTTGTTTAATCGTTACTCAGTTAAGACTATTTCTTTGCATGTTAGGTACCAGATCTAGCCTCTAAAGACCTTAACCTCGAAATAATTTTTATGTATATTATACGGTGCAGTTATAAAGAACTTTTTATCGGATGCCAATGGTCTGTGCTCTTTAGCACTGTGCATGCTGAGTTACAGCTTTAACTCAGAAGAAAGACCAATTTATTTTTTAGAGTAGAAAAGACTCCTTAATGCCACTCACAAAGTTACATGCATATTGTTGTGTCGCAGATTCATAATACCAATAATTATATGTTCTGGCATGTTTAGACTATAGACATCCATACTGCCAAAGGACGGACACAAGCTTGAAAGTACTAAACCGAGTTCATTGAAACCAAATTCCAATTTGTTTAGTGATAATTAGAAGGATTCACAAGTGATATTAAAATAGTGCAAAAGGACAGTTTGAGTGCATGTTACCATGAATTTATCTGCAACATCTTCGTAGGCCTTAGCAGCTCTGGAAACAGGTTCCTGCAAACCAGGAACTGGACACCGAGGGTCTTCAGCACCTGCATGGTAAATGAAGTTCAAGCAGCAGGACATATTCGAAGTAGCATTGGTTTTTTGAATCATCAAGAGATAACAGCAGTTTTAGCTTCATTACAACACCAAAATAGACGGTACACTTGTTCTTCGGGCAAAAAAAAGACTAGTGCTTAATTTGCAACCCTTACACAGGTGCTGGTTAAATGCATACAAGGGAAAAGTGAAACATGGTTTTACAGCTTATGAATCCATTATCAAACAACCTTAAGGTCTCACTGTTTTATAGCTTAATGTTGTAGCTCGCTTGCAGAAAGTCAGTTACACAGGTTTTGCATTCAGTCAGAAGTGATTGGTTTACCATTCAGGAGGAGAAGTGGCCGTGGTGCAATTATAGGGACTGAAAAGGGCGCGTCAAATTGTGAGTCCAGACCAGGTGCTATCTTGTCCCACACCTAGTAAAGATTTTAATACACAATAATTAAATGTTCATAGAGGACTCATCAGAAATAACGGTAAAACAAATCCAAGTACTCACCTTTTCTACAACTTCTTTATCTATTTCACACTTCCCTAAATCAATTCTTGCCTCTACAGAAAACAGACAGGGTAAAAAAAACATAAATAGTTACATGCAGCTTTACGAAATTAATTGAATGTATTTATATCTCAGTCTATTTATTTCAATGGCACAGGCCCAACTTTTCAAATAGGCTAGATATTACACATGGAGTCTCACCTTCAAATAGAGGCTTGATGCTATCAACTCTAGCTTGCCACTTGTTATTATCTATGGCCCATCGAAATCCCTAGAGTTACCACATCCACAAGGAGTATAGCTAAGAACAAACCACAAAACTGTGTCTTTCCATGCCAATATATTTAAACTGAAACAACATACCTGAACGCCAATTATAGGAACAACAACACTATACCGTGTATCCACAAAAGCAGCAAACCATGCATGCATTCCTGATTCAGTTTGAATTAAAAAAAAAGGAGTAAGTTAGTAACAGCAGAGTCCATATGCTAGTTCATGTAATTATGATATACAATACCTCCAAGTGATTCACCAGTAATCCCAATCCTACAGGGATTAACATCCTCCCGTTCACTGAGATGATCTCCAAGTTTTATCAAGTCCCACACCTGAAGATGACCAAATCTGGTTAAGATTCCTTGTTGAGAATAGATGTATTGTGGAATCTTACAATTTATCATGTATCACATTCAAACTATGACATATCACATCATAACATCAGAAACAGTTGTTTTGAGACAAGCAAAATGAAATAGCAAATCTTAGGATTCAAGGAAAATCCTGCTACAGTAGTGTTATGATTCTATTTCATCTGGGCTAACACCAGCATCCATCACTTTTAACCCATGAACTCAGATCAAGAGCAGAGGCAGAACAGCCCATTTTAAAGCCTATCCTACAGTCTGGTTTGATATTTTTTATACATAACAATTTGCTTATTTTGACAAATATACAAGTTAATGAACAATTTTTTTTGGATGAAAGATCATATAAATAATCTAGCTTTATAAGAAAGCCCACAGAAGTACCAGTTAATGAACAAATTGAATGACACAACTTAAGAAGGATAAAAATATTAGTTGTAACAAGTGTCAATAGCGTCGTCAGTACCGTGTCAAAAATAAAAGGCATTGTATCCCCATTCCTCCAAGCTGATTTTAGTGCCTGAGTTTTAAACCATGAAAACAGAAATCAAGTCAAATAGTAATTGTAAAAAGAATTTTCAAACATTCGTGGAACCAATGGTACATAGAAAGGATAGTAAGTAGATTACATCTATGTAAGTGGTATTATTGCTGGCCCTTTCACCATGATAGCGAGAGTCGATGGCAACAGAAATGTAGCCTCTGGAGGCATATGCCTGCAAATTGTGAAACCGACAAGTTCAAAACAGCAATGAGTGTACGATATAGTGATGTCCAACGCATTGTGGAAGAATTCAGTAAGAGGCTATTTTTCTGAAGCAACATATAAGAGCCTTTTTACCTCAAGCAGCGGACGCAGCCATTCTTTGCATTTGTATGAGCTGTGCAGGAATACAATAACTGGTTTTGTTTTAGGGGCTGTGTCGTTAAGTTTCAGAAGAAGCACAGGTAGACGCCCTTGTTCACCTAACTGTTGGGGGGAAACAATATCAAATTCTTTGACTAAGCAAACGAGATGATGAATGAATACAAGCAAGTGTGCATTGACTCCCAGGTTTTATAATGTAGGTACATAAGAGTGCATGTGACTATGTGAGCCTGGATCTCACAATAAAACATAATATAAACTTCCAAATTGTCCACCGGTGGCCTTTTCAGGAAGAGTAGTGGCCAGAACAGCGATGCATCTTTCACTCCACAAGTGAAATTCGTGAATTTCATAAATATTTATCCAATAAAGTTGACTGGGAAAGGTACATACTGAGACAGTAACCAATACCCAAAAATTTTAACCAACAAAATCAACCTTTTGTGATTCATTCTGTACTAGTGGCACACTATTGCTCTTTTAGAATCTCTTGAGGTGGCTCAACTGAAAATTGGGTTCCATAGGTCCATATGTCTCCGAATTCATCACAAATAATAAAGCAAAATGCTCATAGCATTCCCTTGCGACTACTTACTATCGACAGAGCAATAAATGGGCATGTACCTCAGTAATCAGGTAGAAATTTTCTTCAATCAGCTTCTCCTTGAAGCTCCCCACCGCCTTCCTCGGGCACGATTCCATGGCCTGAAATTTCCACACATAACTAAGACCCAACGCCAATCACCTCACACTTACACAAAATCTAGTCCCAATTTAGGATCTTGACCTCGCTCTTCCCCATCGGCGGGCTCCCCTGGTACAGCGGGTCCTTCACCGGGCTCCCGTGCTCCACCGTGAGAGGCACTGGCATGGACAAATCCAAACCCGAGCACTGATCAGCAGTTCAGCACGATGAACAGCATCGTAATCCCAATTACTAACCGCCCATTCTGTGCATTGCGCACACTACTGACTACTACACACAGCAGCGGGAGAGGGGAGAGACCTTGGAGATTACGGCGGCGGCTGAGAAGGACCTCGCGGAAGCTCGCCCGGAGATCGGCGGCGGCGGCGGCGGCCTCCATTTTGCTCCCTGCGCTGGCTGCGGACGCGGCGGTGGTGGTGGCGTGGGAACCGAGCGCAGCAGCAACGTTGGACGACTGGCTGTAGCGA
Source organism: Oryza meyeriana var. granulata (assembly GCA_003991445.1). Classification (NCBI taxonomy): domain Eukaryota; kingdom Viridiplantae; phylum Streptophyta; class Magnoliopsida; order Poales; family Poaceae; genus Oryza; species Oryza meyeriana. The sequence goes on along the minus strand of RYFJ01001026.1, from coordinate 311,892 downwards.
CCGCCTCCGCTCGCCCGCTGACCCCGCGGCTGCCGCCTCGCAGCCGTGACGGCCACGTGACCGCCAGCGGCGGGGGCCGCGAGGCGCGGGCGGGACCACGTGGCGGTGAGCGCGAGGGCGAGCGCGAGCACCATGGCCCTCCTCAGCAGCATCGATCCTCTGCGCGCGAACTCCGGGTGCGCCTCGCCGCGGGCGCGGCTCATTCATAGCCATCGCACGCAGAATCGACTGGTGGCCACAGGCGAGTGTGCTGTGTGTGTGCTTCCCATTTTGTTCCGGGTCATTCTCCTATCAGGTGTTTTGGTTTAGGGCAAGGTGAAATGGGTTAGTCATATCTCTGTTTTTAGATGAGATGGTTTTGGTATAAGAAATAAAATAGTCCTGTTTTTTAAGAGATGAAACGGTGTAACTTATATGTCAGCAAAAGAGAGAAATAGATTGAATTCATCTGTCAGTTTTTAAGTTTTTAATGTATAAGACTGATCCAGATCTTAAAAAAATATTCTCTTATAGAGATGATGCGTTCCACCTGTCCAGTCCTGTCCCACCCCGTGCCAAGAAGCAAGCACACTACTAGCCAGCAGAGAATATCCGGTGCTACGTGCGGTGCTACTCATACGTACACGTCCATAAATTCGGGGTTTGTATGGAACGCATAAATTTTGCAAGATTTTAGTTCAAATCTAAAAGTTTTCTAAAATACCTATGTTACTTTTTTTTGTTATTGATTTTTGTTATGACGTAGCCATCTGTCTTATTTAAAAAATTAGTGTAAATATAAAAAATATAAGTCATATTTAAAGTTTTTTAATAATAAACCAAGTTATAATAAAATAAACTATATTTGCTTAAATTTTGGAATAAGACGAATAGTAAAACATCATGCAAAAGTAAACATCGTCATCTATTTAAAAATTAGTACAAAGGAGCCGTCATGATTAAAAAACAATTCCAAAGTAAAAAAACAAAATATCTATGTAATTCTAAAGGTGTTGTTTATTGTTTAGCTGTCTGAAATAAAAAAAAAGTTGAGTCAAATTTTAAACGCTATGATGTCTTTAAGATTCATGCAACCTTAGCCCTACCCGTATCATCTTCCCCACTCCCAATGACGTTTCTAACACTAATTTTACAAGTATATTTTAAACGCTAATAGCAAAATGTATGTGATGACTTCATTAATCTAAGGATATATGAGTCTAATTTTTGAAGATGCTCATAGGATATTATATCCGTGTGTTCATAGGGATAAATATATGTATATGTGTATAAACGTCTAAGTTTGTAGCTATGTTTCAAAAAAAAATGTTAAAAAGTCATATACTAAAGATCGGAGGAAATATATATAGATCATGCTGTCTCTTCCTAAACACATCAATTTTTAGTACTTATGGTGTGTTCGGATCATTGCCTCCCCCTGCCACTTTATATTTTAGTCCTGCCACAGTTTATGAGGCATGTATTTACTTTACTGCCACAATTTAGCTCGTCACACTTTCTTATACTTTGGACATACATGTTATTTACTCAATTTTTGGGCTAACCATGTCATATTTGTGGGCCAACAAATTTATGGCTATACTGTTACGCCAGAATTTTTTTTATTTTTATATTTTTTAATAAAATATTTACAAAAGTATATTTTTATTTAAAAAATTTTAAAAATATACTCTCAACGCTCTCTAGGAGGGCGTTTTTTATGAAATCACCCCTCCAGAGGACGATTTAATGATGTGTGTCGAAGGATGAAACTCCGACGGCGGAAAGTCAGGAGACCCCCCCTTTGAGGTTCGGCCAGGAGAGTGGTTCTCAGGCGGAGTCGGCGTCAGTGTGGAAGAAAACACACAAAGAAGACAGGAGGAAGCGGGGTTCGGACCGTCCGTTCAAGGATCGGACCGTCCGAATCCGGGGACCCGAGCGTCACGGTTCGGACGGTCCGGACCTGGTTCGGACGGTCCGGACCCCGCGGCCATAGGGCAGAGAACCGAAGTCCTCTCAGTCAAAAATCTCTGACGTGGCGTGGACGTCCCAGGACGGCCCCCCGTGAACACTCGACGGACGTCCCAGGACGGCCCCCCGTGAACACTCGACAATACCGTCAGAGATTTTTGACTGAGAGGACTTCGGTTCTCTGCCCTATGGCCGCGGAGGGCGACAGCCTCTGTCACATCTCTGTACTCCAGCCGCCCGCAGCCGAGCGACAAGACGACTCGTCACATCCCGTCACATCCTCACGTCCCGAAGACTAGGCCGCCCGTAGCCAACCTACCCCGGCGTGGGCGCAGCAGGTGGCAGTAGGCGGAGACGTGCGACAAGACAGCGTTTCCTCTCTCCCCATGTACTGGCACTGTGGACTCCCCTGACTCTATAAAGGGGAATCCGGGCCGACGAGAGAAAAAAAAAAGCTGGAGCATTAGCAACCACTCTCTGGCTAAGACCCGCTTTCGAGCTCACACTCTCGCCACTGTTCTTCTTCCTCGGCTCCGAGCTCCTGAGCTCGCCGGGGACATCCTGTAAACGCCAAACCACATTCATCACTACAGATAGCAAACACACAGGAGTAGGGTATTACGCCTCCGTGCGGCCCGAACCTGTCTAAACGCCCCGTCTCTCTCCCGCGCGAGCGTCACGGTTCGGACGGTCCGGACCTGGTTCGGACAGTCCAGACCCCTCTGTCTCCAGCTCGGGCCCCCGGATTCGGACGGTCCGATCCTTGAACGGACGATCCGAACCCCGCTTCCTCCTGTCTTCTTTGTGTGTTTTCTTCCACATTGACGCCGACTCCGCCTGAGAACCACTCCCCTGGCCGAACCTCAAAGGGGGGGTCTCCTGACTTCCCGCCGTCGGAGTTTCATCCTTCGACAGCTGGCACGCCAGGTAGGGGGACTCGGGATTGGACGGTGCCCGTGCTCCGGGCACTCGAGGGAAAAGGGCTGTATCCGGCCGTCGCCGTGATAGAATGTGGACCTGGAGTGGCTGACGTGGCTGAGGACCCATGTGACCCTGGGGTATGTGGGACCCCCTGTCCTGTTTCGCCGACAATGTGGTTGACGATCGTTGGCCGAGCGGCCGACAACCGTCAGCACTTTTGCAAACGGCCAGGGGGCCGCCTGTAAGTAGCATGAATGCTCGGTCACGATTGAAACTTATCAATAATCCTTCCATTACCCTTGAATGTGTGCACCTGCCATGGACACCCATCTCTTACACACTTCACTTCATACACTGATTTGCTTGACTTTACGACCGAGAACTCCTTCTGAAGTGACACCGTCCATTATTTTATTGTTTCCTTCAAATCCTCTACATATGCATACTTAGCCCCTAGATGACCTCATTCTCCTTGTACTCCCATGGCACATGATGCCGCTCGGAGATAATAAGGCCAGAGAAGTCATCGTTGCTCCATTCTGCAGGCATCACGTTATTCTCATTAGACGAATCATCATACTTTGCATGCTTATTTTTAGCATCTTTTCTAACTATTTCTTCGACGATAGTGTCGATTAGTTCTCCCTCATCTGTCACACCTGTTGGCTGTCTATCTTCTTCATCTCTCCTTTATTTTTTCCTTTATTTTCTTCCATTATTTTGGCATCACCTCCCGCCATACTGGGACCCTTATCATCTTGTACAGACATTGCAGCAGCGATGTTATCCTTCTCATACACCGAGACAAGAATGCCCGGTGGCCAACCACGTTGGAATGCATTTTTTACGTATTATCTCCAAGTGGCAATGCAATCCACCAGCATTAGTTCCCAAAAAAAACCTTTAACTGCACGACTGACTACAACATACAAGTTTATTGCGTTGATCTAGGGGTCCAGTCAAAAGCCTCGCATCAGCCAGTTATACACTGACCCGAAACTTCTCTCAGCTGGCCTATCAATGCCCTTAGCTGTTGAACTAAACTTCGACAAATCTACACCTTTTGGACCATACCTAACATTTCCTTGCCCGTGAAATAACTGAAATATCACCTTATTTGACATATCTATTGATGAAAAAATACAGGTAAACTAGGTACCAACATTCTCCTCACATCTCAAACCGTGTAATTGAGATTTTATAACTACCATCTCTACATAAATTAAGTCATCTAATAGATTAACTAAAAACCTTCGGATCTACGAGCAGTGGCGAATCCAGGATAAAAATGGAGAGTGGGCTCGAAGTCTACGTCTAAGTCTAAGCCAAAATCAATACATATATTATCAATTAGAAAAATATACACAAGAGAGAAGTACCTTATCTAGGTGTCTTACGTAATAAAAAAAGAATTCTTTTAGACCTTAGCAAAGAGTGAAATGAGCACTGAGCATCCACCTGTACATATAAATTAGCAAAATTAGTAACAAATGAATGGTAGGAGTAAACAAGTATTAACGAAAAGAAACAACATACCACTAAATCGAAGCGATTCGTTCACGAGGCAAGGATACTTTACGGGTTTTCAAGGCTTGGAAACGCTTCATGATGGTATCATTATCGATACTCTTCAATATCTCTCGCTCAGTGTAGCATACCATCAAATCATTAAACCAATCATCTGATATCTTATTGCGCAAATCTGTCTTGATAATATTCATTGATGAAAATATGCGCTCAACAGATGATGTTGCAACAGGGAGAATCAATGCCAGCTCAATGAGACGATACACTAATGGGAATGTTCTATGTTTTCTAGTTTCAACCATCAGCTGAGCAAGACTTGAAATATCATGACATTCATTAAATTGCTCACTTCTCCTAACATTGAGAATGAAGGTTTGAAGCTGACTTCTTAGCAATAACCGGTCAGCTATTGTAAAATTCAGCATAAATCTCAGCAAGTCGAACAAGCTTATTAACATCAAACTTAGAGAAGGAGTTTCTTGGATCAAGGCAAGACATACATACCACTAGCTCGGAGGAGACTTCATTGAAGCGATGATTCATTTCATGCAAAGTTGCATCAATAGCGACATTGAAAATGTTAACTTTGTAATAATGATATTGAGTCACTTTGTGTTTCCTCCGAACAGATTGACCCATAACTCCAATGAGATCATCCATGTTTGGCACATCAATCTCGTATGACTCACAAAAGCTTTTGACTTGCTCGAACAATGGATCCCATCCATTGTCCCTCATATCTTGCAGACGCTCTTTCACATCTAAGATCAAACCCATAGCTTCAACAATATCTTGATCTTTCCTTTGCAAAGATTTTGATAACTCATTTGTGATGCTCAATAAGGATATTAAGAAATGCATGATGAATACAAATTCAAAGCACTCCATCTTCTTTACCAAACCTGCAGCTCCACCATGACTTGAGTGCTCACGAGCATCTCCACTTACAATTACTAGAACATCCACCACTGCCTCCCACATCAATAAGACACTAGATTTATAACTAACCTCACAATTACTGCCATCTGCTCTTTTATTGATGAATCTCTAGCCTCATCAATAAGAACCGAGAAATTCTTATCCCCAATCTCACCCTTAATCACATCCGTGACTTCTTGTGCGCAGCATTTTGCAAGATCCTTTTGAATCTCTGGACAAATCATAAGTGCATTCCCAGCACCTTTGTCAAATGCCTCCTTCACATCATCCTTCTTATCTTTGTACCAATCCAACATTTCCCTAAAATTTCCCTTATTTATGGAAGTAGATGATTCATCATGTCGACGAAAGGCTTCCCCTTGTGATATGAGATATCTTGCACAATCTAAAGAAGCAGTCAAGCGTATTTTGTATGAAATTTCATACTCCTTAGAGAAAGTAACAATTTTTTTAGAAACACTTGCTCGTTGGTTGTTGAAGTCAACACATTCACCCCTTGCAATGTTGTGAAAACTATTTGGACCACCAACATGTTTATTAAAACTATCCAAAACTGTTTTCCAACGACTGAATCCTTCTTTGGAAAAAACATCATTTCCAAATGTGTTGGCTTGTGCTGATTTCTTGAAAAGAAAACAATAGAAACAAAATGCAGCATCCTTTTCCACACTATATTCCAACCAATCAAATTTATCAAACCAATTCCGTTGAAAGGATCTCCAAATCTTACCATCTAATGTCTTTGGAAAATTATGCCCATGTGCTCTGTTAGGACCATTCAACAAATATGCCCTCCTCACTTGATCTCTAATTTCAGGAGCATAATCATCTATTTGTATTCGTTTTGCTGGATCGGCAATAATTTCATTAGGATCAAATTCTACTCGATGCCTCTTTGATCTATTTGTGCTCTCATCAGTTTGGGGTGTGTCACTTGAATTGCTAGTAAAGTAATTAAGCAATGTTGTTTTCTTCTCCATTGCAATTTGCAGATCTACCAACAAATTTTATAAATTATAAATCCCCTCAATAGATAAATATATTAGTGAGTAGAAACTATAAGACTAGAATTCAGTATTGAATTTTCCATTGGTGGATAATGCAGAGAAACAAGAAGAGGAAAGAGTGGGTGCTGTATTAATACTGACTGAGCTGCTGCTGCCTGGCTGAGCTGCTGCTTGCCGCCGCCTGCGCCGCCCCCGCCCTGCTGCTGCTTGCCGCCGCCCCTGCTGCTGCTTGCCGCCGCCCTGCTCCTGCCTGTGGGCTGTGGCTGCCGCCGCCGGCCCCGCCGCGCCTGCTGGCTGCCGCCGCCCGTCGCGCCGCGCCCTGGCTGCTTGCCGCCGCGCGGTGCCTGCTGGCTGCTTGCCGCCGCCGGTCCGCGCCGCGCTCTGCTTCTTGCCGCCGCCGCCACTCTGCTGCTTGCCGCCCGTGCTGCTTGCCGCCGCCGCCTGCAAACGCACCGAACCGAAGGAAGTCTCCAACCCTAAGTCAAGGTGAGTGCCGGTTTTTCAAATGGGCCAATTACTTAATCCGGCCCAATCACGAATCGCTGCCTGCGCCCCTGTTCTTCTTCTTCCTGCTCCCGACTGCTCCCGATGGCTTCCATGGCTGTTTCTTGCTCCTCCATCCATGGCGAATCCAGGTACATATATAATTCAAAATTTTTTGCAAAAATTGGAGGGTAGGCTAGAGCCTGATGAAGCCTACCCCTTGGATCCGCCCCTGTCTACGAGTGACAACCTATTTTCATATAGTACTATACACATAACCAGTATAATACTACATCAATTCTTGCATAGAAATAGAAATTGCAAAAGGACAATAGATTTTACCTATAGACGAATCAGCAAACCGACAGAGCTTCACTGCTTTCGTTCAGCCTCGCTCTCAGTTCTCTTTTTTCTGTGAATTTTGTGATATTTTTAGAGTCTAGGAGAGGGTTTTATAGTGGGTGGTTTAAAAATCGTTCTCCCAGAGGGCGGCAAGGGGGCCGCCTGCAAAATGGCCGACCCACGGGCCGACCATTTTACAGGCGGCCCCCTGGCCGCCCAAAAACCGCTCTTCCAAAGGGCGGCAGGGGGCCGCCTCTAAAATGGCTAGCCCCCCAGCCGGCTTTTTGCAAGCGGCCCCCTTGCCGTCCTCTGGGAGGGCGTTTTTAGGCAGCCAAGGAGTCGCCTGCAAAAGTGCTAACGGCCGTTAGTCACGTCATCAAATCACTCTGTAGGAGGACGTTTTTATAAAAAATACCTTCCCAGAGAGCGTTGGGGGTATATTTTTATAAATTTTTGAAATAACAATATACTTTTATAAATATTTTATTAAAAAAATATAGAAATTCTTTATGCCATACCATATGAACTTAGGCAACAACTAAATAGCCCCTTCTCCCTCGTTTACCCTTAAGCTTCTTTGACATAGTCAAAAATTAAATTTTAAATTTTAATTTTGGAGTTGATTTTAGAATTTTTTTTCATCGTAGTTTATTTTCTAGTATTTGTTTTTAATTGCTAAGGATATACTCTCCCTATGTAACTTATGCCATTTTTTTAAAAGAAATTAATATTAGGGTGAGAAATAATTGTAATTGGTTGAGGTGAGAAAGTAGGTAAAGAAATTAAATTAAAGAAGATTATAATTGGTTAACATAATAAGGTAGGTGAAGAAGTAGTAGTATTATAAGATAAATTTAAATTCTAGAAGTAGTAGTATTTTAAGACGAAAGGAGTATGCAAAAATTTTACCTATAAATTAGTTTTTTCACTAATAAACCGTCACAGCTTATATTTAGTGTAAGAGAAAATACAAAACTTACATAAGCTAAAATATAAAATTTATATTTTGAGACGAGGGAGTATGCTCTTACACATGACGTAATTATATGGTGTGATACTCGCGGCTCACGGGCGACGGCGGCTTCGGCGAGGAAGAAAAAGGCAGTGTCCGGTCCATAAAGTGATGCCAAAAGCGAGAAATTTGATTAGATATGTACGTTTACGTGCCCTCACACGAGGTGACAACTCGCAGAGCCTGCGCCCCCGCCTGCAGCCGTGCAGCGTAGACTCGTGGCAACGCAACTACACTACACCACGGGGACCCGACGCGCCGCACATGCCCAGCGTAGCCCAATCCCGCCGGTTTCCGCGGTATGATTTATCAGAATTTTATTTAAATTTAATTTTTTAAAAAAATCTAAAAAATTCTATTAAGTATTACTTGAATTATAAATCACTACGGTGAAGAAAGTTTATAAAAATAATAAAGTTTATTTTATATTTTAGAGCTCCATCAAAATTAAAAAAATAATAGATGTGTTGATATATAATTTCTACTTTATTTAAATATAAAAATGATAGTAAAGATTATACAAAAAATTATGTAATATTACATTGTTTTTCTAGAAATATCTATAATTTTTTTTCTAAATTTCATATAATTTTTTAAAATTTTTATTACGTTTTATAATTTTTTTATCATCGACCTATCGTGCGATAATCACAACGGTACTATAAGATTTAAAAATTTTAAATTTATTTTGAGATAAATTTTTTTTAAGCGGTTACCTTGATAACCGTGACCTCCTATAGCAAATCCTGAGCCCGACTCGTGGCTCACTCGTGAGTGTACTAGTGTAGTACTCGTGCTCAGATTCTTCCGTCCGCTTGGCAGCGCAGTGCGCGGAAGCCAAACCGCTGCGTCAATAATGCAGCTATTGCCTGTTGCTCCCCTACCTCCGGTCAAGTCTCCTCCCCTCCCCTTACCTCGAGAACTAGGCCGCCGCCGCCGCCGCGGGACACCAATGCATTTGCTGTTCCCGTAGCGCGCATCCCCTCCGCCTGGACAGCGCAATGGAGGCGGAGGCGCAACGGGAGAAGGAGGCTGGCAACGCCGCCTACCGCAAGCTCTTCCTCGAGACGGCCGTGCGCCACTACACCCGCGGCGCCCTCCTCGACCCCTGTGACATCTCCTTCCTCACCAACCGCGCCGCCGCCTACCTCCTCATGGCCAAGGTAGGTCAGAGCCAGTCTCAGTCAGCCGCCTCCCCAAACCCCTCTCCGCTCGCTTGGGCGGCGGGCGGTCATTGCTTAACCCATCGCCGCTCGGCGCTCGCGGCTGGTTTGGTTTCAGTACAAGGAGTGCGTGAGGGACTGCGACGAGGCGGTGGAGAGGGGGCGGGAGCTCCTCTCCGACAACAAGCTGGTCGCGCGGGCGCTGTCGAGGAAGGCGTCGGCGCTGCTCAAGCTCGCCGCCTGCGCCGCGGACTATGACCCGGCGATCAGAGCGCTGCAGCAGTCGCTGGCGGAGCACTACAGCGAGGAGACGCTCGCCAAGCTGGACGAGGCGGAGCGCGCCAGAAAGGAGATTGAGGAGCAGGAGCGGCTCGATCAGGAAGCCGCCGATCACCACCGAGACAAAGGTTTGTTTTTTCTTTTTCTTCTTTTTCAGATGAAGCGTTATTTTTTTCTTTGTGTTATTATAAGATGAAGCATGGTTGATTTCTGCAATGTAAGATATAATTTTACAGAAACTGATTGCTGTGCACCGATCATCAATGTTGTTGTTTCAGTCTTCAACTCGTCATTCGCAATTGGAACAGATACCATTTGTTGCCATGCTACATGCTGTTCCTGTTCATCTAGGATCCTTAACTTTTTTTAAAATAAACAACTTGTCAGGAGCATTACCTATCCATTATTAAAAGCAAAGTGTGTAGAAGTAGCTATTTACATGGTAGGTGTTCAGCTAACTTCCCCTGCCTAGCGCCTCATAGACTGTATGCTATATTATCAAGATATTCCTTCAAAATATGGTTGTTGAGTGTCAAATAGAGAAATTCGAAGACTTCACTTGATGTTTGCTATAGAAGAAAACATAGTACTAAAGTAGAATATCATTCTTATAAGTTTTAACTTCTCACTTCAAGTGTGAGTTGCAGTAAGTTTAGAAAAATGTTCTGGTTGTTCATGAATGGAAGTGCTGTAACACAAAATAAACAGAATAGGGATTCCCTTTCTTCAAGCATTGTATAACCAGCTCCTAACTAGTAATATACTAGGTATGCCATGCCATTGTAATGTCATATGCTTCTGCTCATTGTGTACACGTGTTGCAGGCAGTGAATATTTCGAGCAGAAAAGGTACCAGGAAGCAGCAATGCACTATACTGAAGCCATGAAAAAGAACCCAAAGGATCCCAGGGTATTGATTTATACTGTTACACTAGTTGTATAACAAGTCAACGAAAAAATAATCTCGAGCTGCCCCTTTTTAGTTTTGGCACTCATTTTTTTATACCTCTTTATGACTGATTGCCAAGGTTTTTAGCAACAGAGCTCAATGCCACATCTACCTAGGAGCATTGTCTGAAGGTCTTGAAGATGCAGATAAATGCATTGAATTGGATTCTACTTTTCTGAAAGGCTATCTGCGTAAAGCCAAAGTTCAGTTCCTTATGGACAATTATGAAAATGCTCTGGCAACTTACCTAGAGGGTTTGAAGTGTGACCCAAACAATCTCGAAGTTCTTGATGGCTTAAGGAGGTAGCCTTTTCAGTCATCTGTTATCTTTAGTTATGCTGTTATTATTATTAGAAGTAACATTTTGTTTGGTTAATTTAGATGTGCAGCATGCATTAAAAGGGCCAATGGCAGTGATGCCAGCGCAGAGGACTTGAGAGAGATATTGGTCAGTTTAGTTTCTTTCTTTTTAACAAGTCTTCCATGGTTACCTATTTCTATGTATTTTTTATGCAAATAGCATGTCTTGCATGTGTGGTTAGCTCTGAAAGGTAATCCCTGTACAAGATGGCAAGTTGGAATAGAGAATCTGGAACTTGACTAGCACAGTGCTCAAGTATAATTAGTCTTAGGAAGTAGCTTCAGGAGAGGCAACTGACAAACAAATTCTATGATGCTAATGTGTAGCTTAATGAAAGCTTGCTAGCTATTAAATTATGTTTTCTCATAAATGATCCCTGCAGGGAGATTTGCATTTGAATGCTGATTTGTGCAATAAACTGCAAAAAAGCATGGATGAAGCTGTGGTGTTGAAGAAGGAAGCATCCGACGAGCGCTTAAAGCGGATTGAATCTGAACGATTGGTAAATTCATTACGCATTTACTAAACAGTCATTGTATTAATACTTTTTTGCAAAAAGGTTAGCTTGACCGGAGAGAGATCATTATTCAATCATTTTTTTTATTGTGGAACATTTGATTCTATAGAGTGCATAACAACATTCATATCTATTGTTGGTGCTGCTGCAATTCCAAGAAATGTGCAAGCTTGACCAGACCACTGCCGTTGTATCTACCACCAATTTGCCAAGGCCCAAGCTCTATCTCCATTCAAACCAACACTTGCTTGCCATATGAAAATACTTTTCGATGACAGTTTTTTTCCTAAAAAATTCCAGGATGTTGCAAGCTATTGAATGAACCTATAAACAAGGTATCTGTCTGAATGATATGAATGACCGCTATATGATTTGTGCAGGCCAGGACACTGGAAGACTTGTATTTAAGTCAGGTCCAACAAAGGAAAGAAATAGATGAATCTCTTTCAAGGGTACACCAAGAGTTTGAACAACTCAAAATACAGCAAGATGAGGTCACCGTGGAACTTCAGAAAGTCAATGAGCAGAATGAGAATCTACTAGGTCAACTCTCGGACTCCAGAGAGCATTTTGAATGGCTTCTATCTGAGCATGATCACTTGCTACATGAACGAGACAATGCAGTCCGAGAGGTTGAAGAACTACGTCAGAAAAGAGGCCAGATGCTTTCAGTTTTGGTTTCAGCGATGCACTGTGAGTTTTCATCATCTGAACTGGAATCTGCAACAGAAAATTTTAGTAATTCACTGAAGATTGGAGAAGGTGGGTTTGGCTGTGTATACAAAGGTACCCTCCGGAACATGACAGTTGCAATAAAGGTGCTGAGACCTGATAGTTTACAGGGACAATCACAGTTTGAACAAGAGGTAGTTTAATGTACCCTTTTTAAACTTTATTGTTTAATGTACCCTATTTAAACTTTATTGTTATCTTTGTCATTCTGGAAAAGGGAGTTGATTTCTGCCTCCTCTCTAGTTCAAAATAGTAGGTAGAGACTGAATGGCTTCTTTTGGATTCTGTTGCAGGTTTCTATCCTCAGTAGAGTGAGACACCCTCACCTTGTGACTCTCTTAGGAGCTTGCTCAGATTCTTCAACACTTGTATATGAGTTCCTGCCAAATGGAAGCCTTGAAGATTTTCTTATGTGTTCAGATAAGAGGCAAACTCTGACGTGGCAGGTTCGGATTCGAATTATTGCTGAGATATGTTCAGCACTGATCTTTTTGCATAAGAATAAACCTCACCCAGTCGTTCATGGAGATCTCAAGCCTGCTAACATCCTCCTTGATGTTAACTTAGTCAGTAAGCTTAGTGACTTCGGTATTTCTCGCCTCCTAATCCAGTTCAGCACCAATAACACCACCCTGTATCGCACCATGCATCCTGTGGGTACCCCTCTGTACATGGACCCAGAATTTCTTTCCACTGGAGAGTTGACACCTCAGTCCGATGTTTATTCATTTGGGATCGTAGTCTTGCGTCTTTTAACAGGAAAGCCTCCTGTTGGTATAAAGAAGATTGTGGAGGATGCAATGGAGAAAGGTGACTTAAACTCAGTAATTGACACCTCAGTGGGAGAGTGGCCTCATCTGCACATCGAGCAGCTGGCATACCTTGCTCTCAGATGCACTGAGTTAAGCAGGAGGTGCCGCCCTGATCTTTCAGCTGAGGTGTGGGAAATAGTTGAGGCTATAAGGGATGCTGCATTATCTTCACCTTCATCCTCTAGATCAGCACAGGACCAGAACAGCGCACCGTCATATTTCATCTGTCCTATATCTCAGGTAAGTAGAAAGGGAACGCCGTAAAATTTGTCAAACGATCACCAAGTTTTCCCATGTTTTGGCACATGTGAATGGAATCACTAGACAATAATACTGAAGAAGTGCAAATTTATGGTATAAACCAAATGTGTTACTTGTTTTGTTTTTCTAAAAAAATGCCGATTACCGTAAAGACTATAGACCTGTAGTTTTTGTCTGATGACTGTTCATTACCGTACTACCTTACAACAACAACAACAACAACAAAGCATTCATTACCGTACTACCTTCTTGATCAAAATTTCAGGATATCATGGATGATCCTCACATTGCAGCAGATGGATTCACGTACGAAGCCGAGGCCATCAGGAGTTGGCTCTGCGCTGGCCATGACACGTCTCCAATGACGAACTTGCGACTTGAACACGAGGAGCTCATTCCAAATCGCGCCCTGCGTTCTGCTATTCAGCAGTGGCTCCAGCAGCACAACATGGCGCTGTAGCCAACTGCTTCCCATGTGTGAAGCAAGTGAGCAAGTGGTACCAACTGTATAGTATCATGTAATTCGGTATGCCTTCTTTATGCAGATATGTAATTCGTAGTATCATGTAATGCAAATTGTAAAAGGCAGTGTTGGCTAAAATCTGTTTACTTTGATAGTGAGGATAAAACCTTTATGCCGGTATGCCTACGACTATTGAGGGCATCCCATGCGTTCTTATGAACTAATGTGGAACCTTAGTTTGATATGTGTATATCAGCCATAATGTTGTTGCCTATGCCATGAGTTTGATTATGTGTATCAGCCGGTTTATCTAAAAAAATCAAAGAGTTAATGATACGACGTAGCTGATATATTTTAGCTCTCATTTCTATGAACAATGACTATTAATTAATGGATTTATTTTTTCAATACAACTATAGACATGAACAAAACAATAGTTTGCACATCTCTTTTTAGTTTTATTATAAGAAACTACCTCTGTTGCTAAATACTTGTCACTGTTGATCATCACTGTTCCAACTTTGATCACTGATAATTTTTAAATGGTTAGAATATCGTGAACAAAAGTCTAATGCTTATGTTTAGTATACAATAGACTTTGATAATACAATATTTTTAAATTTTTTTTAAAAAAGATAAATGGTCAAAATTGAAATGTGAATAGTACTTGGTGACGAGTATTTGGGAATAAAATAAGACGAATTTATTTCAGATCGGGAGAAGTAGTTGTGAGGAGTGGTATCTCTTTTATGATTTGAGGGTTCCATCGTCCTAACTCCTAAGGTAGGGGCCTCATACACATGATCACAAGGAGACAGCTCTTCTTCTGTTGCAAAGGACGACATACCTGAACTCTTTAATCCAATCTCTATCATTGATGACGATGCTAGCTGCCTGTGCAGCTTCTTGCAAAGTTTCACTACCTGGATTTTAGCTCATGTTTCCTTTTGTCGGATACTGGCATGTATGGACCAGTTGGTTCCTGCTGCAAATGGTGATGATGGTTCAGGTCTTCAGGAGCCATCTGCTGCTACTTGGGCCAGTTTACTAATGTAGGTGGACAAAGGAGCTTTGGAGTAAGTTTCAGCTGTTGAATTCTGAGGGATTTATTTTTTTTCTATTATGTTTCCTATGCTTTCTAACGATTTCAGGCTTGAGATAAAACCCCGTGTTAAGATTTCTCCAAGTTCAATGCAACCATTGTGCAGACTCTCTCTCTCTCTCTCTCTCTCCTATATATATATATGTGTGTGTGTATGCGTGTGTGAGAGAGAGAGAATCTACCCCTTCTCTTGCACAATCGTCAATTTCAGATAGTTGTCTGCTCCTTCGAAAACCACATCATACAGAGCAGAGGCATACTATGTATAAGTAGCATACCCATATATTACAATGGCCTTATATGACTTGGATTAGACTATATCTAATCAGTTTTTTCTTAATCAACTACCTGTTTTTTTTTAAGGAGGCAGTGGTTATGTGAGAGAGGAGCAGACAGACAGATCTGCTTTTAAGCAGTAGAGGAAATAAGTAAATTAAACTGGACAATATGGGTTATTGCCTCAACAATGTCTTTCACTGAACCTAACCCTCATCTTTTTTCTTCGTGGAGCTAGAGAGTAGAGACAATGATAGAAAGAAAGGACAATTACAAATTTATCATTATTTTAAATCGTTATTTTAAAATTATCACTAGAAAATTAAAATATATTATTAAAACTTTCATTCAAATGACACTAAAATTTAAAAAAACCATTTCAAATTTGTAAATGCCCCAAAGAAAAAAAAAGAAAGATAGAAAGAAAAACTAAGACAGCCTGGAGGGGAGTTGCACACGCCAGACGGAATGAGGGCAAGTCCCAAGTCTCAACCAGCTGCAGGCGAGGAGCTAAGGCTGCGTTCTAATCTGGGTTTCGCCTGAGATTCTCGGTGACACATAAAACGAGACGTATAATAATTAAGTATTAATTATTTTAAATTTAAAAAATAAATTAATATGACTTTTTAAAAGCTTATATAGATTTTTTTTTAAAAAAAAACGTATCGGCCAGTAATTTAAAAAATATGTTTACGGAGGACGAGAAAGCAGCTCAGCTAAATCCCAGATTTTACGCACCCTAAGCTATGGTTGCGGTCGGCCACACAGGGGTCGACACGTGCCCGGCACCACCCCACACAGGACGTGGCGTCAGCAGCGCAAAGCCATCGCATCGCGTTCTCGTCGGGCAAAGGATCTACAGTGTGTGCCGGCCGGCCAGATCGCTGGCATGGATCCCCTGTTCCAAAGGGATCGAGCACGCCCAAGCAGCCGGCTTTATTATCAACTGCGACAGTGGGGGGCCAGGTAGGAGTAGTTGCAATATGGAGCTTGCATCAGGGCACAGTACAACGCATCTACGGAAAATAATGTTTTGTCTCGTAGCCTCCTCGTCCACATGTATCAATTTACAACAACCTTTTGTTAATTTGTGGGTGCACGCCTCTCCGATATATAATTGGGAAAAAAAATAAGTTTCTAATAAAGAGGTCGTAACATATGCTACCATAACCCTGTTCTTGGATATATGAGCGTACATACGTGCTACCAATGTACATTCATGAAAAGTGCAATGTGTGTGAGTTTATACGGGGTATGCATATATATCTGAGCATCTGTATTTGTAATGTGTTTTCTAAAAAATAAATATAAACTTTGCAAACCATTTTAGTTCTCTACTCTACCAATTACTTGATATAATGCCAAAACCTGTATTGATAGAGTAGAGTTCTTAATTCGTTTGGATTGCTACCAATTAGGTACCAAATCTAGCTAGATTATAAACAAAGGTTTAGATTGCTAACAAATTGAGCTTGTGCATAGCCAATGATTTGGCTCAAATCTAAACATACATTGTTACTTCCTTCATTTTTTAAATATATGATGTTGTTGACTTTTAGACATGACGTTTGACTATTTATCTTATCAAAAAAAATACATAAGTACCATTTCTTTTATTGTGATTTGTTTTACCATTGAAAGGTACTTTAAGCATGACTTATATTTTTTTTTACATATTTACATGAAATTTTTGAATAAGATGAGTGATCAAATGTCATATCCAAAAAGTCAACAAGTCATATATATAAAAACAGATTGAGGGAGTACTATTCGAGCTAACAAATACTCACTCCAGTTTTTAATAGATAACGACATTAACTTTTGAACATACATTTAACCATTTATCTTATTTAAAAAATTATATAATTATTATTTTTTTTGTTGTGGCTTGTTTTATTAATAAAGGTTCTTTAAGCTTGAATTATATTTTTTTATATTTGCAGCAATATTTTGAATAAGACGAATGATCAAACGTATGTTGAAAAGTCAACAGCGTCATATATTAAAAACTGAAGGAAATATTTGGTAAGACGCATTCTTAGTATCAAGCCGACCCTACACCTTTTTTAATATATTGTGTATTCACTAAATATTTACTGATCTATTCCTTAACCGCTAAAGGCAGACATGTGAAATCATATATGTTCCTAGTAGCACATAAAATGACACCGGACGTGCATCATCAATCTATATCATTACAATTCTTGTCACAACATGCATGCCGAGCTGCACTTCATTTGGTCTACCTAGCTGTTAATTAATTTACTCGTGCAAAAACACAATTCAGATACTAAAGTTTCTTGTCTCCCAGCAGATTCCTTCGAACCGGCCACAGCCGGCCGGAGTGTTAAGCCAAGAAAAAGTTCCTTGTCTCCCTTCCTTTCTGGGTTTAATTTGGATCAAAATGACCATCAAATTGAAGCATCAGTGCTTGTCCAATGTAATAATAACATTAAATCCTTCCTCCATATCTTAACTGTACATATATAGTTCATGTTACGCATCTATAAACTCTACTGTGCGCATTACATTCATATTATGTTCCTGGCTAGCTGTATACGTACACAATGAAATGAAATCTAGCTAGCCTCAAATGGGATGAAATAAAAGCCTCCTTTTATTTTCCAGAGCAAACTTAAAAACCTTGTCCTTAAGCTCGTAGGTAGATGATATGAATATTGTGGTAGATGTTGAGGAGACAATTATTGTAGTCGCTATCTGTTTCCAGTTACTGTGTGCTAGATATTGTCTCTAGATGATGTGTACATTGGATCAGGCATCTGGCTCTTCTATTGTACTTGCTATCATACCTTAACTCAATCCATGACGCATATGTTCACGCATATATTATTACTATTTGACCGAGGGACGTTATATTATGATTAAGCTGCAAGTAAGTGAATTCCTTAATTTGAGGAGAAAACTGGAGAGGAAGCGTTTAGATACATGCATGGTTCCTCTATATTTTCAAAGAAAAAGTCTGAATTACCACTCAAACTTTTGCGCTAGTCTGGTTTATCCCCTCAACTTCAATATCAGACATTCTGCACTCTCGAAATTTTTAAACTGGACGAATTACCCCTCTAACCGATTTTAAGGCGGTACTAGTCCTATGTGGCACACGCATGGCAACGGTTTGGCCAGTGGCAATCCAGTCATCAAATTGAGAAAACAATTTTTTTTAAAAAATGGCTAACCCCGCGTGTCATTCTCTCTCTACTGAGCTGCAGCTAACCCCTCCCTTTCCCTCATCGATGGAGGCGGCGGCCGGCAGAGGAGCTCGAACTCTCTCGGGGAGGTCGGTGGCAGAGGCGGTGATCGACGGCGAAGGCAGAACTTGAGCTCCTCTCAGGGAGGTTGGTGGAAGCGGTGGCCGGTAAAGGAGCTCGAGCCCACTCGACAAGGTCAATGAGCCTGATCTCGAGCTCATCTAGGGAAGGTCGGTGGAGGCGGCAGTCTGTTGTGTTTTTGCGTGCGGCTTATAAGTCACACGTAAAACGAGAAATATTATTAGCATATGATTAATTAAGTATTAACTATTAAAAACTTGAAAAATAAATCTATTTGATTTTTTAGAGATACTTCGTATAGAAAATTTTTATAAAAAACATACTATTTTGCGTTTTAGAAAGCGTGCTAACGAAAACCGAGGAAATAAATAAAAGTTATAAGTAAAACCGAACACTAACTTAAAGTAAGTCCAATAGCTTACTATTATCCCATCCATCTCGGCGCAATCTAACGTGGAGGAGAGAAGTCCAAGAAGAGAGGGAAGCCGACGCTTGCATGAGTGCATGGTCGCATGAGCGCCTATGCACCAGTGGGACCCATACAATTGAAGCAGCAGCCTGTCAGCATGGCCTTGGTGGGCCTAGGTGAAAAGTAAAAGGACTTTCATAGGTTGATGAAGCTTGTATAGTGCCAAGAAGCACCCTCAATTGCACTCATCAGATGCAAAGCTAGCTTTAGATGAGGTGAACAAGAATTAGAGTAAGTAATGTGCTCTTTTATTGTCCTTGCTCTTATTTATAGTTGCATAAGCCTGTTGTAATACACAAAGACATGTTACTGGTGTTGAAAGAGCCCTTATTTATAGTTGCATAAATCTGTTGTAATACACAAAGACATGTTACTGGTGTTGAAAGAGCCCTGCTATACACGTATTAAACAATCTTGCGAAACTTTTTCAAACAAATCTCTCGACCTTTAATTTTACTAGATGATATTTTATAAAAAAAAAATCTAGATTTACTCATGACATATCATGTCTACTCCCTCCATCCTCAAATAATAGAAAGATTAAGGTTGGAAAGAAAATACTAGTATAACCCTCATTAAATAAGTGATGATTTTGATGTGACAGTAGGTAAGGGATAAAATGGAAGGAATTAAAATAAAAAGTAGTTGATAGGACAACTAGCATTATAAAATCCTTTATATTAGAGGATAAGTTTAAACCTTAAAATCTTTTATAAAAAGGGACGGGGAAAGTATATGTGTAAGAGTTTTATAACAAATAATTTTGTACGTATAGACTTTCCCGTGTTGAAAATACTCTACTAGCTGTCAACATAACCGGACTGGACGACAAAGCTGAAAGTTAACTCGAGACACCACTGAGCCATCGACACGTGCCCCCACGCTACTACTCTGCACTTGCTCAGCACCATCGTAGCAGTCACTGTCCTGTGGGCCACTTAACTTCTGGTCCCACACAACAGTGAGCAGGGTAGCCAGCGACCAATCGCGAGCGTCGCCAACACGCAGCCTGTTGCAAGGCGTGGTGTGGGCCCCACCAGTGGCCGATTAGGGGAAAAAAGAAAGGCAAAGCAACAGAAGTTGAGAGAGAGGAAGCCCGGGCCCACCCAACATCCCTAGCTAGCTTCCTTCTCTCTAGGCAGATGTAGCCAAAAACTTGGAGAGAGAAGAGAATAGTACTTTCTCCATCGATAATACGAAGAAGCAAGTATTTTTAGATTGTTTTTTAAAAATTAAGAAAAATTAAGATTGAGAAGAAAAAATTTTAGTGCCTCTATTAAATAAGAAATGGTTAAGGATGAAAGGCTAGTTAGGATAAAATAAGAAAAAATTTTATTAAGAGGTAATTGATAGAACAAATAGTAGCATATCATGCTTATATTTTTATAAAATTTAAATGCTCTGAATGATTATATTATTGGATAGAGGTACTACTCTTTTTTTAATACATGTCATATCATTTGTCTTATTTAAAAAATTTAAATAGGTATAATTTATTTTGTTGTAAGTTGGTTTATCATTAAAGAAAGTTTGACTATTTTTTATATTTATATTATTTTTTTAATAAGACATATAATCAAACATCATAATTAAAATTAATGGTGTGTTATTTATTAAAAAAGGAGCTAAAAGTACGAGAGACTTGGAGGAGGCAGAGGGAGAAAGGGAGCAGTGCATAGTCGATCGTACGAGCATGGCTAGCTAGCCGAGCTACTCCACTACTAAGCCACACCCATGATCCATCCCCAACAAGTGGAGCAAGAGGGGAGAGAGGAGCTGCAGCTAGGTTAGCTAGCTATATATATATATATAGAGAGAGAGAGAGAGAGAGAGATCAACAAGAGGAAGAAGAGATCTTCAGAGCTAGAGAGAAATAATTAAGGAGGAGATGGGGAGAGGGAAGGTAGAGCTGAAGCGGATCGAGAACAAGATAAGCCGGCAGGTGACGTTCGCGAAGCGGAGGAACGGGCTGCTGAAGAAGGCGTACGAGCTGTCGGTGCTCTGCGACGCCGAGGTCGCCCTCATCATCTTCTCCAGCCGCGGCCGCCTCTTCGAGTTCTCCACCTCCTCCTGGTACGCACTTACACGCGTTGGTGGCTTTCTTCCAGATCATGTGTGCGGTGCCCTAATTCTAATGCAAGTTTTCAGCCAAGAAAGCTAATTTTCCCCGTTTGGTTTAGTGAATTAATGAGGTCTTCATGAATTTCTAGGCTAGCTAGCTCCCATGTCTTAAGCATCTATGTACTATATGTGTTTATGTATGCATATGTCTGTCCTTTATTAACACCATATCTCCATGGAAGTTCTTACTTTTGATGAATGAGAAGACGGTTTTTCTGCATTTTTTGTGTTTAAACTGTTTGTTTTGAATTTGTTGGCATTTTTACCAAGTTTCCCCGAAGATCACAGGCTCAGAGCTAGCTAGCTACTCCTGTTCCGGTTGCAGTTTTGGTGAAAGAAAGCAAGAAAGAAAGACAGGCTACTCGTTTCGATCTCGCTGTAGTCTGTAACTCTGTATGACCCTATCGATGGCTTCCAGTTGCTAGAGAGATGCTGTCAATAGAACTAAGCAGGCGATCTCTCCATGTTTCCTTCCATTTGTAGGCTAGCTAGCTATCTCTAAACTCATATATCTTGCTGGTCTTCTTTAGTGCATGCATTTTTCAGAATTAAGTGGATGAGATCTCCAGATCTGCACAAGCCCAGCTGCACAGGGGCATATTTAAGCATGAATCTTTCTCCTGTTCTTCTAGCTAGCTAGGACTCCACCATGCTTTGTTCAGTTAGACTGCACTAACTTTTCCAATGTGAAGTTCTTGTCAGATTTTAACTTATTTCTCTCTGATCTGTCCCAAGTTGCTGGGGTTCTTGGCTTCTTGCTCTGGTTTTACTGTTCCATTGGGAAACTGGGAGTAGCTAGCTGTGTGTGTGGTTCTTGCCCTCTTGTTCTTGGGTTCTACTGTTCCATTGGGGATATGAGTGATCTCACTCTCTCTCTCTAGCAAGTTTCTTCTCTCTCTCTCTACGTCTTGTCAAATGTCTAGATAGCTTGCTCTGCTGTCGTCCATACTGCTGCTGCCGCATGGAGGAAAAGTGAAGCATCTCTGTATCGATCGCCTCGTCGGTAGTTATCCTCACTGTATATGTGTACGAAGCAACTCGTTTCTACTCTGCAGTACTGCTACTGCTAGCCATAACCAAGTGCACTGTATTCACGGGCGACTTGACTGATTTGAACATTGCCATATCGTATGCAAACAAAAAGGGAGACACATGTGTACTACTCTCTCCGTCCTATAAAATAAAGGATATATTTTTATAGTTTTTTAAAATATAAGAGATTTTATAATTTTAAGATAAAACTTTATTTTCTTATCTATTAACTTTTATACTATTTTATTTTTAACCTAACAACTTTTATACTAATATATTTCTCACTTATCATCTTTTATACTAGTTTATTATCTCAACTATTATCTTTTGCTACTTCTTTAATTTTTATAAAATATATCATAATCTCTTATATTATGAGACGAAGAAAGTAGATATCAATTGCCAAAATGCCGAGTCAGCCTAGCTAGGCTGGAACGAGGGTGTAGATTTCCGATGCACAGCTAGCTAGCTAAGGGTGTGTACTTGTGTACCAAGAACTACTAGTAGTGTTAGCTGAATTTTTTTAAGGCTGTCACAATCTAAAACTTTCCGATACTTCAGCACCAATAAATCAAGATGCATGTTTATAAGTGATCGTGTTTGTAGCTCTAAACTTAACTAGATGACACCCCGCATTGATGCGGAAAATTGTATGAAGCAAAAGTAATAATTTGATGAAATACCTATAATACAAGAAGGAAGAATAAACAAGAAGAGTATAGATCAGATCTATTGGTTAAGCTTCTTGATGATGTGTTATCATATATGAGCTTCTTTGTAGGAGTAACTTATAGTAGGTTGTAACTATATAAAAAGAAAGAAATCAAATACCTACACTATGATAAGCAAGAATAAACGGAAACCATACATATCAGATCTATTGGTTGAGCTTTTTAATGACATGACCTCATGCATAAATTTCTTTATAGGAGTAAATGCTTATAGTGGGTTTTAACTAAATAGAAAGAAAAGTTGCACACACCCGTACAAAATGTAACTACTCTATTAATTATGAAATGCAAAATAAATTGATCTTACATATATATGCAGGAAAAACATGTTGTTTATGCATTTAAACAACAAAATATTTTATATCAGCTTCAACTGATACATTGATAATATAGTTTCTGTGTGTTGTGCTGTCTATTGATTTTCTATTTTTTTTTATGTCAGCAGTATGTACAAGACACTGGAGCGATACCGCAGTTGCAACTACAACTCACGTGAAGCATCTGTTGCACTGGAAACTGAATTAGTAACCTTCTGAGTTCTGAATATGATCTGATTTGCTACATTTGCAATTCAACTGTAAACCATAATTTTTAAACCTTTTTAAAAGAAGGCAAAAGAATGGAACTTAATTGCGTCATTATTGAAACACAGTGATCTGCGTGGCCTTGCTTGCATGCATATATATGCAATTTATGACTCACTATATTGGTTATATATACTAAATTTTGGTTGGGAACGCTCATGTGTTCCATTTCTTAATACGAGTCGCGTATAGTGACAGCCAAGCAAGTCTAAATAGGAGTATCATCATAAGTACAGACCCTGACTATACATGTGTACCCATCATGAGATACATGCATATATTCTTCCCTTCCTTTGTTGTGAAATATCTACTGCTGTGCAGCTGTTAATAAAAGGAGAAACGACGAGCTTGTTTCAGTTGATTTACAACCATATAAACATGTTAAATTTTATTACAATGAATTTACGTATAGTACTGCATTAATTTTTTTAATTTGTTGTCAATTAATGCTAATATATATTGTACTACTAGTCAAATTGACCACGAACAAGCCAGGGTAAATCTGACAAATTCTTTAGTATAGACTGCACATCCTAGGGAACCGTCTATACTACTAGACCATCCCGGTTGCCCATTTCTATAATAGTGGATGTAAATTATATAATAATTCAAAGGTGATATCTCCACATTCTTTGTTCATAAGAAAAATATCAATGGGTATATGCTAGACATGATTTTTTTTCGCCCTATAAGGATCAAAAGTGTACCTTAATTGTTTTCAATTCTGCTTTGCTTTATTAGCCTTATTATGGGTTTGCCTAAGGACAACCTTATATTCGATATACTCTCCTCCCTTAAAGCGGCCTGGCGATGGAACATCAGCCAATTTTATTATGATTTGAGGGATAAAGTTACATTACAATATCGACAACAGGGTTGTTATGCTAAACGTGTAGTTATTGTGTTAATCAGACTTGCCTTTTAACTTGCATTTTTACAGTACATTCCATATAAGGAATTCCCCTTGTGGACAGCTATATGTATAGAGGCGATGAAACAGCTATCAGCACATGCTACATATTTCTATTTTCAACCAACACATCAATGAGCAAATATGCAGTATACTTTATAATATAACGTTACCATTGTTTAGCATCATCTATTTTAATTCTCTTGATCAATTTAGTTCTATACCAGGCAAAAATATATTGTATGATTTTTTTTGTGCAACGTTAGTTTATACATAGTTACCATGATTTTATTAATTAACAATTGGCTGTTAATTTTGGCAATCATATAGAGTAATTACCAAGAGTACTTGAAGTTAAAGACAAGAGTTGAGTTCCTACAGACAACTCAGAGGTATGTTGCGGTAATGCGAGAGTATGATGCATTCTAAGGAAGCTTAAAAATGCAAACTTAATTAGCCCTAGCTACACGCATGTTGCAGATGGACTAACTCTGATCTTGTGCAGAAATCTTCTTGGCGAGGACTTGGTTCCACTTAGCTTGAAGGAGCTTGAGCAACTTGAGAACCAAATCGAGATCTCCCTCATGAATATCAGGTTGTCAAAGGTAATTAAATAGTGAAATGAATCATATTTTCATATATTCTTATTCCCTTAATCGACACTTATGCACCATGTTACATATCTATACTCTTTTAAAACAAGGTAGTGGTGGTGGCAGTGAATCTGCCACCTCCTCCTATTGTAAGTTTTACAAATTATCCCTTAAATTTGTTAATATTAAACAACGATCAAATCTAAATAGATAGTCACATATAAAATCAAATTAAGGTCAATATTCCCTTAAAAAAAGAAGTGTAACACATTTCATGAAAAATATGTTTTATTTATTTACACAATATTATAATATATTTTACTTTATCCGTAGCAAAACATGAGCATTCAGCTAGTTATATATTGCATATGCTTTGTTTTTTGTTTCATCACACGAGTAGAGCATAAAAGATCACTTTTTAATCAGATATATCATAAATTTCTTGGTAAACCATTTGTGTGTACATTTTTACAGAATCAACAGTTGCTTGATCAACTATTTGAGCTCAAGCGTAAGGTAATTCATGTGCTCTCTTTGTTTGCTTTGGTTTCACTAATCTTTTGACTAGCTACTAGCTAGTCCCCAGAAATTGTAACCAATATGTTTTGTAGGAACAACAACTTCAAGATGTTAATAGAGACTTAAGAAGGAAGGTAATACATACACAGATTAGTATGTGTGATATAACTCCAAACGCTAATTTGTTACTCTCTCCGCTGCTGCTTGCGCCTGAATTCAGAAGTGCTTGAGCATGGGTATTTTATATCATTTGCATACACAACCATAATTGTTCATCCTCGTTAATTTCCATGCACCTACGAGTCCCATATTCTACACAAACACACGTGCACACACAAAAGGACATGATAAAAAATTTTGAGGGAAACTATTTTTATTTTAAACAATAAATAATATATTTCTGTTAATATATATTTAATACATCGAATATAATTATAAGGAAGAGACTCAACTAATAATTAAGAAGCTAATTATTCTTATCTTGAACTAATAGCTTCCAACTGCTGCCGTTCCAAAGGCTCACATGAACAGTCACTTGCTGCTACAGTAAGGTTGCTACTGCACACTATTTGTGTAAAGAAATATATATGGTACAATTAAATAAAGGTCTTGCTCTAATTCGGTGGTATTGTAAATCACCCATAGTTGTTATTTTGATATTAATGCACTAGCTAGTGCTAAATAATTAACAACTACTACTTAATTTTCAAGGCAAAGGAATATAACGTGCATTGTTCTTAAATACATGGTTAAGTAACTATGAATTTTGGAAACTCTGAACTATGTATTGCTCATTATTGTTAAGTAACTATGAAAATGATCCGAATTATTATGGTTGCTTGTATACTTAAAAAGGGAGTTGCTGTCCTTTAAACTTACATCTCTTTTATTGCAACAGATTCAAGAAACTAGAGGAGAAAATATGCTTCATATATCTTGCCAAGATGTAGGGCCCAGTGGCCATGCTAGTGAAGCTAACCAAGAATTTCTCCACACTGCAATTTGTGATCCTTCCCTGCATATAGGGTAATTTGTTTACTTCAACTCACAAAAGTTATTACCTCCGTCCCAAAATAGATTCGTAGCCAGAAGTAACTACATTTTGGGATGGAGGTAGTATTATGATATAATTTCTAGTCAACTTTTTATATCAAAATTTGCTAATAATTAATATTTGATATGAATTATGATTTATTTCCTATATTCTGAGGACAAAAAGAGACAAGACAATGAATTATAGTTCAGAAAAAATATGAACTAGATCATAAAACGTCACCTTGAACTCAGAGTTTAACTAAATTGGCAAAATCTAAAATAGTAATTCGTCATACTATTAGCACGCAGGGACTGAAGAACACTAAAACTCTTTGCAGAAGTTTAAAAAGCAGTTTCTATTCAGTTGGGGTTTATTAGATACTTATGTAGCCTATACGTTTGTCTTGTCCTTTCCCTCATGCAGGTATCAAGCTTACCTGGATCACTTGAACCATTGAATGAATTGCTCATCACCTTAATAGAGATTTCCTATGTTGGATGTGGTGGTTGACGTAATGCTTCATTTCCCTGTGGGTTTTACCTTATAAATCCGTGTGTGCTAAATTAAGTGCTTTTGTTTATGCTCTTTAATTTGAAGTGAACAGAGGAATGATTTCGATGTGATTGATGCATGCAACAAGAACATATCATATATATCTTAGTCTGAATTGAGACTATCTAATGAAGAGTTTCTGTATTGTTTGCTCTCGATTAATACATAAGTAACTGAGACCACTAATCATGTGATCATATATAAGCTTATAAATATTTGTTGGGTAACTCCTACCTTCAATAGGTAGATGTGCAATTTGCAGTTTCAACTTTCAGTTGATATATATACTCCCTCCGTCCAACAATATAATCACTTTCGGACTTTGACATGGTCTTCAATGCGCTACTTTGAATAACAATATCTATAAAAATAAATTATTTTAAATAAAAAGAGTTACATATTTTGATAGTTTGTTTAATGATAAATCTAATAATATTGTTTTTACATCATCAATCTTTATCTTTTTTTCTATTGATACTTAAAGTTAAAAATATTTGACAACACTATTCTAAAAGTGTTTATATTTATGGACAGAGGGAGTACCTATGTTATGTGTATGCTATATTAAGGCTGTGTTTGAGATATCTTTTTCTTTAGATTGTTCATGCATATTATTTTTTATTAACACGATAAATTAAAATTTTAAAAAATAAATTTCATAAATAGTTTAGAATAGGTGGTCTATTCAATGCCGTAGAAGAAAGTTTTTGAGAAATCATATTTTTAGAAGCATAGAATAAATAATTTGTTTAAAAAATCTGGAGAAAAAGCGTAAATGACGTAGCTTAAGGTCTCGTTTGAGTTAGCTGAGATTGATGGAGTATTGGATTATCTGATTTTTGTGATAGTTATTTAAGGATATAAATAAATGAATTAACTCCTACAAAGTTGAAAAATTGTTATAGAATTGTATTCCAAAAAATTTTTATGTAGAATTTTTTTTTGCATGAAACGCACCGTTTAGAAACTTGGAAAACATATAAATAAAAATCGAAAATCAATAATCAGAAAAGAAAAGGGCCTAATTGCTTCTCAGCATGACCTAATATATGTAGTTAAATAGGTAAAACGAAGAAGCATTCGTTTCCATTTCCACTGTCAAAACTATTCATAAACTGGAATATACAGGAAAGGTAAATAATAACGAATTAAAGATAGAGTGCCAAAAGTACAAGAAACAAGGAAAAGTTTAGAATATTAATTAGTTACAATATATAATCAAGTGCTTCGTTTGAAACCATACATATATGTGTTTTTGTTATATTCCTACTATTTATTAACCATATAGATTCCCAGGTTCATTGCACTCCAAAGGTCGTGTAATATATATTACTAGTAGCACATGCAGTTACATCATTGGTTATTTTCTCATCCACTAGCCGCAAGATGGCGTGCGTGTGACCATCTCAACTAGATCCATCTCCTCCTTCACATGCACGGTATTGATTTGTGCTAGAACTGCTGGTGTCTCCGATGGCGACGATCCAGACTCGTTGGCTTCGAGGACATCATCGTCCCATGCCATTTCCATATCTATCTCATGGCTAATCTTATTGACATAATCAATATGATTGAAGATATAGTTCATGTCAACATCATCATCTATGTTGTAAACCTGGTACGGTGTCTCCTCCTTTGTCTGGAATAAATGATCACACATATCAAGGCACAAATCATCATAGGTAGAAACCAGGAGTTCTTCACAAGAGTTAGCCTGGATGTAATCATTCTCGTCCATGCTGAGTATTCCTTGGGTGACCATTTGGTTGGATGGGTTGGAGTCTGGCCTTTTACCATTCACCTGTGCTAACTTTTGTGTGGGTGCCGGTGAAGACGACACTGCAGATTCTGGTGGAGCTATACGAACATTAGACTTGATTGGACCAATTCCAAGGCTTTTGATGTAGTTTTGTAGAAGAGTTCCAGATTTTGGGTTCTTGGAGCTAGCGCGGCTCCTCCTCCTTGCAAATTGCCTTCTCTTTGTAGCATTCCAGTGATTCTTGATAGAGTTTTCTGTTCTACCAGGTAGGTGCTTAGCTATCTCTGCCCATTTGTTGCCCACTTCTTTGTGTGTTTGGATTAGAACTATGTCTTCCTCCTCACTCCAAGTATCTTTCTGCATTTGTTGTTGCATAAAAGAATTATTCCATGTGCGGATAATCTAGAGAAATGGTGATTGTCATGAAAATTAACATGTCAGTTTTTTTTTTGAGAAAAAAAGTATCAAACATTTTTTTTTTTTGCTTATGAGAAACCTGAGTATCCCTTTTCTTAGGTTTCTCGGTTTCTCCTTGATATATACCTTTTGTGAAATAGTAACAGGAGGAAAAAGATATTTAACTTTTGTAATTCGCGTCTACTGTGATGTTTCCTAAGGTTTGTTTTTCCTAATTTCTGTGGTTTTCTTTCTAATACCAGAACACCTCCTGTCCCTGTTTATCACGAAGAAACTTTGCCCTTAACTTGTGAATGTTGGGCTAATCAAAATGATTGAATGCTAGGAGAGAATATAGAGAGTTTATAAGGTCAGTTTTTTATTAGGATTGATATAAATGTATTCAAATGAATATTCAATGCTCTCTCTTTCATAGACCAAATATTTATTTTGATTTTTGACTAACATCAAACCTTTACTGTACACATATATTTAATACATTGCATTCAAACTTCATGACCTTCCAATCTCAAGGCTATGGAGAGAGATAAATGTATTGGGGAGTTTATTAGCATTGATATAAATGTATCAAAATTAGTTTTTCTTGAGGAATTTCGTGGAAATTAGCAAAACAGTATTGAAATATAGGGGCATTTTATTGATAAGAAACATTTTCCTTTTTTGTACACTAAAACAATAGAAATTAATATATAGATAGTACTACTTCTCCTAGAAATTAGGTACTCTGGCAAAACAGAAGGCAGGAGAAAAGTACCTTGATGTTAGGCCTCAAATGGTTGTGCCATCTTTCTCTGCACTGTTTGCCAACTCTTCCAGGAAGCATTTGCGCTATATGAGACCACTTCCTTAATCCAAACTGTTCCACTAATTTCACAAGCTTCCTGTTAAAGTTTTGCAATAATCAATTCATTTACACTTGTCAATGGTAGAGAGAACATGAACGATCCTGTATCCTACTAACTATGAACTCCTTTAGGTGGACCTAGTACAGAAGTTAAAATAACAGAACATGTATGTACAAATTTAGCTCACCTGTCTTCCTCCAATGTCCACTGCCCTTTGACGACATTAGCCTTCTTCAGAGACTTATCCGAAGCCTTTTTACGCCGGATAAGCCTACCATTCATCTCAAATGCCTTGTATGATCTAATGACACCACCTCCAATGAGATGAGGAATCTCGGATTTAGGTGTGAAGAGAGGAAGGTGAAGCGAAGCTTTATGAATCGTCGGCGAAGCCCGGTCGGTGACGGCCTCCTTTTCTCCTCCTTGAGGGTAGTACTCATGGCCAAGATCATAGTAGGTTGCAAAGGGAAGAAAAGATCCACCAGCAGATGAAGAATAGTATTCTTGGCCTTGAGTGACGCCTTCGAATGGATGATCAACAACAAGATGGAGCTCCTGCTGGCCATTTTGCTGCACATATGAATCAAATGGCATGTCATCACAGCCTCCAGAATGTGGCTGGAAGCAACTGAAATCCATGGAGGATCTCAGAACTTCTAGTTAGGAGGTGGAGAGAGAGAGATTGAACAATATGGCCCCTCTTTGCCTGCATCTCTCAGGGGAGGAGACACAGGTATAGCATGTCATAATATATCTAGACAAGAACGCTTTGGCCTTAAACTTAAAGACCACGACTAAATGGAGTTTAATGTTTCTATTAATAAGCGAGTTAAGGCGCCTCATTTATTTTTCATTAATAGATTACTTCATGCAAGAGAGAATTAAGCATGCAGTACTCCAAAACGTGGCACACCCACACCCATTGCAAGTTTGCAACATGGTAGTCATGCAGTAAGACTGGATTGCGCGCCATGTGATGCAGATATACTGAACGTCTCAATTATGGTGTGCAAAACCATGTGAAGTGCGACCAAGAAACCTATAGAAAATGAGCTACATCCTACAATCACGTAATCATGTTTCAACACTTATCTTGAGCAATAGTTCGAAGTCGATAATGCCAGGTACCAGTTGGGGACTGGATGTGAATGAAACCAATCTGAACTGAACTTGACACTTCGATAAACGAAGACAGATTAATCTACCAAAATTCAAATTGATGCCACTACTGTGCACAGAATTGTTTCAACTATTCACCTTTGTAGGGACGACAGGTTAGTCTGTCAAATTACAATTCATGCCATTGCCTCTTGCATAGAATTTCATCAGAATTAAATTTGCAGAGAAGAGCCCAACGGCAAAGCACGTACCTACGCGGCTACGCCTCCTCTCCGGCGAAAAATCACCCACCCTTCGGCGCCGGGCCGCTCCTTGCAACGTGAAGGAGTCCGATCGGCGCACGGCACGGGGGCGCAGCAGCAGACTGCCGCCGCCGGCGACGGCCGCGGCGGCGGCGCGACGTTTCGACTCCACCGCCCGCGCCCGCAACAACACGAGGGGAGGAGACCTTGATACGATTCAGCCCATTTTATCGGCCCACTATTCCACAAGGCCCAGAATACATTAGGCCATTCACTAGAATTGGGCCCAATCGTCCACGTGGCCCAATCGAAATAGTGGGGGCCCATTCAGATGGGCCATACGGCCCAGTATCGCGGTCCCACTCCCACCCGCGCCGGCCCTAACAAAAAGGAGCCTCGCCGGCAGCGAGAGAAAGAGCATCATCTTCCACGGCGACGGCGACGGCGAAGGGAGGAGGAGGAGATGAAGCTGAAGCAGCTGGAGGGGCTCCTCGGGGACCTGCAGCAGTTCTCCAGACCCAAGGTACTAACGCCGCAGCCGCCCCCCGCCGCCGTACGCTCGCTTGCCGGCGTCTTGTCTTCCGATTCGCAGCCCAAAGTGGTGGCGGGAATATGTCTGACCTTTCTGCCGCCGGTGGTGGTGGTGGGTGCGTGCAGGTGGAGCTGGAGCAATACGCGACGGGCCCTCACATCGCGTCGCGGATGCTCTACACGGTAGCATCCTGTTCCGATTCCCGTGCAGTTTCCTGCTTTGCTTGTTTGCTTTAGACCAGATTTTATCTTTTCTTTGGTCTTCGAATACGATCCTGGCATTTTTTTGTGCTGTGAGTCGAATTGGTCGCCATCAAGTGCAGCAGCTTTGGCTCCATGCCCAAGCCGACCAAGCAACACACCGGCAGTAGGTTCATGGCTAGAGTAGAGTGGCTTTTCCTCTAGGCTTGTAGGTTTCAGATTTCAGAGTGCTTTGTCCTGAGAAATTCGAAGAACAGTTATTCATGTAGTTGTTGGGCTTTGGAGCCTTTAGTTTTGATAAGCCACCACCTAGAGTATGAATTTTGGTGATGTCCATCGAAGTAGAAACTTTGGAATTTCTGGTGTTTTGGCTGATCACAACCTATATTTGCAAGTTGCAACCTTTTTCTATGTCTAGTTTCGTGGTCTGTCTCACTAATGTCCAAAAGTATCAAGTTGACAAATAGCGCTCATGGTGATTCGGTAAATCGATCAGGCGGAGAATAGTTTTGACGACATAACTGGCAAAGTGGTGGCTGACTTTGGCTGCGGCTGTGGCACCCTGGCTGTGGCAAGCTCTCTGCTGGATGCTGAGTGAGTATGTTTAAGATCTTGGTGCACACGTTCTTGAGTTCTTCTTTTCTTTTAACCAACTGGTTTCTTCTGTGTTGAAATCAGTAAAGATACCATTTGTTAACTGTGCAAAAGTGTTTCCTTTTTTTCCAATTCAACTGAACATCGTGTTGCATTGTTGCATGCTCCTTTTTAAAACCCATTGGCCTAACTGGAGAATGATTGTATCTAAAACTGTATGGTGATTGATTGTGCTGTCTGGAACTCTGGATATGTTTTACCCTTGTTTAAGCTTCACCAAATAGGCTGTGCAGTGGTCCATGATGTTTGTGTGTTGATATACCATCAGTTACAGAACTTAGTGGACAGTACGTTACCGTATTAGTGCACCTAGCCAATTGCCTCAGCGCCTTGTCATTCTGAAACACAAAAGTGGTATGCCTATGATATAATCCTTCAATAGCACAGAGTGAACTCATCTGCTGGATAATACTTTTAAGTGCTCATTGATTAGTATTAGGAACAAGAAAATTATGTACATCACTCAATATCTTTATGCCTTTTGTTGTTATCTGATGAGTTACAATTTCTAATGTTATGTCCCTATGGTTGTGGAATCTCAGACATGTTGTTGGTATTGATATTGACCCGCAGTCCCTTGAACTTGCTCAAGAGAATGCTGCTGATCTAGAGGTATGACATTGTTTTGGTTCCAACTATAATCATTGCTTTAGTCTGAAGCAGAAAAACTTTCGTATTGATTATTTCCTCTCTTGTTTTCACCTTTACCAGCATCCTGCTTGCATCACGACCAAACTCTGTGTGATATTTTAGTCATATTTTGTGATAGTTCTGATCTGTATGTAGTGCAAATTGTTCATGGCAGTCTTCTTACCGAACAGCGTTGTAGAAAGCTATATGCTTAAATCAGCTTTCTGCAACCTTTTTACAATGCCATCTGTTTGGTCTATTACCTGTTCATGGTGGCAGATGGTATAACTAATTGTGTTCCTTTTCCTTAAAAAGTTACTCCCTCCATCCCCTTCTATAAAGGATCTTTCCCTTTTTAGAAAGATTAAGATTGAGAAAAAAAGACTAGTCTGCCCCTCATTAAATAAGTGATGGTTTGGGTGGGATGGTAGGTAAGGGGTAAGATGGGAAGAAATTTGAATGAAAAGTGATTGATGGGACAACTAGCACTACAAAACCCCTTATATTAGAGGACAAGTTGAAACTTCAAAATCCCTTATAGAAGAGGACGGAGGGAGTAGGTAATTATGTTTGTATTACAACTAATTAAAGGGTTCAAAGATCAGTCGTCCCTATTTGTCAATGCCTTTTACATTTTTATACTTCTTAAGAAGTTGATAAGAACAGTGCAACATTCAACTTTATGCGAACACCTGGGCAACCAAAATTACATCGGCAAATGTCATATTTGTACATGCTGACATGCGTACAGTACCACAAAGAGAAGTAACCAATCAACCTTGCACTACTGATATGCACTACAAGTGTTGATTTTCGTTTTTTACATTGAAATTTTGCAGTTTTACATTCTTTGTGTATACTACTGCCATGTATTTTTTCCCAGTAATTTTAATCAATGCATCATACAATTTTCACAAATGGTGAATTTCCTTCCCTTCGTTTTTTGTAAACCTGCAATAGTTTGGTTGTGTTCAATTGATCTATGAATGGGTCTAGATTATCCTTTTAAATATTGGTTTTACTTTCTCTGTCTTTCTTGTATTTTTTAGTATTAGTGGTCAAATTTGTATGGTTAAGCACATGTTGTCAAAGTAGGGCTGAAAGTAGAGAGTAATAGATTT
Organism: Oryza meyeriana var. granulata; assembly: GCA_003991445.1. NCBI lineage: Eukaryota > Viridiplantae > Streptophyta > Magnoliopsida > Poales > Poaceae > Oryza > Oryza meyeriana. Next base: position 277,440 of record RYFJ01001026.1, on the reverse strand, counting down.
AATGTATTAGTTATTTCTAGGGTCAGTAACAATTCTCAAATATGTAAAATGACATGTTTCTTTTGTTAAATGTTTGATTTGCAGCTGGATATCGACTTAATTCAGTGTGATATAAAGAACTTAAATTTGAGAGGTATTGTTCTTAAATGATGACATATTCTACCTAGGTTAAATGAACCTTTAGTGGTCTTTTCTTTATCTATATACCCTATTACTTCTGATCTTTCTAAAAGTTTATTTTCTACACTGTTGTTTCTGTTGCGTGGTATTTATTTATTGTTTTGTACACAAGTAGATAGCACCTAGAAAATGATTGCATGTCCAGACTAGTATCCTAGCTGATGCTACTTTACGAGCCGGCTAGTTACTCTCCAGTACGTCAATAACTTGTGCACTATTGTTCAGGTCAAGAAAGATAATGTAGCTTCACAAAACACTTGTGAATTGTTATTGAAACCAAATCATATATTTATACACATAAGCATAGCTGCTTTCAACATTGAACAGCTTCCCTGACCGTTTAGCTACCTATTTTGGTGTAGGCCTTCTTGTTGACACTGTTGTCATGAATCCTCCCTTTGGGACAAGCAGAAAAGGAGCTGACATGGAATTCATTTCTATGGGCTTGAAGGTGAGGGCAGTAGTTGCTATTACACACGACCGAAATTATGGCATTGTTGCTTAGAATTTTTAATATCTGTTACTATTCGCAGGTTGCCTCTCATGCTGTCTATTCTCTACATAAGACTTCTACCAGAGAGGTAAGTTTTTCCTCAAGGGGATTACAAATAGCATATCAAGAATCATCTCTCTTTTATTTAATTTGATTCTGCTGTTAGATGTTTGATTCTTCCCTTCTCTATTGACTACAGTATATTTCCAACAAGAAGTAACCATATTTACAAATGTTTCATCTCGTATTTAGCATGGAAGATTTATTCATTGAAATTTTTTCACCTTTTTTTTGTGTCTGATCTTTAGCACATCAAGAAGGTAGCCTTGCGCAATTGCAATGCCATCAGTGCTGAGGTTCTGTGTGAGGTAACTAAATAAATGCCAGGCACTTATCTTTTATATCAAGAAGCAACTTTATACTGTGCATCTCCCCCCTCAAAATGTTGCTCCGCATTTCCAACTGCAAAGTAGTACTATTAAAGAAACTGTCTCTTTAATAGTTCTTTTGTTGTTTTTTTTTTTTGCTTCTATTTAGATTTTGAGTCAGACATTTGGGTAGATTGGAGGACCAAACATATTCAGTACCTTCTAGTTCTAGGAAATCTGGGAAAATAGAATTGTGAATGCAATATTGATTAGCAATACCGGAATATTCAGTACCTTTGATTTCTTAAATCACTTGCACACATGTTCTCTTTATATTATTTGAAATACCGGAATATAATATTGATTAGCAATTCTAGTTTTGCTTGAAATCTGGCAAAAAGTTGGTTTGTTCTTAGATGAGTTGATTCTTCACTAAGGATTTACGGGTCAAGAAAACATATGTTTTCTTTTTCCAGTTTTGTACCTGCTATGGTAACTTCTATTTTCCTTTGTTCCAGCTCCGCTACAACCTACCACAGACATACAAGTTTCACAAGCAAAAGGAGGTTGATATTGCCGTCGATTTTTGGCGCTTCGTGCCACGAGCCCGAGATGAAGGTAGCACTGCTTGCTCCGGTACCAACATTAAACAGAGAAGAATGCACCACCAATGATCTTACACCTTTTTCTTAGCGATTTAACGGTTCAGCCGTGTGTATGAGACTCAGAATGTGTTCGTGCCTATCGTGGAGTTAGGCAGGTGATGAACTGGATATCGATCAGCATTGGTTGCGATTGCAACGGTGGTATCTGTGTTTGTACAAGTATAATCCATTGTTTCTGAAGTTGCAACTTGTCATTTTGTAATCTTTAGTTAATGACCTGCGTGCCGAAGGGACGGCCCGATTAAGCTGTAAGGCCCAGTTCGTACGGTCCAGATTTGATCGCTGGTCCTCTTCGGCCAAATTGCGGTAGCTGGGTTCTTCGCCTCAACTAACCAAAGCCGAGGGATGGAAAAAAGTCATAGTCGAATCTGATTCATATCTATCAAATAAAACCAAGTATAACTACTTTAATTATTAAAATTAATTAAAACCAGTGTAAAATAACACTATCGGTAGTATTAGCGGTGGTTTTGGCATATTGATCTAGTCTTTATCGTTACATAACGCTTACATGGTATCACAGCCAGTGAAAAAATAAAAAAAATTAAATGGGACCCACATGTCATTAACAATTTCACATAAAAAATCAAAAGAATTTATGGAGCCCACATGTCGATCACAGCATGGGGCCTACTTGTCATCCCTTCCCTGCAGGCACAGCTTCAGATCTAGCCTTCTCCCCTCCACCTCCTCTCGCTCCTCGCGCACCGCCATGAATGCCACCGACGGCGCCTGCTCCCGCTCCATCCTCCTCCAAATTCGCCGCCTTAACCGCCACCACCGGTGAGCCGTCAATGTTTGTGGGGGACACGCGGCTGGGGGAGAGAATGTGGCGGGGGTCGATGAACCCCGTGAGCCTGGACAACAGGGAGCTCTGGAAGGACAGCACCGAGGGCGACTTGGACGGGCCGCCGCCTCCCCCTCCTCCTGAAGCGGCGACAGAGAGCGCCTGGTGCTCGAGGCTCTACGGTGCAGCGGCGAAGGAGCAGCACCAGCCGCACGGGAGCCTGGCGCTACTGCGGCGGTGGTGGAGGTGGTGCGCTGCCACGTCCGCCATGGGAGGTCAGGGATGGTGCCGGGGCAAGGTCTCCGAGTGTAGTAGGTGGGGGAATCTAGGGTTTGGAGGCGGAGGAGGCCGAGGTCGAGGAGGCTATGGCGGCCATGGCTCTGTGTTCTGTGTGCTACCGCTGCTGCGTGAGGGAAGCGGAGGAAATAATTGTTGCAGCGTGACGTGACATGGTGAGGCTATCCTACATAGACCCGCATGTACTACAAGAGATTTTAAGATCCTGAGAGGATGACAAGTGGACCCACGCTGTGTCTGAGATGTGGGCTCTATAATTTTTTTGATTTTTATGTAAAATTGTCAATAACATGTGTCCCATTTAGTTTTTATATTTTTTTTTGCTGACGTGATTCTACATAAGTATCATGTAGCCCTCACGTAGAACGAAGACTAGTTCAACGTGCCATGTGGACGCCACATCAGCAAAACCACCGTTAATACTGCCGAGAGAGTCGTTTGTACCAGTTTTAATAGTTGGAGGAGTAGTTATACCCGGTTTTATGGTTAAGAGATACAAATCAGATTCGAAGTATAGTTAAGGGAGTCAAATAAGACTTTTTCCCCGAGGGATTGGGACGCGTAGACCAGCCCATATATTCTGCGGAGACGATAGGTTTCGGCCCATCTTGATGGCCCACGCTGCATGCACGAGCGAGCGAGGCAGCATGCAGAAACGACGAATTTTTTTTATTTTTATATTTATTTAATAAAAAATTTATAAAACTACATTTTCATTTCAAAAATTTACAAAAATATACTCCCGCCGCCCTCTGGGAGGGCGATATGTCTGAAACCGCCCTCCCAGAGGGCGATATGATGACGTGGCTGACGGCCGTTGGCCGGCGGCCCACGGCCGTAAGCCATTTTGCAGGCGGCCCCCCGGGCCACACAAAAACCGCCCTCTGAGAGGGCGGCAAGGGGGCCGCCTGTAAAAATCCAGCCCTGGATTTTTACAGACGGCCCCCTTGCCGCCCTCTCAGAGGGCGGTTTTTCTGTGGCCCGGGGGGCCGCCCTCTCAAAGGGCGGTTTTTGTGTGGCCGGGGGGCCGCCTGCAAATGGCCGACCCACGGGCCGGCCATTTTGCAGGCGGCCCCCTTGCCGCCCTCTCAGAGGGCGGTTTTTGGGTCACCGAGGGGCCGCCTGCAAAGTCGGTCTGGACGGTCCGCACTGTATATGGACGGTCCAGACTAGCTACTTTGCAGGCGGCCCTAGAGTGCTGTCCGGACGGTCCGCGCTATATACGGACGGTCCGAACTGTACAAATGACCGTTTCACAGTATATAGTCCAGACCATCGTCACCATGTTCGGACGGTCCGTACTGTACAAATTGTTGTTTTGCATTATATAGTCCGGACCATCGTCATCCTGTCCGGACAGGCATATCTGTGGCGGGAACAAAGAGGAAGTACCCACGCTGCACACAGTAGTTACATCTCTACTTGGTTATCTATTTAAAATTCCCTAAGGCATGTAATAACGATAACTAGAAACGTTTGATGTGCCGTTTGTACTCTTTGTATGGATAATTTCATTATGTTCGTATGTAATTAACGTGTGTTCGGTTGTCACCACTCAGAATGTACTTTCGCCGTAAAATTGAAACTGAAAAATTTATGTTTTTGGTCAGTTTCGTCACAAACATAGATCGTAAACGATCGACGAGCGTAAATAAAGTAAAGGGGTTTCTTCAGTATACATAGAATTAATAAAACATGATATACAACAGACAAACTATCACTGATGCAACGTACTACGGGCCCTGACCGTAACCTCTAGCCCTCTTTGTCTTCCTACCCTGCGCTCGCACCTGCCCCTGGGAGTACGTCAGTCGGTCTGGTGGTACGGTACGGCCAGCGCGGGTCGTCTGCACGGGTGTGGCAGCTGGTGGGTCCTGTGTCTGTGGTGGCGGAGTTCCTTCGAGCTGCGAGGCTGGTAGTATCTCCTAGATCTCCTCGCCCGAGTCCTCCAAGTCGTCCCCCTCGAAAGGATCCGGTGCCCAACCGCTACCACGTGCGGCCTGCGTGGAGGAGCCAGCGCCAGCAAACATCCCGGCGCTGTAGAGTGGAACCATGTACACCAAAATATTGATAATTGCAAATCAAAATTTGGTAAGGCAAAAATAAAGTTTGATATAACCTGAAGGACCTCCTGTGGTGGCCCGAGGGGCAGTTGTCACGCCCACGCCCTGCGTGGAGGAGCCAGTGCCAGCAAACATCCCCGGCGCTGTAGAGTAGAACCATGTAGACCAAAATATTGATAATTGCAAACCAAAATTTTACAAGGCAAAAATAAACTTTGATATAACCTGAAGGACCTCCTGTGGTGACCCGAGGGGCAGTTGTCATGCCCAGCTGCGCGTGTGGTCGTCTGTGGTATACTCCATGCGTCGATGTGCTAGCTCCAGAGGGATGTAGGTACGGTGTAGCGAAAGCTGCAGGGAAGCATATTGATGTACAACAGTACATGTCATAGAAGGAAACATGTTACGAACCGATGATTAGTCCAATTTACCTCTGGAGGGGCCAGATGGCTGACTGGAACCCTGCAGTCGCACTCCTGCTCCTGCTCCTGTTCCTGCTGGCCGTGGCTGTTGCTACTGTACAACTACGGGAGGTACCGCATCGACCGCACGACAAGTGAGCGCACGAATCACTGTGAGCATCGCCTGACGAATCCTGCCGAAGGTCGTCCTCTGCTCATCGGCATTCAGCACAATCCCACTGTCCAATCGTCCGAACGCCGCGTTTACATCAGCCTGAACCTGTCGCGCTGCGTCGGCCTATTTCAGATGTAACGTGAACATGTGTTAGAACTGTGGACATGTACAAAGGAAATAGCAAAGTGCAAAGATAATGTAACGTACCGCGCGGAAGTAGTCCTGGTCACGGTGTCTAGGATACTTGTCCGTCGTAGCGGCGACGTGTGGCTGTGGATCATCTGGGGTGAACGTTACGCGTATGCGGGTACGGGCCTGGTACCACGTGAGGTATGCTAGGTAGGCCTCCTCAGTGTGTGCATGTATCTCGTCGACCACCTCCTCCGTCGCCAACAACCAGTCGTCCACGTACTTCTGCAGTCGAGGATACCACTGAACACCGGCTGCATGTCCCCTACGATTTTATCTATTTGCAGAGAGTGCATTAGACTACATTAAATAGTTATAGTAGTAAACAAAGATCGCAGTTGTACTAACCGGTGCACATCGCGCGGCACATCGATCTGCACGGGCACAGGGGAGTACTGTCGTAGTCCGAACTGTCGTAGCACGCGCTGCGGAGAGTGGGGCTCGACGAAGATGTCGAACACCAACGGCACTGTCGTCATCCAGTACGCCTGGTCGCGCGTGCAAAGAGTAGAGAGTCCGAGCGGTGCACGGGCCGCAATGGCCTGCGGACTGTACGGCTCCCAGACGACGTCGCTCGGCAGCAGGCGGTCGAACTCCAAAACGAATTCGGGGTAGGCCCTCCTAACCTGCGTGTGGGCGTAACGACGCTGCAAAATAGGAAAATGTTAAACGTCGGTGTTTGCGCATAACTGCTAAACATAGAATTTCACATTTTGTACCTCACGTCGACACCATACGGTCCCCATGGTCGGACCGTCCTCGAGCCACTGGCCGTACAATCCTTCAAGGCCGCCCTCGTAGGCAGAGTGCTGAATCATAGGACGGCCTATCACGAACCGCTCGGCCGCCCATAGCTGCAGAACGAGAGGGCAACCGGCGATAATCGCACCTGGATCAGTCTTTGTGCACGCGTCACAAAGAGCACGGTACGTCGCCGCTAGCACAGCAGATCCCCAACTCCACTGCGGTACGAGGCCGTCCTCGCTGTCGGCGATCGCACGAGCGTAGTGGATCAGTCCCTTGTCCACCGCGTGCCCGTGAGTGTTGGTGAACATCACCCACCCGAACAGCCACAATAGGTACGCCTCCATGCTCCGCCGCACCGAATAATCGTCGGCGTCATCGGCTAGCTTATCAGGCTGTAAAGGAAGATTATAGTCAGCAGCTCTGTTGCTTTGTAGATCAGATGATTGTGAATGAAAGAAATCCACGACTTACGGTGAACTGTAACAGCCAAGCCTGCGAGGGGCCGATCGTGGTGTAAGTCGGTAGCGAACCCGGGTGTCCAAGTTCAGGTCGACGATGCACGGGCGTAAACCGAGCAGTGATGTCCTGCGACCAACCGTGCGCCCCGTCGATCGGGCCGACTGCGTCTCCTGCGAGGGGAAGTCATCCATGTCATTACGGATGCGTCTTGTCTTGCGGCGACCTGGTTTATCCCTCAATTTTGTTGGGTCAGGAATGTACATAGCTTGAGGATGCTCCATAGTAAATGTACCCGCAATACCGAAACCGTATATCTCTCCGCTCCATGTATTATAGATTGCTTCTTTCCTGAAATAAGGTGAGACAAAATAGCGTGCTTCTATCTCACACTCACCGCTCGCGGCAATAACGTGAGAGCATGGCTTGTGGAGCAGAGTAGGTTTTCGGCACGAGCACTTGCAGGTCCCGTCTTCCTTCAGCACACACTCCTGCACAACTCTTTTACGGAAGATTCCGCGCATGCCCTTGTCGACACACAATATTTCAAATCTGTGTTCTTGTGTGCCTTGAGGTAGAGCACGATGTCTTCGGGCCTTTTTACTTTTATCTTGCAGATACTTCGTCAGTACTGTGCCAAAGAAAAGATTATTGTCCGTCATTGAGGGCCTAACTGCTCTAAACCGATCTCTAAAGTACTTGCATGTGCCATGCAAGATAAATTCAACTATGCCAACAAGTGGGAGCTCTTGAACACCACGCATCACCCAGTTATAAACCTCTGCCAAATTTGTGGTCATTATGCCAAACCGAGAACCATCCTTGTCATACAACAATGCCCATTTCTCCTTTGGCTCATTCTCAATCCAATCTGAAAATTTTCTAACTGAGGATGTAGACCTTCTTCTCATATGAAGTCCGTCAGTTGATAGAGGTTCAAGAGCTTGTGGAGCCTCATCCCCTCCAATGGTAGCCCTCCTAGACTGCTCATCTGTTTGTTTAGAGGTCAGCTCATCCAACCCTCCAAAGCTCATTGAATTTCTTCTCTTGATTCTGGGCGCAAAGCCTCTTGAAAAGATCCATAAGGTGCTTATTTCTAAACTGTCTGTAGAAATTAGCACCCATATGACGTATGCACCATCTGCTTTGGACATCAGACCACCTTGGTGGGTATCCCTTCTCAACACATCCATATCTCAATTCCTCAATTGCACGCAGCAAGCCGGCGTGACGGTCATGTATAAGGCATACGTCTGGTCTCATCCGTACAACTGCAGACTTAACCCTTTCTAGAAACCAATACCAGCTATCAGTGTTCTCACTCTCAACAAAAGCAAAAGCAACTGGTAGAACTTGGTTGTTTCCATCAACTCCAATTGCTGTTAAGATCTGCCCTCTGTACTTTCCAGTCAGAAATGTCCCATCAATGCAGAGGATGGGACGACAATGGACAAATGCCTGAATGCAAGCACATAATGCAAAGAATACTCGTTGCAACACACTTTTATTACCATGGTGAATTGATGGAAAGGCTTTTAGGTCGTAGCACGTCTCCGAATTACTCTGAAGAATACAGCCTAACAGACGAGACAAATTATCATAGGATGCTTTAAATGTGCCAAATCTCATCTCTACAACCTTTTGTTTTGCCCTCCAAGCCTTAGCATAGCTAATTGTATATTTAAATTTCTCTTCAATATGTCTAACAATTGACCTTGGTTCGTACCCCATATTGTTAATAATATGGGAGTACATCTCTGTCGCAACAAATGCAGATGTCATATTTCTGTGATATTTTTCAACACCGGGTAAATAACATGAATGCTCAGTCACAATTGAAACTTGCCAATAATCTTTCCATTTACTCTTGAATGCGTGCACCCGCCATGGACACCCATCCTTCATGCACTTTACTTCATAGACCGATTTGCTTGACTTCACGACTGAGAACTCCCTTTGAAGTGACACGGCCCATTGTTTTACTGCCTCTTTTAAATCCTCTACATATGCATATTTAGCCCCTTCGATGACCTCATTTTCCTTGTACTCCCATGACACATGATGTCCCTTAGAGATAGAAAGCCTAGAGAAATCCTGGTTGCTCCATTCTGCAGGCATCATGGTGTCCTCATCAGACGAATCATCCTGCTCTGCTTGCTCGTTTTCAGAATCTTCCCTATCCATTTCTTCAACGATTCTATTGATTTGTTCTCCCTCATCTGCCACACCTGTTGGCTGTCTATCTTCTTCATTCCCTCCTTCATTCCCTTCTTCATTTTCTTCCATTGTTTCGCTATTACCTCCCGCCGTACTTGGACCCTCATCATCTTGCACGGGCATTGCACCAGCAGTGTTTTCTTTCTCATATATCGACACAAGTATGCCCAGTGGCCAACCACGTTGAAATGCATTCTCCACATACCATCTCCAAGTGGCAGTGCAATCCACCGGCATCAGTTCCTAAAAAAAACCTTCAGCTGCACGACTGACTACTACATACAAGGTTATTGCGCTGAGCTCGGGGTTCAATCGAAACCCTCGCATCAGCCAGTTGTACACTGACCCAAAATTTCTCTCAGCTGGTCTATCAATCCCCTTAGCCGTTGAACTAAAATCCGACAGATCTACCCCTTCTGGACCATATCTAACATTCCCTTGCCCGTGAAATAACTGAAATATCACCTTATTTGACATTTCTGTTGATGAAAAAATACAGTTAAACTAGATATCAATATTTTCCTCATATCTCTACAAAAATTAAATCATCTAACACATTAACTAAAGACCTACAGATCTATAAGTAACAACTTATTTTCATATAGTACTATACACATAACCAGTACAATACTACATCAGTTTATGCATACAAATAGAAATTACAAAGTGATAATAGATTTTACCTGCAGACAAATCAGCAAGCTGACAGAGCTTTGCTGCTTTCGTTCAGGCTCTTTTTTTTTTCTGTAATTTCAGTAAATTTTATGACATTTTTGGAGTCTAGGAGGGGGTTTTATACTGCCCGGGCTAAAAACCGCCCTCTCAGAGGGCGGCAAGGGGGCCGCCTGCAAAATGGCCGGCCCGTTGGTCGGCCATTTGTAGGCGGCCCCCGGCCGCACAAAAACCGCCCTCTGAGAGGGCGGCAAGGGGGTCGCCTGTAAAATGGCCGGCACCCCGGCCGGATTTTTTGCAGGCGGCCCCCTTGCCGCCCTCTCAGAGAGCGGTTTTTGTGTAGCCCGGGGGGCCGCCTGCAAAATGGCTGACGGCCGTGGGCCGTCGGCCAACGGCCGTCAGCCACATCATCATATCGTCCTCTGGGAGGGCGGTTTCAGACATATCGCCCTCCCAGAGAGCGGCGGGAGTATATTTTTGTAAATTTTTGAAATGAAAATGTAGTTTTGTAAATTTTTTATTAAATAAATATAAAAATAAAAAAAATTCCCGAAACGACCACCGACTCCCCAGGACGGATCATGGCCAAGCAAGAAGAAGACTCTACCCAGGACGACGGATTAATTCCTTAATAATGTGTTTTCATCTAAGTGTTGGTGTCTTGTTATCTTTAGGATTCGCTTATGCAGAGGTTTTTGCTGTAAATTATGTAATAATTGATTGTAACTTGTGTTGAAGGACGACGGCGATGTCCCGATGATCCCCACGGCCACCGCACACGAGGAGGATATGCATGAATGCATGATGGCCAGCGATTCATCAGAAGCAGTGGTGACGCCGCGTTAGAGGTGGTAATAGGCCAAGGCCCATCGATTTTTTTACAATCTATCTTAGCCTCTTTATATTTTTAAGCTTAAAAATCTATATAAAAGCAAGTCTAACTCTTTTTACCTAACTTTTCAATTTTGTAGGCCAATATGTTAGACTTATTAGTTATTACCACTTCTACGCGGGCGTAGGTTGTTCAAGGAGCCGGTGTCTCCTTGCTCGACGACCTCACGCGGCCGGTGACCTGTGTAGGGGTAAAAACGGTTCGGATAATAACCGCTAACCATTCGAAATTTCGGATACGAATAGGATCGGTCGGATAATCTCGGATTCGGAAACGGATAATTTTTCTCGAATACGGATACGAATACGGTAAAGGCATTATCCGGCGGATTTTGGATTCGGTCGAAAACTATCCGGAAAAATTTTCGGATATCCGGACAAATTAATTGGCGCACCTTTGATGTGACATGGAATGGAAGAGTTAGGAGGGAGACAGGCACACAGTTTATGCGATGGCGATGGCCGTCGACCGCCGCGCTGGCACCACCGGCGAGGACGGCAGCCGGGAGGAGAAGTTCTTGTACCCGAAGGCGGCAGCCACGCCGGCGTCGACATCATCGTCGTCGCCCCCCTCGTCCTCGCCTTTCACCGCCGCCGTCCAGGGTGGCCTCGCGCTCCGGCCCGTCCCACCGTCGTCACGCAACGTGGCGCGGAATGGCGGGGTGGCGTGGCGGGCTGCGGCGCAACCCCTCGTGAGGCCGCCGCTGCCGCTCGCGAGGCCTCCGGCACCGCTGCTACCGCGAGGCCGCCGCCGCCGCTGCTCCTCGCGAGGCCTCCGGCGCCGCTGCGTTGGTTGTTTAGATTGATACTGATGTTTTATATATTATATATTAGTATTAGTCTTTTAGTGAATTAGTATTGATATTATTAGTGTCGGTTTTTTAATAAACTGGCATTGAGCGCGGGTTAGGCGAGTAGGTGAAAACCCCTATTAGTGTCGGATTTTCTTTAACCGGTTTTGATAGGGAGGTACGAATGGCATGTTCTTGCACCCACCGCTATATGTGATCAAATTAGTAATATGTCGTTGATATGGATGCTTCAAATTTTTGTATCGGTTGTTTAGCTAAAAATTTAGAAATATTGATATATTGTTTTACAAAAAAATAATAAGTTGTCTCTCTTCATTGGTTTGTAAAGTTAAGTTTGAGGGGTTTTTATATTCGAATAAATATTCGTTACCGTATTTGTTTTGATTCGTATTTGCTGTGTATCTGTATCCGGTAATATTCGATTCCATTTTTGTATCCGACTTTCGATTTCAAATCTGATTCTAAAAAAAATATAAAAACGAATATGATATAGCTAGTTTTCGAGCTCACAGCATGGACAGAGCTGCCAAACCAGCAGCAAATCACTCACAAAAGGTTAGTCACAAATCACGATCGACATGAGCAAATCAAAGTCCTAGTTGAGCTGATTCCTGACTGATTCCTCCGACCATATGCGCAGCAACTTGTTTTTGATTAATTAATCCTGTCTTCTTTGGCCTATCTACTGTGTTATTTGCTCCCAAGCAACAAACTAGACTCAACCAATCAGAACAATTTATTCCTCTCCATGGCTGAGCATGGCAAGGGATAAACCATCTTTGTCCGTGTTCTTGCATGCCTCAACCAATCAGAACAATTTACTGCTCTCTCCACTTTATAATGCAACGAACTCGAACCAGCAAGCATGTCATCTCACAGATTGGTGAAGCTAACAGGTTACAGTTAACTGACAAGAGAGGAAGCCATGTTCAGAGCTGGTGGGTGCAGCTCTCAGGTCACTAGATGCATTCACATAGGGAAGAACCCAGATCAAGCTTCTTCATTGTCTCCACCTAATTCCATCAAGGTAATTAATCTGGATGCGCCGCACGTGTGTGTGCGTGTGGTGTGTACATGTAGCATCCATGCAATAAAAACTTTGAAATGTGTTGTAACAAGTTTGTGGCGTTCTTCAGTTGAGATAAACCTACATCGATCTACCAAAATAGGATCTTGAGATATGCGTTTGTTTTCATAAGTCGATATTTTTTTGCAATATAAGAAGGGATATGTTACCTCTAGATGTACCATCATCCTTCAGGTGCAATCCTCAGTTACTGGGTGTAAGAAGCAGTCACTGATACAGGAATTGACAAAAGCTCTGAAATCAGCCTCTTCAGATCTGCTGGACCGATTCATCGACTCTGCATACAAGTTTTATGAGCAACCTTGTCTGAATGAGGTAAATATAAAGATTGTTAATGTATGCATATGCTACTATATAATTTGCAAAATGATATTGTTCAGCATCAAATTTGTGAAGTCGACGAGCAACTTTTTTTTTCATCTCCTTTGTAGTACCCAATTTATCTGACTCATCAGTTTGGCATAATTTTCATCCGAATCTTCTACAGGGCAATTTTGGACCTGTAAACGAAATTGGTGATGAGGTTTTTATTGACGATCTCAATGGAGAAGTTCCAACAGATTTTCCTGAGGGTGTCTACATAAGAAATGGTGAGATCTGATACTTTCAGGCTCATAAGCTTATATACATCTTTCCAACCGAAAAAAAATAATGAATCAGCTTTATGCTAAACTTATATGCACGTGTAACATTGAGCTATTTGAACAGGTCCAAACCCTCTTAATACATCACAGACAGCTGCAGAGTCCATCTTTGGCTCAACATCGTACATGTATTACGAAGGACATGGAATGCTGCATGCTGTCTACTTTAGCAAGAGCAGTGTAGGAGAATGGAGGATATCGTACAAGAACAAGTATGTGTATTCAGACACTTTTGAATTAGAGAGAAAGAAGAACAAAATAGATTCCTTCCATCTGTTGATGGCCAACCATGTGCAACACTAGTTGCATTTGTTCTTAATATCGTAAGTCTTCCTAATTTTAAATAGTTTAGTATGAGATCAAGTGTAAGTACTAGCTGGATAGGCTAACTGAGCTCTAATGTGATATGCAGATAAAATCAATACCTCATTAACTACTGGATGTAAAAAAGGTATTGACATAAGCATTGCATAAGCAAAAGCGGTCCAATACACATACCCAAATAAAGAAGAAATATTAGTCTTTTCTCCATAGTAAAAAATATTCTTATTTCAAAAAGAAAATGTAGAAATTCCACTGTTCTCCAGTGGAATAGATTTACTTGTTATTTGAAACTCAACATATTAGTTGTTTCTCCATGTTGGAAAAAGCTGAATGCCACTGTTGAGTCATGTTCCCAAGGAATTTGAGTAGCTATATTTTTTAGATAAAGGAAGTTTTATTGAGCTCAGTCGATTACATCAAGGTGATACAATTGCACTGAGAACACTCCCGGCCTCTACATAACTAGGATGCACACAGCTAAAAACACCCACACATGAAAAGAAAGGAAAACAATTAAGGCCCATCTAACCAAAGGCTAGATCACCACCCAAATGCCGGGTTAACCCCTTAGACAATGAGTAGCTATATAGTTGTCAAATGCACATGAGTTTTTTGTTTAAACTTCTAGAGGTCTCGAGGATGGTTAACACGATATATCATCTTTGGTGGTATTTATAGCTGAGATTTGGAAAGCCTGTGAAGGACAGTGCAAATACTAGCATATTTGAGCATGCTGGACGAGCTTTTGCTGCCACGGAAAACCATCTACCTTATGAAATTGACATCAATAATCTCAGCACCCTTGGGCCTTACAACATTAATGGATCTTGGGACCAACCTTTCACTAGCCACCCGAAGGTATTCTATTATGCAATTACAGCTTGTTCATTATCTCTTTAAAAGTTTGTTTGATATTTTAGTGTGAACAGTAGGCAAGGCCTGTGTTGCACATTATTATTATTCAATAATTTTTGGTAGAAATCTTTCATCAATCAATCCATCAGCAGCCATTTCTTAACTTCACAAATTCACATGGTGCATGATTACCGAAGCACGGATCATCAATTCAAAGTTCAAAGACATAATGTTCTTAGAATATTATTAATGCCAACTAAAGTTACTCAAATTGTTCATAATGTTCTGTTGTGAGCAGTATCATTCATCTATAGCAAGGGCTCACATGTATATGATTTTATTTACAGAAGATTTGTGGAAGTGGAGAACTCGTGACGATGGGGACTAGTACTGAAAAACCCCACTATGTGCTTGGAGTAATTTCCTGTAAGTTGTGATTTGTGAAACATAAATGAAATCATTACACAAGTGTAAAATAATAAATGAAAATGGGCTATATTCCACCGAACTTTTGCAGCATTTGTTATATGCTACTCATGTTTTTAACTAGCACATGGACTCAGATCCACCCTGTTGAGCCTTGTTTGGTAGCGCCTAGCCAGGCTGGGATTTTGAGGGATTTTGCAAATTATCGAGTGGCATATAAGTAATAAAAATAAAGTGTAAACGGAATACAATATTACAATAGTAACCGGCAATAAAAAAGACAGCCAGATAAGAAATATCAACAAACATTGTATCAAAGAACTAATATAAATTTCTCAACCGCACTATCATGTGTCTTGCTCATTATACCATACACCATTGAAATTATTGTGGAAAAAAATGATCTTTTAGATTTTATTACAATATTACTAAGTGATGTTCTTTCACATGAGCTAGCTGATCGTGAGAGGCTTCTTCACAAGGTCATTCATGACATTGGAGTAACTGCACGGTATGCTAGCTTTTGTTTATGAGAGATCTTATATTGTTGTCACCAATATGTTTTCTCGTAACTATTGTAGGTACAATATTATAATGGACTACCCTCTCCACTTTGGCGTGCTAAGGACAATTTTATGCAAGCCGTGGGTCCCATAAATATACACCATCTTTACTATGACAACCACTTTTATGGGAAATATGCATACTGAATTGATAATCCATAATAATGTGGCTATGTTTCTTTTCAGATTCATCCAAAATGATATGGGCGGGATATCGCGTATTGGAGTGATGCCTAGGTTTGGTGATGCTGATTCCATTATCTGGTTTGATGTGGAGAATCATTGCAGTTACCATTTATTTAATTGCTTTGAGGATGGAAACGAGGTAATTGTTCCATTTTAACAAAAAGAGAAAATTAAGGATCATGAAACAACTTTAATGTTCATTAGAAGTTTAGAATAAACGTTGCTTTTTCTATAACACTACAAATAATTTCATACTAGAGGTGGGATGAGTGGATCTGGTGCATGAGGCATGTAGCTGCACCTGTATATACGTTCAACATACTGGAATTGTTTCGAAAAGAATCTGTAGGCAACTATAACGCACATTCTGGATTAATATTTCTGCTATTACAATTGATGGTCTTATTATTTTGCTAGAGAAATATATAGATATGATTAGCTGTTATCCAAAAAAAGCTTTATATTCTACTGTAGTTTTCTCTTATGAATCAAACTTGTAATGTGTACATACCATGCTAATTACCTAGCTTTACTTAGCAATGGACTGCCTATTTGGCTATTTTACCAGTATTTGGCTAGAACCATAATTACAAATCAGTATTCATGTATCACGCAAGATCCAAAAATTCTATCAAGATTATGCTTATAAATACTTGAGATGAACCTAGTTATGCAATCATTAATTTACCATAGATGCATCAAAAACAAAATCAGAAAATCAAGCTAAGAGAACAATTTTACCGTGTAATTCTTGTGGCTCAAACATTCTAATTTTCCCAACATAAAAAGGGTTTACGCCACATACATGAGGATAAAGCTCATAGATATATAGATTAGCGATGCTTTTTTCCATCTATGTATACTCATTGGCGAAAGCATGTAAACAGGTTGTTGTCAGAGGTTGTCGAACTCTTGATTCAGTAATCTCTAGTGCACGTCATGATGATGACAAGTCAAAATGTTATGGAAGAGCATTTCTCCCACCAGATAAGAATTCAGAAGGTTTTGATCCATCAGTAGATGGCACTCTCTTTTCTCGTCCATATGAATGGAGGCTAAACTTGAAAAGCGGGACTACAAAAGAAGGTTATCTTACAGATGAGAAAGTTGCAATGGATTTTCCTGTTATCAATGAAGACTTTGTTGGGGTCAAAAACAAGTACGGGTATGCACAGGTTGTTGACTCAGTAGCAACCAGTAAAATAGGTAATAGCCTAACAGTGACGTTGCTGAAAGACTAAAAGAGACTTATTTATAATTGTTCTTGACAGTTTAATTGCTTATGTCATGTCATGTTACAGTATGTGCTTGTTCATTTTAAGTCACTAATGCAATCTTCATGTGCTGAATATGTAAGATTGTGTGTAATGCTGCAGGTTTATTTAAGTATAAGAGGATAGCAAAGGTACACTTCGACAAGCAAGATAAGGTCAGTAAATACCGCACAAATATCAACTGTTTTTTATTTATGACTTTACTCGGACTAAAGTATGAGAACAACCCCAGGAAAACAAACAATTGAAATCAGTGGAGTACCACGTTTTACAAGAGAAGACCTTCTGCTCTGGAGTTCAGTTTGTTGCAAAGGAAAATGGAATAGATGAAGATGATGGATGGATAATAACATATGTCCATGATGAGTTAGCTAATGTGTCTCAGGTATTTAAACTTCATTAGATAATTTACTGATAAAGGAAGCAAATGACATGACTTCACCCTGTTTTCCATGCATATCCTTAATTGTTAAACATCATTTTTGTAGGTCTACATTATTGATGCAAAGAGATTTGCAGAAGAGCCGGTAGTGAAAATCACTTTGCCTCAAAGAGTTCCATATGGGCTCCATGGAAATTTTTTCTACAAGTGATTGTATATGATATAAAACTTATAACAACACATCAATGGAGTGTAAGAAGTATTTACATTGTTAGAAATAAGCATGAGTGCAGTAGTACCTCAGCGATGAACGTAGGAGCTTGATGCAGTTGTGACTGGTGACTCCTGAGCGGCTGCAGCATAATGGCACTGATCCCAAGCAGAAACATACCACCGCCAGCTGGCCAACTACCAGTGCAATACTCCCACTACCACCAACCTAGCTACTCGAGGTGAGGCTCCAGGAAGCTGCGAATTACTTGACAGCATGATCATATTAGCAAGAAATAGATGTCAAGAATCAGCGTCTTTTCCTCTTTCCTATGTTCATGTCATGTTGCAATATGATGGTCAGTTGGTCAGAAATCACAATTGTGAGCTTTGCTTCAAGGAAAGCATAGATAAGAATCATAGAAACTTCAAAAACCAGGAACCATTCATATGGTACAATGTTATTCTCTTTATTAATCAAGATCGGCAATCTTGGACAGCATCACAACACGCATGAATGTCTCTATTCTGTCTATATAATGCTTCCTCTGGCTCTATTGCTCGATCAGGAGGGCATCAATGTTGCGCTTGCCCTCTGGACCTTTGCTATACCAAGATGAGACATAGTCACCATATATCACATCCAGGTACTTCTGTGGATGCTCCTTGCAAACGAGCTGTGGGGCAATACAAATTTTTCGAGATTTGGATGGATCATAGAATGTTGCTACTGACAAGCGGGCACGATCAGCATGGACAATAGCTCGATGCACAGCACTTTTGTATCTTCCATTGGTTATGATCTGGAGAAGGGTAAACAACATGAGTAGCATTGGATCACAGGAACCAAATTATTTGGAAAGAACGCATTGGTAGCAGTTACTCCAAATACAAACAGTAAACAAGCTACAAACAATACAAGTGGGATGAGTAGCGAGAACAAGTATGACAGAACCAGATTCTTATCTTAAGTCCACAATGAAACTAAACTGAGTTGCCAATGCCAGATCAATACTAATTAAAGAGTCAAAATATCTAACAGATAATTTGTACCATAAAAATAATACTTGGATGAATTCGTCCGGAGTAGCAAAATGTATTTTGGTAGTTTGGAGCATATTGGTTACACATTAGATAGCATTAGAAGGCATAGCATATATTAAAGCATGTGAAGGAATATTACCTCTGTCTGGTCAGCCAAAATTACAAGGATTCCATCAGGCAAAGGAGGAACAGGTATCCACATCCCATCCTTCAATACTTCAAGCCCACCCACATCATCTTGTATTAGAAGTGTTATCACACCCATATCAGAATGAGATTGCAATCCAAGAGCAAGGTCAGGTTGTGGGCAAGGAGAATAGTAGCTAACAGTAATATTCTGATAAACTTCTCCCACTGCTTCTTCTATATACGAAGGTGGCAAGTTCAGACTTTCAGAGACAGTGTGCAGCAATTTTTGAGCGAGATCTTTCATACTGTTGCTGTATTTCACAACAGTATCCCTGTAAACATTAAGTTATTAGCTTATCTGTCATTAAAACACAGCTCATGTGACAGACCATGGATATGTACATTGTACAATGACACAAGATGTTTTGAGTTATTCTTTCTCAATGCAATTACTACCCACAGAAATGATGCAATGATGCAACAGCACTCCGTTAAATCATTTGCACACGCACAGAACTATAGAACAGGGCTTCAAATGAAAGCACAAAATTAAGTCAGACATAATATTCATCCACAATGAACCTGAACCTCGAATCAACAGCAGAGACAAACCAAAATGCAGGATATCTCAGTGTTTCCCACTTTCTACTTGTTATCGTATCTGAACATTGACTTCATATCTCTCATTTTTTTCAATGATTTCTGAACATTGACTTCCTGTCTCTCATTTTTTTCAATGATTTCAAGCATGCGAAAATCTAAACAAATTGCAATTATTCCAGACATGAACTGATCAGTAATCACCTGTAGCCAGGGACGAAGTCGGGCCACCGGGTGGGATCACGGCGGGACTCCGGGAAGGTGTGGTGGTCGAAGTAGTCGCGCCAGTCGAGCACGGAGTCGTCGTTGGCGAGCATTCGGCTGCCGTACCCCTCGGCGGCGGCGCCCCTGGCCGGGTCGCAGGCGAACCGGAGCTTCTCCTCCATGGGGGAGCGGAAGAAGGCGAGCCCCGCTCCCCGCATCGCGTCGAGCAGCCCCAGCGGGACGCCGTGGTTGACCACGTGGAAGGCGCCCCACTCGGCGCACGCGCAGCGGACGGCGTCACCCGCCCCGGCGGCCGAGAGGTCGACGACGGGGACGGAGAGGGAGGAGGCGGTTGCGGAGAGGCGGTGGGTGGGGTCAGGTCGGAATTCAGGCGGCTGGACGTACTGCGCCGGGACGAGGGAGACGCCGGCGTTGGCTAGGGCCTGGACGCGCGGCGCCGCGGCGGTTTCCATCGGAGCGGCGGCGGCACACAGACTTCGCGTTAGGTGGGAACTGGGAAGTGGCAGCCAAACTCTCTGAACTTATTTTCATTAAAACGAACTGATTCCGTAAAATTCAAATGAATTTGAAAGAATAATTCGTACGATAATTTTTTTCATTCGTGATGTAGATATCATGAAAATTCTACTGCTAGTAAGTACATGATAAGGTAATTTGTGTGGACTTTTTTAAATGAATAATTCGTACGATAATTTTTTCCGGGAATTCGAACGACAAATCGTGATGTAGATATAAAAAGAAAAGATAGGGGCGTTGCGAGAATCGAACTCGCGACCTCTCGCACCCAAAGCGAGAATCATACCACTAGACCAAACGCCCTTTGCTGATTATTATTTTCAACGCAAATATAACATCATAACTTCTGCAAAGCGTTTCGACAGGTTAAAGAAAATAAACACTATTTGTTGTACTGTAGCTAGAACGACAACAGATACAAAGGATGCTATCTCTGGGCAGAGTGTTTGGCATACATGATGTATATACGATCCACATTTATAATTCAAATTCATGTCCGAAAACTTGACTGCTGTACTTGAATTGTCAGGCAGTCACAATGAACTTCTGAAGTCTCAGTTTCAAAAAAAAAAACTTCTGAAGTCAAGTAGCAACTAGCAAGACATGCTTCCTAAGGAAAAACAACTAGCAATATATCATTCTTACTATCGGTCATAGAGATGATGGTCAAGACTATAGCCAATATCACTTCACTGCACAGTTGTTCAGGAAGATGTTCTATTCTACCTAATGCTATCAGCAGTCTGAAAGTTTCAAAACATAGAAGGCCAAAGCATACAACTTCTTGTCAGGGAACAACACCAAAGCTAACAACTGCAAACAGACGAGTTTGACGGGTGCATTGAAGCTAACAACAAGGAAACGCAAGAGTTACTGAGCCTATACCTACGGAAAAGTAAGATATTTGACTCTCGTGTCTGTATCTTAGCCGGGTCGGCCGAAGGATGGCCGACCAATTTCATTAAGAAGCGACGAATGGTGAAGTGGCCGTTAGAAGTTCTGCTCCTGTCTCCCTCTTGGCTGCATGAACATCAGGGTGTTGCAACATACTGTAGGGTGAATCTGAAATAAAAAAAACCTAATATGAGACGGTTAAGTACAGATATTTCAACCGTTAAAGCAGTTCAATAATTTTAAGTTCACCAGTTTTCTTACAGAAGATTTTCAATAAAAAATATCAACAGGAATACAGGATATCCCATCTACAAATATTACAATGCTCCGAAGCTAGATTTGATGTTTTTTAGCTACAACAGCATTGAGCACTGTATGGTACAGCTGAACCTTTTGAACATGTTATGGGTGTGCACAACACACCTAAGATTATCTTAAGTTAGAACAACTAACACCACAGAGTAACAAACAGAGCAACTAAAATTGTCTGAATTCTGAACTCTGAAGTGAGGACTGGCATATGAAACCAGTATTTTCCATATCAAGTTTGTGAGTATGTGAATATAGATAAATGTTTCCAACAATACACTAGCTTCAGGCCACATTTGACCATCTGTACACAGACTAATCACCAATCAGTGCACAAAGCAGATTCTGAAATTGTCCACCTGAGTTTACTCACCTACAACAGGTTTCAGAAAATCTGCCCTAAAGAGACATGGCATAATATTTCTTCAATAAAATCAGACTCAGGATATCATGTACAATTGTAAATGCTCACAGGGAAGATGCAGCAACAGTATATACTGACCTAGTCTAGTGCAATGCAAATTCAAGCATGTGATCCATAGAACATTTGCCAACAAAAGAGGACATAGCCAGTCATATTCAGATCACTGGAAAGCAGAAAACACAGATGGAAAAAGAATCTTACACTCCCCGGTTGTTAAAAGGACGATGTCTAGGGTGTCATTGCTGCGAGGAAGATCGATGGCCAGAGGGGTCTCCCGTCCGTAGCGGCCTGCTTTAACACACATTGCGAGGTGGACGAAGATGTGAATCCCCAACCGATCCGCCAGCTCGTTCTTCAGAGTGAACAGTGACCTTCCGATGAACTTGAACTCCCCCCGGTGCACCACGTTCATGACCCCTCGACGAAATATCCACACAAACCGGATAGTCCTGGCTGGCTCCGGGCGCACCAGCCGCAGGACATGCTGGAACAGCCTGCGGTTATACGTCTGCGGCTGCGCCTCCTGCAGCTCCTGCAGTTCAGATTCAGAGAACATGATGATGTTCAGGAAACCAAAGCAAGCCAGCCAGTCAATGTGTGACGAATTGTTCAGACCAAGACAACCAGATGGTGCCATTAGCTCAAAAGAAAACGAAATATCCAAAATTCCATAATAAAAACAGAAAAGGAAAAAAAATCCAGCAACTGTTCCCTAGTCCCTAAAAGGAACAAAATGCAGTGGCGACATTATGGAATCAAGAACTGCTCCTACGAATGCAGTGGCGACATTGAGCGACAATTTATCCAAGAATTCACTCCCATGAACTCAGCGCAAATGATTACCAAGAAATACGGAAATATCGCAAGAACAGAAACAAGAATTGCGCTAGGACAACGCAACTGGGAAAACATTGCGGTAATATGCAAACTCTGACGCAACAAACCATCCAGAAACCTAGCCCCAAGAACCCAATTAACGCGATAGATGAGGGCATGGCGTGCTCACCCGTGGTAGCCGTGGAGGGCTAGGTATGGAATCTCTCGGGGGGATGTGCTCCACCACCCAATGCAGCATCGTGCTGCTTCTGTCGAACGAGTCAGCGCTGACGCCGGCGCTGTTCCAGTGGCGGTGCCTGCCGTTGGCGCGGAGGTAGCGCCCGTTCACGTGGCGCAGCCAGACGTCATCCCCCGACCCCGACCGGATGGCCATCCACACGACGCTGTCCTCGAACAGCCAGTCGTAGACGCCCAGCTCGACGCGGCGGCCGCGGAGGCCGCCCGGCGCCGGCCTGGCGGTGGCCAGGAGGTAACGGCCGTAGGCGGCGCTGTGGAGGAGGAGGCGCTGCCGCGGGTTGCCGCTGTCGAGGTGCACCGTCCACGCCGCGGTGAGCGACGCCCGGTGCGGCCGCAGGGAGACCCCACTCCCGTCGTCGTCGGCGTGGAGGTACGTGCCGTGGACGCGGCTCCGCAGCCACACGTTCTGCCTGTCGGGGAACTGCTCCATGGATTGGATTGCTTCCGGCGAGAGCGGCGGCGGCGCGGGGTGTTCGCGGTGGCTGTTACGGTTTGGGGCTCGCGGCGCCAAGGCGGGCAGTTTAAAGGAGGGGCGAATCCTCTCCTGTCCACTGACAGGTGGGGCCTCCTCCTGCTCGATGACGTCACCAGACGCGACGCGCTCACCGAGCCCACCTGATTGATCGTCATGCGGTGGCCGACGTCGACGGCGGTGCCGATCATAAGCTGGAATATATTTTTACTGCTTGGTGCCGCCTTCTTGACGACGCTAAGACGCATACCTGACACACACATTTCATCGAACACCGTATATGCACAAGAAATTACTGCGCTGCCGCCCGTTTCATCAAACACCGTCGCCTTTGGCCATCGCGGAGAAAGGGGCAGAAAGGCTCCGGCGCCGCCATGGCTGTGGAGATGCGTGTGTTAAGGATGGTAGCGACGCCGCGCGCGCTGGGCTCGCGTGTGGGAAAAGCAAGGGAAGCACAAGATGACATTGCCACAAAGACTGAAACTGTCATGTGGGGCCGCACCTACTCCAGGAACCGGCGTGCCCGTGACATCCGCAGAGCCGGTGAACGCGCGCGGGCAACAGCAGAGAGCACGGTCACCACATGGGCAGCGCATGCGGAGGCCAGTTTAGAAAGTGGCTAGAATTAGGGAGAGCCATTCAGGGATCCTCCAATCTAGGAGCGATTAGCTCAGATTAGTAAGGCCACGAGCCTATAAGAGATATTGTAATCGATCATTTGGGGAAGAAAGCAAGAACAATTACCTCTATCTCTCTCATCCAACAATCGGGCGATGAGGGGCAAAACCTCGTCCCAACACGGAGCGCGGCTACGAACTACGTAGCCGGGGTTTTTCTACCCTATCCCTCGACGCCCTTGACAGAAACACTGGGCGGCAATTATTACGCCTACTCGAAACCTGAAATTGAAAACCCGCACCCCAAATGGCTCTGTAATTTGAGGCTCAATTTTCCACCAAAAAATGCAATGCCAAGAATCTCAAGCCTTGTTCTTTTGGCACATGGATACATTGCAATAGACAAAACAAACAATAGCTACGAAAATTCAGGGAACAGGTTATGAAAAAGAGTTGCCTTGTATGCAGACTTGAGCATAACATTTTACTCTGAGAATGTATGGACGATCAGTCGTGTCATACACATAACCAAGGAAACTACAACAAATGTCAAAACGCACAATTGCTACATTCTACTTAGTTGCTTACAGCACTTTGTAAACTTCAGAGCATAATGGCCAATAGCTAATTAACAACCGGGAAAAAGAAGGGTCGGGAAAAAGAAGGGTCGATGGTTTCCCTTTCTGAGCCTACATCAACAACAGAAAAAAAAAAAAAGAGAAGGCATCCAGTTCTCTGTCATTCGGCAAAAATTTCTGAAGAGATTAATGAAGAAGTGACTGTCAGAGGTTCTGCTCCTGTAGTTCTGTCTTCCTCTAGGCGGCATGAACATTGGGGTATCTCAACCGATCAGCAGCTGAATTTGCAAAGGACAAAACAACAAGTGAATTACAGATACTACCACTCACAAGCAGTTCAATATTCAAGGATCATCTAGAAACATCTAAGGTCACCCTTTTGTGAAAGAAGAGAATGGACAGCAAAATAAATAAAAGGGATAACTCATCTAAAAACCACACAATGAGCAGAAACCGGTGTCATGAAATGGCAAGTCGGCAACAGTGTTGTCTATTGTATATTTGTATGATACAGTACAACCGTACAAGTGAACTTTTTTTACAGTTAGAGTATACAAAATGCATGTAAGGTTGTCTTTTCTTAGACTGAGAAGAGCTGACTGATCATCTAGGCTTAAATCCCTAAACAGCAAGACAAAATAACAAAAGAAGCAACTGGAATTTTCTGACCTAAAGGATTGGTGTATAAAACCAGTATTTTTCCATATCAGGATTGAGCATGAATATGTATGCAACTACCAAGTCATTCTTCTGAATCACAAACTAGCTTCATGCCATATTTTAGCAACTCTACACAGACTGAAAATCCACAAGCCAAACTCGGAATGCCTACTTATTTTCACTTGACTCCCTTTTCTTATCTACAAGAATTTTCAGATAAGTTTCTCTCAACAAAACATGTTTACATATTCCTTGACGACAAGTGGATGTAATTTTATTAAAAAACAGTTCATTAGAATGAAATCAGTACAGAAGTTGTCATGAAACATGCAGCAACAGTATGACTGTCTAGCGCAGTGCAATGTGCACGAGAGATTCAAGACTAAAGGAATATCAATAATACCATGAACACGTAATCTATAGAACGTTAGCCACAAAAAGAGAAGGCGATGTCCAGTAATACATGGGTTCATAAAAGGAAATCTCACCTCTCGTCCGGGCTGTGACGACGACAATTTGCATCAAAACAGTGTTGCGAGGCAGATCGGTAACCAGAGGAGTCAGCCGTCCAATGGAGCCCGCTCGAACACACATAATGACGTCGGTGGCCACTATGAAGCCCAACCGACGCGACAGCTCGGTCCTTAGATTGAAAACTGACCTCCCGGTGAATGAGAACCAACGCCAGGTGGCTGGGTCGGAATTCCCATAAGGAGATTCTTGCACGTACCTGATGAGGTACACACTGAAGAAATCTCTGAACTGCTGCAAAGAAGAAGATGGAGATGTTATATAGGAAGTCATAGTAAGCACTTACTAAGGGCTAAGAACATACGAGTAGTAAGAAAGAGCAGCAATTGTGATCTCGCCATTTTCAAGAACCGTCCTAAGGACTGCATCCTGGAGCAGAGCAAATGCAGAGGAGCAAGAACTGAAGAACCTAGGCGGCAACCTGACAGACGAAACCAAGAATAGCTCCCCCTACGAATGCAACATACAGAATGGATACCTTGAGCTAAAATGCTGCTACGAATTACTTTCCAATGGACGCAGGACGCAGGACTAGCAAATTAGCTCAATAGAGGCAGACACTATGGCAAGAACAGAGCAAAGAATTGCATACAGGAGAACGGAACTAACACAATTTGCAGCGATCTGACGCAAGAAAAGATCAAGAATTGGTCCCTGAAGAACCCAGTAACGCAAATCGTTCTGCAAGCATCAGGAAAAGGGAATGACATGCTCACGAGGAATTGGAAGTCTAGGTAGGAATTCCCTCTGGGGGATGGCTCACCACCCGTGCCTCATCGTGCTGGGAATGCCGAAACGTCAACTGCGGACGCCGACGCCATCGCTGAGGGATTCCTTTCTTTGCTGAGCTCGGAGGAAGCGCTCGTCTATTTGTTGGTTGACCCGGGCAAGCATGGACGTGCGTCCGTTATTTCCGACCTGATAGCGAACCAGCCGACGATGACCGACGGCAGCAGGTTGAGGTCGCTCAGGGTGACGTTGTTCCGCGGCGCCCACGCGAGGTCGTGGCCGCGAGGTACCGCCCGTTTGCGGCGTTGTGGAGCATGAGGATGTCGCCGCTGTTGTGGTGGTACATGTGCACCGCCCAACGCGTGACGGACGTGCGCACCGGGGCAGGGAGACGCGCTCCCGTCGTCGTCGGCGCGGAGGTACATGCCATGGGCCGCGGCTGTTGCGCCCTGGGACCGTGTCCGGGCCCTTCGCCCGGGAACTCGCACTGCGCCCGGGTCAGTCCCGTGCCGGGCCCTCGCGCCGGGACTCGACGCCAGGAACCAGGTTGGAACCTTCCCGGCCGAGCAAACGCACGGCAGAACAACGCTAGACATAGAGAGTTTGGTGCGCCCCAAAACACATTTTCTGTTCCTTTCCTTCCTATTCTATAGGCGTAACAGTGCACAGCATCGGACTTCGCGCCCACGACGTGTCCACCCCGTCGTCGAGTCGCCCACGACCATCGTACAGACGCGTACATGTCGTGACGTCGCCACTGTCGGCGAACGGGAATAGGGTTCCCATAACATACCCCGGGGACGCATGGATCTTCGGCCACGTCAGCCCCACATTCTGCGCAACTGGCGGCCGGCTACGACCGTTGATTGGCCTGACCGTTGCCCTAAAACGGACCGTCCGCCCTAGCGGATCGACCGTCCGAATCGCCCCGATAGGACTTAGCCTGCTACTGCTCCTGCCGGAACTTCTTGACATGCTCGGCCAAGTTCTGGACGACGCGGCACTCCGTGAGGTCGTGCGAGTCCGTGTCGTGGACGGTGCACCACTTCCGGGCCGCTGCTGGTGGCGGCGGCGCGCGTGTGGCTTTGGCCGCTTGCCGCCGTTGTCGTCTCGGCGGGCGAAATATCTGGGCACGAGCACTGCCTAGGGCCCGGGTGCGCACCCCCTGGGCGAGCCTCGTCCCGGGGACCTTCCCGTGCCCGGGCCTCGCCCCGGTCCCGGGAGTCCCCTCCTCGGACCCGCGTCCCGGGGACCACCCCGTTCCCGGGCCTCGCCCCCGGATCCGGGAGCCACCTCCCCGCGTCCCGGGCCTCGCCCCCGGACCTGGGACCCACAGCTCTGGTCCCCGAAGGGCACGACGCCTTGTGCGCGCAGAGGGCTCGGTCTGCCCGGGCACTTACCTGACTCGAGCGGGTCAATCCCCAACTACCCGCATTAATGGCGAGGCGACGAGGCGCGTCGCCCCTGTCGCCCGCTCTGCCACGCGTGACGGCTCGTGACAGCCCCCCGTGGGCCGGCTCCCTGTGCAGTCAGAGACTTTTGACTTCGGCGGTGAGGGCGTGCGTCATCAAATCTCCACGACTCAGTCCTCTGCATCGGACCAACCTCGGCATGGCTCAGCAGGGGGGAGCGAACAGGCGCAGACGGGCACGACAAGACATAGCATACCTAAAATCTTTCTCCGGTACTCGGCACTGTGGACTCCCCATCGATAAAAGGAGGATCCATGCCATAGGCTAGAGGGGACTTAACCTCGAGTGCTTGCTCTCTGGTTCTCCCCGGTCTCCCTGGCTCTCTCTCGCTCTCGGTCTCTCTTCTTCCCGAAGAGCGACTAGCTCCTGAGCACCCTGAGTTCATCTTGTGACAGTAAACCATATTCTCCCGCATAGCGCACACACACAGGAGTAGGGTATTACGCCTCCGTGTGGCCCGAACCTGTCTACCTCCTCCTGTCTCTCTTGTGTGACATCTCCCAGCTCGAGTCCCCGGGCCCGAGCACATATCCGCCGGACGCCGCAAGCCGTCCTGGGACAGCTCCCCTGGCCGAATCTCAAAGGAGGGTCTCCAGACTCCCTGCGGTTGGAGTTTCATCCTCCGACAGCTGGCGCGCCAGGTAGGGGGAGTTTCTCTTCTGGGCGGTACGCCGACATCCCCAACACTGACACACTACATGGCAGGAGGCCATCGACCACGGGACTCAGACGAGGAGTCTGGCAGCTTCACCCCGCCGGGCAACGTTAGCCCGGTGGCGAGCCCGCCACGTTCCCCCTCTTCATCTTCCTGGGGGCGCGCGGCGCGTGCCCGGCGGGCCGAGCTCGCCCCGCGGCGGCCTGGTGGTGCGGCCTCGGCCTCTTCCCTAGCGGAGGGGGCCGGCAAGTGCCCCGCCGGGTCTGCCGCGGCCTCATCCATGAGGCGCGAACGGAGGCGCCGCTCCACGGCGCGCCGTAGCCTCAACTTCCAGTCAGCGACGCCGCAGGGAGCCCTTTTGGTGGCAAAAGCCCTCCTGCGCCACCCCCCGGCATTTACCGGGGGCGGAGGCCTGGAGCGGCGGTGGCTCAACGAGGTCGCTGACCTGGTAGGTGCGGCCCATCGCCGGGTCGCCGCCGACAGCCGAGCAGGGGCTGGGAGCGCCGACCGCACGACTTCTAGCACGAGCCGGCCCACCGCCCCGAACCAGAATCGAGCCCAGGGCGCAGCGCCTCGCGCCACGCCCGGGAACAAGAACGGCCCGGGCGACCTCCGTAACCGGCTAAACCGGATGCAGACCCATGAGGACGCCCGGGTCACATTGGAGCGGCAGCGTGAGTGGCACGCGGACGCCGCTAGGCGTCCCAAGGTCCAGGCCTCTAGCTCCGACCCACCGACTGAAAACCGTCGTCCATCACCCGAGCCTGCTCAGTACGGCGGCTCAGGATGCCTGGCGCTCTCCCCAGACCTCCGGCAAGTGCGCTGGCCGGCCAAGTTTCGGCCCAGCTTGCCGGAGAAATACGATGGCTCCGTCGACCCCACGGAGTTCTTGCAGATTTACACTACCGCCATCCAGGCGGCGGGCGGCGACGAGATGGTGATGGTGAACTACTTCCTCGTCGCCCTCAAGGCCCAGGCTCGCTCCTGGATGATGAACCTCCCCGAGGGATCCATCTACTCGTGGGAGAATCTCTACCACCAGTTCGTGGCAAACTTCCAGGGCACTTTCCCACACCCTGGGACCGAGGCGGACCTCCACGCCCTACGTCAGCGCAAGGACGAGTCGCTGAGACACTTTCTGCAGCGCTTCAGCCAGGTCCGCAACACCATCCCTCACATCGCTCCTCACGCAGTTATCCATGCGTTTCGCTCGGGCGTACGCGACCAGCGCATGCTCGAGAAGTTGGGCACCCGTGACGTCCAAACCGCTGCCGAGCTGTTCAGTCTCGCCGACCGCTGCGCCCGCAAGGAGGAGGCCCGGGCGTGGAACAAGCCATGCCCAGAGGCCCCTGACCAGGGCCCCAGAGAGGACGACGAGTCGTCACGTTCCGCATCGCAGCGGAACAGGAGGAAGCGCCAGAAGGACAAGGAGGCCGCCGAGAACTTCATCTTGGCTGTTACGGGCGCCCCCCGGCGCGACATAGCCCGCGGAGACGACAATGGCGGCAAGTGGCAGAAAGCCGCACGTGCGTCGCCGCCACTGGCTGCAGGCCGGAAGTGGTGCTCCATCCACGAGACGGATCGTCACGACCTCATGGAGTGCCGCGCCGTCCAGAACTTGGCCGAGCGCACCAAGAAGTCCCAGCAGGAGCGGCAGCAAGCTAAGCCCACTCCCGATTCGAAGCAGCCTCTCGAGTTCCAAGAACCTGAGAATGTCCTCGCCACCCTCGATGGCGGGGCGCACGCTCACTCCTCGCGCCGTGGCTTCAAGGCCATGAAGCGCGAGCTGTTGGCCGTGATCCCGGGCCCAGCGGCGTCCCGGAGGCTGAAGTGGTCGAACACTCCGATCACCTTCGGCCCCACAGACCATCCGGCCCGGGTACCCGGGGAAGGGTAGCTCGCCCTGGCTGTCTCCTCACCATATGCAACGTCAAGGTGGGCCGCGTCCTCATTGACGAGGGCGCCGCCCTCAACATCCTTTCCCCCGAGATCTTCGAGAAGATCAAGGCCCCGGGGACGAACCTCGCGCCCTCGTTGCCCATCATTGGGATTACGAAGGGCCTCACTTGGCCTCTCGGCCAGGTCTTGTTGCCCGTCACCTTTGGTGACCGCGGCAACTTCCGCACCGAGCACATCGTCTTCGACGTCGCCGAGTGCAACCTTCCCTACAACGCGGTCCTCGGGCGCCCCGCGTTGGTGAAGTTCATGGCGGTTACGCACTACGCGTACCTAACCATGAAGCTTCCGGGCCCCTCGGGCCTGATCACAGTCCTCGGGGACGTGAAGGCCGCCCTCTCGTGCGCCGAGCAGCGTGCGGCCGACATCGCCCCAGCGGCTCCCGACACGGCAGGTGGCGTGGAGCCCTCGGTGCTCCGTGCCCCCAAGCCGCGCATCGTCGCCACCGACGCGGAGCTGGTCAAGGAGGTCGTCCTCGGCGATGACCCGTCCCGGACCGTCAAAATTGGCGGTTCGCTGGACGACAAATAGGAAAGCGCGCTCATCGCCTTCCTTTGGGCAAACTCCGACGTCTTTGCTTGGCAACCGTCGGACATGCCCGGGGTCCCCAGGGGGTGATTGAGCACCGCTTGGCCGTCCGCGCGGGCTCGCGCTTGGTGCGGCAGAAGGTACGATGACAGGTCCCGGAGCGCCAAGCCTTCATCCGTGAGGAGATCGACAAGCTTCTCGCTGCCGGCTTCATCCGCGAGGTCGTCCACCCGGAGTGGCTGGCCAACCCAGTCGTCGTCCCCAAGTCCAACGGAAAGCTGCGCATGTGCATAGATTACACCGACCTCAACAAGGCTTGCCCCAAAGATCCATTCCCTCTGCCCCGCATAGACCAAATAGTTGACTCCATAGCGGGGTGCGACCTCTTGTGTTTTCTTGATGCTTATGCAGGATATCATCAGATCTGCATGGCAAAGGATGATGAGGAAAAAACATCTTTCATTACCCCCCAGGGGGCCTATTGTTATGTGTGCATGCCTTTTGAGTTGAAAAACGCTTGTTGTACTTTCCAGCGTGCTGTCCGTGTAACATTTGAATCGCAGCTAGGTCGCAATATGGAGGCCTACGTCGACGATTTGGTGCTGAAGTCGCGCGACCGCGCCACTCTGCTCCACGACTTGGCCGAGACGTTCAGCAACCTTCGATGCACGAGGATGAAGCTGAACCCGGACAAGTGCGTTTTCGGGGTCCCAGCCAGCAAGCTCCTCGTGTTCCTCGTATCCAGCCGCCGCATTGAGGCGAACCCGGAGAAGATAGCGGCAATCGACCGCATGCACCCCCTGGCGAGGCTCCAGGAGGCCCAGAAGCTGACCGGGTGAGTGGCCGCACTAGGCTGCTTCATCTCCAGGCTTGGGGAGCATGCCCTCCCCCTATTCAGGCTTCTCAAGAAAACCGGGCAGTTCACCTGGACGGATGAGGCCGATCAAGTCCTTGACGAGCTCAAGAGGTACCTGACTACGCCCCCTGTCCTCGTGGCACCGGCACCAAACGAGCCCTTGTTGCTCTACATCGCGGCAACCCCGCAGGTGGTGAGCGCGGCGCTCGTCGTCGAGCGTCCCTTGCCAGACAGGCGCGCGACCCGGGACCCGTTTCCCGGGGCCGCCACCGCGGAGTCCGAACCCGGGCAGCCTCGCCAAGGCGAGTGCGAGTCCGAGGACGCGGCGCCCGGGACAACCTCAACATTTCCACAACCAAACAGGCGCGCGACCCGGGATCCGTCTCCCGGGGCCACCACCGCGGAGCCCGAACCCGGGTAGCCTCGCCAAGGCGAGTGCGAGTCTGCGGACGTGGCGCCCGGGACAATCTCAGCGTTTTCACAACCAGATGGGGCGCGATTACCCGGACAGCATCGCCTCGGCGAGAGCGGGTCTGGGGAAGTCGTCCTGATTCATTCCACAACCCAGCCCGGGCCCCCGGGTCCTAGGTACATACCAACCACATTCCACCCGGGGCCCCTGGGTCCCGGGTCTATACCTGTTCCCGTAGGCGAGAGCTCGCTCCCTCCTGGGGGAGCCGAGCCCGAGCCCCCGGCCCCCGTCGGGCTGGGATTCGGGAACACGCAACAGAAGCCGGTGTACTTCGTCAGCGAGGTACTCCGCGACGCCAAATCGCGCTATCCCCAGGCACAAAAGGTGCTCTACACGGTTCTCGTCGCGTCCCGGAAGCTCCGCCACTACTTCCAGGCGCACAAGGTATCGGTGGTCACCTCCTTCCCCCTCGGGCAGATACTGCATAACCGGGAGGGGACGGGCCGCGTTGCCAAGTGGGCGGTCGAGCTCACCGAGTTCGACCTCCATTTCCAGGCGCGCCATGCCATCAAAAGCCAAGTCCTAGCGGATTTTCTAGCAGAATGGACGCCGGGGCCCGAGCCGGATCCTATGCTCGACGCCGGATCCTCGGTCCCCGAGCCAGCTCCCGAGCTGCGCCTCTGCTGGACCATGAACTTCGACGGCTCCTGCGCCAGGCGGGCCTCCCACCCCAGCGCTGGGGCCGGGGTCGTCCTTATGTCACCCGCCGGGGATGAGTTCTGCTTCGTCGTCCACCTCAACTTCGGAGCCACCAACAATATGGCCGAATACGAGGGCCTTCTCGCCGGCCTCCGGGCCGCGATCGCCCTCGGGGTGCGACGGTTGTGCGCACAAGGCGACTCTGAGCTCGTCATCAACCAGGTGTCTAGGGAGTACCAGACTCTGGACCCCCAATTGACCGCGTATGTGGACGAAGTGCGGAGGCTCGAGCGCCGCTTCGACGACCTTAGGCTTCGCCGCGTCCCTCACAATCGCAACCTCGCCGCCGACGAGCTCTCAAGACTGGCTTCCTCGCGGGCGCCGGTTCCCTCGGGGGTTTTTTAGGAAGCCCTCGAGGCCCCCTCGGCGCGCTCACCCGGGATCTTGGGGACTGCCCCCGAGCCCAGGTCTGAGCCAGACACACGCTCCTGGCCCCAGGATATGGTCCTTGCGGCCGGATCCAGCGCACCTTCCTGGATGCACGAAATCTGGGCATATCTTCTCCGAGCGCATCTCCCCGAAGATGATGCGGAAGCCGAAAGGGTCGCTCGCTTGTCTAAGCGCTACGTCATGGTGGAAGAGGACCTCTACCGGCGTGGCGCCAACGGCGTCCTGCTCAAGTGCATTCCGTGCGACTCCGGTGTCGAGATCCTCACCGACATCCACGAAGGGGAATGTGGCAGTCACGCCGCATTTCGATCCCTGGTCGGTAAGGCTTTCCGGCAAGGATTTTATTGGCCCACGGCTTTGCAGGACGCGTTCGACCTCGTCCAGCGCTGCCGCGCGTGCCAGTTTCATGCCAAGCAGAGCCACCAGCAGGCGCAAGCACTCCAGGTGATCCCCCTGTCCTGGCCCTTTGCGGTCTAGGGGCTCGATATCCTTGGCCCCTTCCCCCGGGCTATCGGGGGTTATCGACACTTGTATGTCGCCATCGACAAGTTCACGAAGTGGCCGGAGGCATTTCCCATGATCGACATCGACAAGCATTCGGTGCTCAAGTTCATCCGGGGAATCACCAGCCGCTTCAGAGTCCCCAACCGCATCATCACCGACAACGGCACGCAGTTCACTAGCGAGCTCTTCGGCGAGTACTGCTCCGACGTCGGCATCAAGCTCTGCTTTGCCTCCCCTGCCCACCCTGCCAGCAATGGGCAGGCTGAGCGAGCAAACGCCGAGATCCTACGGGGCCTGAAGACAAGGTCCTATAACGATCTCAAGAAGCACGGCGTCAAGTGGATCGACGAGCTTCCGGTGGTCCTGTGGGCAAATCGTACGACGCCAAGCCGGGCGACCGGGGAGACCCCGTTCTTCCTGGTGTACGGAGCCGAGGCTGTCCTGCTGTCAGAGCTTACCTTCGGCTCTCCCCGGGTACAGCACTACACCGGCAACCCCAACCATGACATCGTGCAGCTCGACAACCTCGACTTCCTCGAGGAACGAAGGCGGCGCGCTTCGCTCAGTGTCGCTCGATACCAGCAGAGCCTTAAGCGCTACCATCAGCGTAAGGTTCGGGCCCGATCACTCCAGGTCGGGGACCTAGTCCTTCGCCGTGTCCTCACATGTGCCAGAAAGAATAAACTTTCCCCCATGTGGGAAGGCCCCTTCCTGGTGATCGGTGTCTCCCGACCGGGCTCGGTAAGACTGGGCCAGGAGGATGGGACCCCGCTTCCCAATCCCTGGAACGTCGAGCATCTCCGCAAATTTTTTCCATAAACACATCCTGTAAGTTGCGGGTTGCTCGGGCTAGCGCAGGATTTCTTCAAATTTCAGCGCTGGTCGGGGGCTGCCACCATGTACATTCGCTTTCCCTAGCAGCATTTTCAATATCCTTTTCGGTCTCGTGCCTTTCGTTTTTCTCCGTGTGTTGCGTTCGTGGCCGTCTCACCCCTTGGGGGCATAATCGGGCCGCGCCCGTGCGGCGGCTGGGTTTTTGCACATTGTCATCAGTTCCCTACCAACGAGCTGCCATATCCCCACGTGCTAAGCCCGGGACATTGTCCAGCCACGGGGCCGTGGCAGCGCCCCCCCACCCCCCCCGCGCGGCGCCCTGGGCCCCGGCGGCTGCGGTGTCCCGTCTGGCTAGCTTCAGGATTGGTTTTTCTGGAGGTGGGGGGTGAAATGCTTATGCGTGATCTTTTCCTCCGCACGGTCACGACTGCGAGGACGCCTTCGGGAGATGGTTGACGTCACGGTTCGTAGCATGGAATGGACAAAGGAACGAGCCAAATACTCTCACAGTTCATCGTGTGCAAATTAGACCAATTCTCGGCAGGTTTAGACAGGCTTTCCAAACCTCGACGCAGGCCGTGGGCCCGTGCGGCTAGCGCCGCCCCGGTCGCCGAGGCCTGATGGCCGGGTCGTGGACCGCGCCCCAGGCACTGTCGATGCCCCAGGGTCTCGGGCAGAGCCCCCCGTCCGGCCAGCCTAGATTCCCGGGGCGGACAGCGGTGCCCGGCCTGGCCAGCTCCACCCCGACCACCAGTGCCGAGGCCCCGGGTTCTTCGCTGGCTGGCGACCCAGGGCACGGTTGAGCAATCCGCCCCCGCGGCCTCGCTGCGCTCCCCGGGCCAGCGGCGCTTGGGGCCAGAAGATGGACAAAGGCTCGCGCTGCGGCCCCTCGGCGCCGGACTCCCGCAGCAGGCATCTACCCCAAGCCCCGGAAAGGGGACTTGGGCGCTACGGCCGTTCACGGCGGACGGCACCTGGTGCTCAGCGTTCCCGGGGGCTGATAGTGCTCCCGGCCCCGGGATCTTGCTCGCGGGGCCATGCCATCGTTTTCAACATCCAGATACGTAATCTTATCCCACTTTAAACATCGCTCAATTTCTATTTTTTCCCCCGTTTGTGTGGCCATGTGTTTCGTTCTCCTCGGCCCCGGGGGCAAAGCGGAATCCGCCGGGGCCTGGCGCGTGGGCCACTGGGTTAGCGCTGCCCCGGTTGCTGAGGCCTGGTGGTCGGGTCGTGGACCGCGCCCCAGGCACCGTCGATGCTCCGGGGTCTCGGGCATAACCCCCCGTCGGGCCAGCCTAGATTCCCGGGGCGGGCTGCGGTGCCCGGCCGGCCAGCTCCTCCCTGGCCACCACCGAGGCGCCGGGTGCTTCGCTGCCTGGCGACCCCATGCCCGGTCAAGGTCGGTTCCCGAGGGGCTCCCGGTGAATCAAAAGTCCTTCCCTGCGGCCTCGCTGCGCCCCCGAGGCCAATAGCTCCCAGGGGCATGGAGGGCCCCCGGGCCCGGAAGACTCGCGCTCAGTTGCTCGCGGTCATCAGGGACCCGGTTCCCGGGGCGGGCGACTATCAAGCTCGCTGCCCTCGGGAGCCGAGCTCCCGGGGCGGTAGGGGCCAACGGCGCTAGTGGGCACGGAGGGCCCCCGGACCTGGAAGACGGGAGGGGTCAAATCTACGGACCTAACCGCTCCGCAAGACTTGCGCCCAGTTCCTCGCGTCATCAGGGACCGAGTTCCCGGGCGGGTGACTATCACGCTCGCTGCCTTCGGGGACCGAGCTCCCGGGGCAGACAGCTACCCCGGGCCCCGGATGGGGGACTTAGACGCTGCGGTCGTTCACGGCTGCTGGCGCTCTGAGTCGGAGGGCGCATGGTACTCGATGTTTCCCGGAAAATCAAAAACAACAACGACACAAACAGCTCCCGGAACAACACAATAAGCAAAGGTACAAAAATACAAACATGATTATATACATATACGAATGTTTCTCCTTGTGCAAGACAGACAAAATTAGAGCGCAAGCATGAGCGGAGGCCGGGAGATGTCATCGTCCGGGGGGGAGGTCGCTTGTGTTCCTCGGGCCGGACCCCGGGCGGTGCCAGAGGGGGACTGCGGTCTTCCTCGGACTTGTGGCGCCTCCCGACTAGGTGGAAGGCCACCATGTGCATAAGGCACCCGATCCCAGGATCAGTAGTCGGGTACGCACAACAATGATACAACACAAAGTTACAATAATACATAAACAGAGTACTTACATATACGTACAAGGAGATCCATCCAGGACAAACCCGGGATGGGCAAAATAATCAACTGGTAAACTAGCGAAACAGCAGAACAGGGCGGAAGCTGGACAAAAACTACTCCACAGGCTCGGTTGGGAACTAGGCTCGAAACCTTCAGAGGTCTTCGTAGTCGGCCTGGTCTTGGAGGAACTCGGCAGCAGTCGGATCTTCGTCTTCCACTCCAAAACCTACTATACATATATATGAACAAGGTGAGTACTTTCGTACTCAGCAAGCCGGGAATGATGCCATGTTGGTTAGACAAAAAGGGCTAAGGGTTTCATTTGCGAAAGACTGCCTTATTAAACTCTTTTCTTTGCAAACACTAGTGAGTTCCAAATTTTTAGTTGGCGGACAGAGGCTCACGCCTCCATCCATTCCGCAAGTTGCTTTTCAACAACTCACCACTTAAAGAATCAAGCATATGTATAAATATATATCATCTTTTACTTCGCATTTGTTGGTCCTGTATCTCCCGAGTAGCTACAACCACTCGTTGACCCTGAGACTCGGCTACAACCAAATCTCAGCTGTGGCACTTGATGCCCGCTACACTGGCTTCAACCAGCTAGCTAGTCGGCCGCCCTGGCTACAACCCGGGGGCTCATCATCGCTGCCCTGGCTACAACCCGGGAGCATGATCATGGCACTAAATGCCCGCTAGGCTGGCTACAACCAGCTAGCTAAAACACTGCTGCCCTGGCTACAACCCGGGAGCGTGCTCATCACCGTCTTCTGGCTACAACCCGAAGACTGAATTGCCGCCCTGGCTACAACCCGGGGGCTTAAACTTTGCTGCCCTGGCTACAACCCGGGAGCATGATCTTCATCCTGTTTACTTTTCATACACTTGTTTATGGTGCTTAACACCCCAGATCACACAGATCCGTTTCTGGCCACACAGGCCTTCCGTTTGCTTACTCGGCAAACTCAGGTCACGGTTCCCTTTCCATCAAACACTTTTCATAAATCACTGGCAAACAAATCTACGCCATGGGAATCAGTCCTTAATGATAATACATAGCCAAGCCACACAGGCACTGTCTCTGTACATCAAGATTTTCACAAATCTTTCCTTTATTTCACAAAACGCGCCGATACACAAGGTATCGGGTTTTCCAAACTGTTTAGTAAAACCCATCATTTTTCCCAACGACAAACAGCGTTGCAGGGCTAAGCCATTCTACTCGGCATCGTATCCTCAGATAGGATGCTAGCGTGCTATTTGTGGGGCTCTCAAGGGAGAATATATCAACATCCTACCAATAAGTGCTACTACTGGGCAGGTCCATCGGTTGCGCTTGCAAACCGAGGCCAACAGTTTAAAGAGGTGTAAACTAAGCATGCATAATATTTTCCAAACAACATAGTTTTGCATATATGGGAAACAATATGATCAAAGAGGCTTGCCTTGTTCCAAGGAGGGGTCTTCTTCGGCGAAGGTGGCTTCGGGATCGTCCACCGATTCAGGTTCTGAACAAGCAGAAAGAAACACTGATAAGCAGGAGAAGTAAAACACCAAGAAAAAGGATCAAGAAGTAGTCGGCTGCAGAAAAGGGGGCAGTCGGCTGAACCAGGCTTGCGAACCAGGCGACAGAGCTCCAAAGCTTGAGAGGATGAAAACTTAGCAGAGCGGGAGCTGGCCAGTTTGCAAAACAAAGGAAGAAGGGGGCACGGTTGGCCATATATATAGCCGACGTGCAAGGTTGAGGCACGGTGGAGCTGGGCAACGGGTGGAGCAAGGAAGTCAAGATGAACTGACAGGGATATGACAGGAAGTGACTTTGGAGTCCAGCTGGTCAGAGGAGTTGGCAGGCACTGTAGCTGCGAGTAGACATTAAGGTCAAGGCTAGGACAGGTTGGAGAAATCTCACTGACCGGGCTTCGGACTGACCACTGGTCCAAGCGATGCTGCGGTTAGGTGAAGATTGATTCTTCACTACTTCGGTAGTCGGCGTCCAACGGGTGGGTGCAACTCGGGGGACAAAGAAGCAACAGGTCTCAACAAGGTAGTCGGCCACATCACAGTGCTCACTCGGCAGCAAAGAGGTCCGAGTAAGACAAGGATAAGGGCAGGATACAAGGACTGAGTAGCAACTCTACTCGGCACTAGAGAGAAGGTAGTCGGCTGGCCGGGGAGAGGGAAAACGGAGGCACAGCTGACGGGATAGGAAAAGATTAAGATCAGAAAACCAGTTACAACAGGGAAAAGGAAAGCGGGTCGTTACAGGACTCCTCGTCAGTCAGCGGCTCCACGAGATGCTCGCCGCGGTCGGAGACCCTGCACCAGTTGCAGCGGCCTCGGCCACGGCTTTCCGTGCCCCCTCGCGAACTACCATGGCTTCCTCGCACATGGTCATCTCACGCTCCCGGGCCGCGAGCCCGACCTCTCGGGCCCGGACGAGTTCCTCCTGGGAGGATATGTCCTTCTCCCGCGCCTCCATCACGGGCCGGGCGCGGGAGGCCTCATCGGTGGCAGAATTTGCGGCGGCCCGCAATTGGACGACGTACCTCTGTGCCGCCTCGATCTCCAGCCGGCGGGTCGCCACGAAGATCTCGGTGGCGACTGTACGGGCGGTGATCTACTGCATCGCCACCGCTGTCGCTGTCGCCAGCTTTTCCTCAACATTTTCACAGCCAGACAGGGCGCGATTACCCGGACAGCATCGCCCTGGCGAGGGCGGGTCCGGGCACGTCGTCCCGATTTATTCCATATACCAGCCCGGGCCCCGGGTCCCGGGCACATATCCGCCGCATTTTTGCCGGGGCCCCCGGGGTCCCGGTCCCGTATCTGTTCCCGGCAAGCAAGTCCAGTTTACGCAGCATATCGCCAAGCTCCGCCACCTCATGACTAACCGGGTGGGCCCCGCGTTCCCTCATTTCTCCAAGACGTGGCCCTGTTCCTGCCCGGAATGGATCCCGGCCGAGTAACAGGGCCATCGGCCACTGTCGGCGAAACGGGAATGGGGGTCCCACATACCCCGGGGACGCGTGGATCTTCGGCCACGTCAGCCCTTCCGGGGCCCACATTCTGTGCAACTGGCGGCCAGCTACGACCGTTGAGCGGCCTGACCGTTGCCCCAAAACGGACCGTCCGCCTAGGGATGGGACCGTCCGAATCAGGGCGATCGGACCGTTCGCCTGGGGATCGGACCGTCTGAATCGCCCCGATGGGACTTAGCCTGCTACTGCTCCTGCCGGAACTTCTTGACATGCTCGACCAAGTTCCGGATGGCGCGGCACTCCGTGAGGTCGTGCGAGTCCGTGTCGTGGACGGTGCACCACTTCCGGGCCGCTGCCGGTGGCGGCGGCGCACGTGTGGCTTTGGCAGCTTGCCGCCATTGTCGTCTCGGCGGGCGAAATATCTGGGCACGAGCACTGCCTAGGGCCCGGGTGCGCACCCCCCGGGCGAGCCGCGTCCCCGGGACCTTCCCGTGCCCGGGCCTCGCCCCGGTCCTGGGAGTCCCCTCCTCGGACCCGCGTCACGGGGACCATCCCGTTCCCGGGCCTCGCCCCCGGATCCGGGAGCCACCTCCCCGCGTCCCGGGGACCTCCCCTCGTCCCGGGCCTCGCCCCCGGACCCGGGACCCACAGCTCTGGTCCCCGAAGGGCACGACGCCTTGTGCGCGCAGAGGACTCGGTGAGCTCTCTACCCCGAGCACTTACCTGACTCGAGCGGGTCAATCCCCAACTACCCGCATTAATGGCGAGGCGACGGGGCGCGTTGCCCCTGTCGCCCGCTCTGCCACGCGTGACGGCTCGTGACAACCCCCCGTGGGCCGGCTCCCTGTGCAGTCAGAGACTTTTGACTTCGGCGGCGAGGGCGTGCGTCGTCAAATCTCCACGACTCAGTCCTCTGCAGCAGACCAACCCCGGCGTGGCTCAGCAGGGGGGAGCGAACAGGCGCAGACGGGCACGACAAGAGATAGCATACCTAAAATCTTTCTTCGGTACTCGGCACTGTTGTAACGCCCTGAAAATCGTCTTAATTAAAAATTATCGTGGGTAAATGGAAATACAGGAATACACTAGAAAATTTTTGTTTGAGAAAAGAGTTTGAATAAAATTTTGAAATTTCCAATATTAAAAATCCCGAGTTTAAATTTTAAATAAATACTTGGATGCTTTTATATTCCAGGGGTTTTGTCGGAGTATTTTAAGCGTTTGAGTATTTACAATAATAAATTCTTCGTGTTTCGTGGTGGTATTTACTTCTGGTAAATTCCCCGTGATTTAATAAACTCTCTAAAATTTTCTTGGATTTTTCGGAGCTACAGAATTAATTTTAATGCTATAAAGATCACTAAAGTAAGTAAATAAATATAAAATAAATTCCTTTTCTTTTCCCCTGTTCGGGTCGTTTCTGATTCAGTCCTTTGAAATCTCCCCGTTCATCAGAAACTCTAACTCCCTTTTTCCTCTAGGGTTTTGTGTCGTTCCCAGAACCCTAAAGTCACCTCAAAAACCTAAATGCGGAGTTACCGGATTTATTCATTTTTGAAATCCTAGAACTCTTTTGGACTCCCAATTAGAGATCCTTTGTATTCGAAATATTTATATTTCCCTTTGAGATAAATCCCAGATATTCCCTTAAACTCCTTTTCCGTCGAATCCAAATCCCCAATCGTCTGAGATTTCTCCAAATTCCGGTCCCAATAAAACACCCTCATCAATTCCCTAATCCCAAAATATTTTATTCGGAATATTCCATTTTCCAGTTCCCGGGAAAATATTATAATTTCCCGCATCTCCAAAATATCCACATATCTTGGGAAGTTCAATTATGCTCGAATAATCCGAACTATTGATCTCTGCAAAATAACTTCCAATTTTATCGGATTCCCGAATTATTCC
Organism: Oryza meyeriana var. granulata; assembly: GCA_003991445.1. Lineage (NCBI taxonomy): Eukaryota > Viridiplantae > Streptophyta > Magnoliopsida > Poales > Poaceae > Oryza > Oryza meyeriana. The sequence continues at coordinate 235,776 of RYFJ01001026.1, read as the reverse complement.
GAGATCCCGTTTCCCCAAATACTCTCTGATAAAATACCCTTTGTTTCCCGAACCTCTCAGAGTATATTCTGTTTCCTAATCTCCTCCAAGTGTTCTCCGAATCCCACAATATATTCCGTCTCCCGGATCCCCACTACATATATTCTTTTTCTATTTACTTCCAAATACTGTTCGATTCCCAATATATATATTTATACCTATGTATATATATGTATGAATGTATATACCCTCAATATTCTGAATAGTCGTTTCATCCTAAAACCCCTTGGTCTCCTCTATTCTAAATAAATATTCCGATTCTGAAAATATCTCGTTAATCCCGAGTTCCAAAAATAATCTAGAAAACCCCGCTCCTTTTTCCCCTTTGCTCTTTTATTTTCCCTTTATCCTTTTTTCCCTTTTCCCTGTTTACCTTCTTGCTCCTTGCCTCCTCTTTCTTCTCGTCTCCTTCCACTATCTCTCTCTACGTCCAGCCCGAGCCGGCCTGCTCCAACCCCGAGCCGCCCGGGCCAAGCCCCTCCTCGGCCGAGCTCCTCCAGGCCCGGCCTGTGCTCGGCCTACCACCGCCGCTCCCTTGGCCCGCCGCCGCTACCGCCGCCCGGCCCAAGCCAGCCCCTGCGCCTCCGCCCCGCAACGGCCACCGCCGAACCCGCCGCCGCCCCTATATATGCCTCAGCCGCCAGCCCTATGCCCTAGCCGGCTCTGCTCCTCTCCACGCCGCCAGGCCACCGCCGTCACCCCGTCGCGCCGCCCAGTGCCCTAGCCGCCGCGCCACCCCAGCCGTGCCCCCGCGCGTCGAGCCCGCCTTGCCGCGTCGCCTCGTCTTGCGCTGCCGCTGCCCCCGTTTGCCCGTGCGTCCAGAGCCGCCAGGAAGCGCCGTCGCCCTGTGTGCCGCCTCGCCAGGCCGCCGTCACCCCTGCACGCGCCCCTGCCCGCCGTGCCGCCGCCACAGGAAGCCGCCGCCGCCCTGCTCTGCTTTCCCCGAGCCGCTGCCCTGCTTCAGTGCCCCGCCTGCAAGCCGCCCTGCTGTCCAGCGTCACCTTCACCGGGCAGCCGTCGCCATCGTCGCCTCTGTGGCCGAAGCCCGCCGCTGGTGAGCATCCTCGTAGCCGCCTCCCTCCTCCTCTGCATGTTGTCGTCGTCGTCGTCTATCGCCCGTGCGCCGTTCTCTCCAGTACCGTCGTCGCCGCCCTATGTCTTCCCCATCTGCCACCGTTGCCTCTGCTCGTGCCTCCGCCGACTGCCTTTGCCGCTGCCGCCGAACACCGCCTCCTCCGGTCTCGGTGAGCCCCGAAGCTGCCGCCCCTCTTCCTCATCTCCCTCCACTCCGGCATCCCTCGGCGTCTGCTGCCGTCCGTCGTCCCGAGGCCGATGCGCCCCTTCCTCGAAGTCATCGCCACCTGCCGCCGAGGAGCCGCCGTCGTCGCGTCGCCTTGCTGCATGCCGCGACGCCATGCCTGAGCCGCCAACCGCTGTGCCTGCTCCACGCGCTGCCCCGTGCCACCGCCGTTGCCAGACAGTCATCGCCGTCGTCATCTACACCGGCGCCTCGTCTTTTTCCCGTGTTCGTTGTTGTCGTCGCCGTCGGTTCCGCCATCGTCGTCTCCTCCCCGGCGCTGCCGCCCGTTGTGCCCTGCCCTAGGTCGCCACCCCTGTTCCCGTGCACCGCTGTCGTCTGGTTGTCGAATTCCGCCGTCCCGAGCCGTCGTCGTCATCTTGCCTGCCGCTGGCGAACCTGCTTGCCGGACTTGCACGCCGCATCCCCTCCTCTCCACTCCAGGCCGACGACACCATTGCTTTGCCCCATCTCTCGTCGGTCTCGGCTCGCCAACGCATCGCCGTCGTGGCACTATCAATCGCCGTCATTGTCGAACCCCCCGGCCGTTGCCGGCGTGTCTCCCGTGCTGCACCTTGGACGGCCGAGCTCGATTGGCTCCACGGCATGCCACTGCTGCATGGACCCCAGCGAATATATCTTCAAGTCATCCTGGTCGTCTAACTTTTGAGACCTAATTCGGGCCGTCCAATCCACATAAAATTCTAAGCCGATCCCAGCCGTCGGGTTGGATCCATATGTCGCAATCCAGTACCATGTCAGCCCTATCCACCTCAGCATTCCATCGGCCCCTCCTATTCCTAAATCCATGAAGCAAGTCCACCGTATGCCTGGTCACTGACCATGGACCCCACATGTCAGCATTTATCTAAAATAATTATTCTAATCGAAAATTCAGAGAATATTCTTGAGAATATTCTTTTCCAATTCTTTTCAGATTCATTCTGAATTCAATCTTCCAAAAGCCATATCTTTTCCATTTGAAGTCCGAATCGACCCGTTATTCTTCCTAAATTATCTAAAATCATAATTCACTTGTTTATGTATTTTATGTATTGTTTATTTGGAGTTTCTTAGGATTTATTATCATTTTACGTGTAGTTGCGTACTATCGTCTATTCGGAAGACTTCGGAGTCTGCGGAAGAGTTCGGAAGATTATTTGAAGACTTTTGCGATTGCAAGGCAAGTCACACGACAATCTCCTTGAGCATGTTGATCCCAGTTGTGAAACCTATTTTATTTTAAAGTTATTGCATGAAATGTTTTCGAATGACATTATTGTGGGTATTTACTTATTATCCAATATCCATTGATAATTATGGCCATTTTGATGTTGATATCTGTACCTTGATACCCTGGGGAATAATATTGACTAGCTAGATGTTTAATTATTTATCTGGCTAGATTATTTAGGATTTTGCTTAGCCATGCCTAGAAACTATAGTGTCATTTTATGTGGGTAATTAATGACTCATTTATGACTAATTATGGATTAATGGCTATAATTTCATGACCGTGAGTCATGGTTGATTAATTAATTATGTCAACTAAAACTTGATTGATGGTGGGTTGTGAGCACCAGGTTGGAATGTTGCCAGGGGTGCTCATGACAGTTAAGGACCGGTTCGTGGATTACCTATTGCGAAGCAATACTCGTGCTAACCACAAGCCAGCATGGGTAATGGTAGGATCCAATGTGTAGTACGTTCAACCGGGGTCCACCATGGTGTGTTGTGGCTGTGTCAATAAGACCACCATGGCTGCGTCAATAAGTCCATGTCTTGGGCGTTGGATCGTTTCCCAGACTCAGAACCCGATCAGTTTTGGCCAGAAACTGGTGGTCCAGCGGGTGGCTTCCTTGTTGTGCGGATTACATGGAGGGTTCTATCACAATCTCTGTTCGGGTACTTTCGAGTATCGCAACGCATGGCTGACATGATGTTGAGATTGTGTCTTGTGGGTAAATTGGTACATCTCTGGCCAGAGTAAAACTATTCGAATAGCCGTGCTCGCGGTTAATGAGCGGCCTAGCAATGTTTCTGTGATTAGTCCCACACTACTCATTAATGGAAATAAGTGATGGAATATGGATAGCTCCTGTTTGGAGGAGTTTTGGTTTGGGCCTGAACTGCGTTGGAGCGCTGTTCAGTGGTTGATTCAATACTGATTAATAATTAAACTATATTGTTTTCAATGGTTTTAAATGCAAATATTTTAAATGTTGTTTTATGCAAATAATCCATATTATGCCTTTTCCTTTGGTATCCTGTTGCATTACATTGCATTCCCTAGTGTGGCTTGTTGAGTACGGTGGGTGGTACTCAGTCTTGCATTATTGCAAATCTTTAGAGTGAAGCTTTGCGTGGAGAAGAAGTTGGTGTTTGGCTTATACCCCAGTTGAGCTGCCTGTGGCTTGGAGCTGAAGCTACGCTAGTTGTCGTTCCGCTGCTGTTTTCTTCTGTGTGAGGACTAAGTGCCTCTGCTGTAAGTATTTATCGTTATTTCGTTTTGGTTATGTTTATCAAATTGTCAATTTGTGTACCTCGGCTGATTCCTGGACGAGGATTTATTGCACAAATTAGCTTTGGAAATTCTGGTGAATTTCTGGGCGTGACAACTGTGGACTCCCCATCGATAAAAGGAGGATCCATGCCATAGGCTAGAGGGGACTTAACCTCGAGTGCTTGCTCTCTGGTTCTCCCCAGTCTCCCTGGCTCTCTCTCGCTCTCGGTCTCTCTTCTTCCCGGAGAGCGACTAGCTCCTGAGCACCCTGAGTTCATCTTGTGACAGCAAACCATATTCTCCCGCATAGCGCACACACACAGGAGTAGGGTATTACGCCTTCGTGCGGCCCGAACCTGTCTACCTCCTCCTGTCTCTCTTGTGTGACATCTCCCAGCTCGGGTCCCTGGGCCCGAGCACATATCCACCGGACGCCGCAAGCCGTCCTGGGATAGCTTCCCTGGCCGAATCTCAAAGAGGGGTCTCCAGACTCCCCGCGGTTGGAGTTTCATCCTCCAACGCCCACGAACCATCGTACAGACGCGTACACGAGCCATTCTCTCTACGGCCTCACGACGCGTCCGCCCGTGACGTGAGATCCTAACTAACTACAGAGCAAGGCTTAACTAACAGCCCACATACACGCATGCATGCGTCTCGACCAGGAACGCACCACGGTCGGGATTATTAGCTAACAGTGCTCGGGAGGATAACGATCCAAGCCGAGCCCCAAACTCTACGCTAACAGAAAAAACGAGCGGGAACTCAGGATTACAATGCTTACGGCGGCTTCGCAGCCACACGTGGTGCCTGTCGTGGAACTGCTCCATTGCTTCCGGCGAGCGGCAGAGTCGGCGCGAGGGCTCTTTCGCTCTTGGTTTCTTGGCGCTCCGGCGAGAGGAGAGAAGAGCGGAGGAGGGAGGTGTTTGTTGCGACGGTTACGGCTCGGGGTCAGGGCTCTCGGCGCCAAGGCGGCCGCCATTTAAAGGAGCTCTCCCGTTCGCTGACTGGTGGGGCCCAGTTCCCGCGTTCGCTGACAGGTGGGCCTCCGACCCCACATGCTCGATGACGTCATGCTTGCCTGGCCGGAGGCATCGAGTACTCGGGCTCCGTCCGCAACGAGAGCTAGCTGCTGCACCCAGACCCGATGCCACGCGCTCACCAAGGCCCATGGCGCCACGGCGGCCAGCATCTTTGTCCACGACTACGGCACCGGTGATAAGCATAGGAGAAAACAAGGAATGCCATGTCAGATTAGCAAGCAAACGACTCCCAAGCGTTTCAACAAACACCTCATGCGCGAGTAGAACAGACAGGCAGTAGAGGCACCAACAGTGGCAGTGGCCACAGGTCGACGCCCACATGCGTTCTTCGACGTGCCGACCGCGAGCGGCGGCGGCGACGGCTCGGGGTTCGGTGTGTCCAACGCCGTGAAGGCCGGCGGTAGTGGCGCGCGCATCCGCCACCGCGCCACACCACACATTTCATCAAACACCGTATATGCATAAGAAATTACTGTGCTGCTGCTCGCACGTTTCATCAAACACCGTCGCCTTTGGCTGGGTCGCCCCGCAACCAGGGGCAGAGAAGCTCCGGCATGGCTGGGGCGTGCCGCGTGGTTGCGACGGAGCTAGCGCGGAGATGCGTGCATGTTCACGACGGTGGCGACGCCGCGCGAGCTGGCCTCGTGGGTGGGAAAAGCAAGGGCGGCACAAGATGATCTCTTCCCACAAAGACTGGAACGCTGGGCGGTAATTCATTACGCCTACTCTAAACCTGAAATTGAAAACCTGCACCCCAAATGGCTCTGTAATTTGAGGCTCAATTCTCTACCAAAAAATGCAATGCTGAGAATTTCAAGCCTTGTTCTTTTGGCACATGGATACATTGCCATGGACAAAACAGACAATAGGTATGAAAATTCAGGGAACAGGTTATGAAAAAGAGCTGCCTTGTATTCAGACTTGAGCATGACATTTCACTCGGAAAATGTATGGACGATCAGTCGTATCATACACATAACCATGGTGACTACAGCAAATGTCACGCACAATTGTTCAGGCGCACATTCTACTTAGTTGCTTACAGCAGTTTGTAAACTTCAGAGCATAATGGCCAATAGCTAATTAACAACCGGGAAAAGGAAGGTTTGATGGTTTCCCTTTCTGAATCTAAACCAATGGAAAAAAGAAGACATCCAATTCTCTGTCATTCGATCTGAAGCAGCGAAAATTTCTGAAGAGATTAATGAAGAAGTGACTGTCAGAGGTTCTGCTCCTGTAGTTCTGTCTTCCTCTAGGCGGCATGAACATTGGGGTATCTCAATCGATCAGCAGCTGAATTTGCAAAGGACCAAACGACAAGTTAATTACAGATACTACAACTCACAAGCCGTTCAATTCAGAGATTATCTAAAAACATCTGAAAATAGAAGCGTTTACTCCTTCTATATTCAATGAAATTGGCACACCCCGTGCCGGTTAGTTAAAAAAAAGACTAAAAAATAGAAGGTTAACTCATCTAGAAACCAGCACAATGAGCAGAAACTGGTGTCATGATTTAACGGCAAGTCAGCAACAGTATTGTCTATTGTATATTTGTATGATACAGTAAAACCGTACAAATGAACTTTTTTTACAGTTATACAAAATGCATGTAAGGTTGTCTTTTCTTAGACTGAAAAGAGCTGATTGATAATCTAGGTTTAAATCCCTAAACACCAAGACTAAATAACAAAAGGAGCAGCTGGAATTTCTGAACTAAAGGATTGGTGTATAAAACCAGTATTTTTCAATATCAGGATTGAGCACGAATATGTATGCAACTACCAAGTCATTATTCTGAATCACAAAACTAGCTTCAGGCCATATTTTAGCAACTGTACACAGACAGAAAATCCACAAGCCAAACTCTGAATGCCTATTATTTTCACTTGACTCCCTTTTCTTATCTACAAGAATTTTCAGATAAGTTTCTCTCAACAAAACATGTATACAATTAACTTGAGGACAAGTGGATATAACTTTATCAAAAGCAGCTCATTATAAAGAAATTAGTACAGAAGTTGTCATGACAAATGCAGCAAGAGTATGACTGATCTAGTGCAGTGCAATGTGCATGAGAGATTCAAGACTAAAGGAATACCATGAACATGTAATCTGTAGAACCTTAGCCACAAAGAGAGAAGGCGATATCCAGTCATACAGGGGTTCATAAAAGGAAATCTCACCTATCGTCCGGGCTGTCAGAACGACAATCTCCATGGTCACATTGTTGGGAGGCAGATCGGTAACCAGAGGAGTCAGCCGTCCAAAGAAGCCCGCTCGAACACACATAATGACGTCGGAGGCCACTCTGAAGCCCAAATGACCTGCCAGCCTGTTCCTTAGATAGAACACTGACCTCCCGTTGAACAAGAACCAACGCCAGGCGGTTGGGCTGAAATTCCCTTGGGGAGATGCTCGCACGTACGAGATGCGGCACCCACTGATGAAAGCTCTGGTCTGCAGCAAAGAAGAAGATGGTATATAGGAAGTCATTGCAAGCACTAAGTGACTAAGGACTAAGAACATACGACAAGTAAGAAAGAACAGCAATGATGATGTCGCCATTCTCAAGAACCGTCCTTTCCTAAGAAATGCACCCTGGAACGAAGCAAATGCAGAGGAGCAAGCAAGAACTGAAGAACATAGGTGGCAACCTGACAGATGAAACCAAGAACTGCTCCCGCTACGAATGCAACATACAGGATGGATAGAGGCAGAAACTATGGAAAGAACAGAGCCAAGAATTGCATCCAGGAGAACGAAACTAACACAATTTGCAGCAATCTGACACAAGAAAAGATCAAGAATTGGTCCCCGAAGAACCCAGTAAGGCAATCGATTCCGCAAGACGTGCTCACCGATGAATATGGAAGGTTAGGTATGGAATCTCTCGGGGGGATGGCCTCCACCACCCATTGCCTCGTGATCGGGCGGCGGCCGTCGAACATGTCAACGATGAGGTTCCTGTCATCAGCTCGGAGGAAGCGACCGCTAGTGTGACGCAGCAGGACGTCGTCCTCGGATCCCGACCGGACAGCGAACCAGCCGACGGTGAGCGACGGCAGCCGATTAAGGTCGTGCAGGGTGACGCTGTTCCGCGCCCACGCGTTCGTGGCCGCGAGGTACCGTCCGTTTGCGGCACTGTGGAGCATGAGGATGTCGCCGCCGTCGAGGTGGAGTATGTGCACCGCCCACGCCGCGTGCACGGACGCACGGACCTGGTGCAGGGAAACGCTGCTCCCGTCGTCGTCGGCGCGGAGGTACGTGCCGTGTACGCGGCTCCGCAGCCACACGTGGTGCCCGTCGTGGAACTGCTCCATTGCTTCCGGGCTCCGGCGAGCAGCAGAGGCGGCGCGGGGCTCTTAGTTTCTTGGCGCTCCGGCGAGGTGGGAGCGGAGGAGGAGAGTTCGTTGGGCGACGGTTACGGCTCGGGGCTCTCGGCGCCAAGGCGGCCGCAATTTGAAGGAGTTCTCCCTTTCGCTGACAGGTGGGGCCGCACTTCCCCGTTCGCTGACAGGTGGGCCGTGGGGCCCACATCCTCGATGACGTCATGCTCACCTAGCCGGACCAGAGAGCCTGCTGCACCCGGACCAGACGCCGCGCGCTCACCGACGTCCATGGCGCCACGGCGGCCAGCGTCGTCGTCGTCGACAACTACGGCTTGCCGGTGATAGGCAGAGGAGAAGGCTAGGAATGCCATGCTCGAGTATGTGCTCCCCTGTGACAGTGAAAAGTAACAAGATTAGCAAGCGAACGGCTCCCACGCATTTCAACGAACACCTCATGCGCGAGTAGAACAGAGCGGAGGCGGTTGGAGACGAATTCGTCCTGTCGCCGCGGCGGCGAACGCCAGTGTGGAGTGGAGGCCACAGCGGCAGCGGCCACAGGCCGACGTGGCGACCCCCACGGCGGCGGCGGCAGTTGCTGTTGCTCAGGTGTGTCCAACGCCGCGACGGACGGCGGTGGTGGCGCCCGCGCCCGCCACCGCACTACACTAGCCGGTGGATTCGGCCCATTCCACTGGCCGCCGATTGCTGTCGACGGCGGCGGTGATATGGCGGGGACGATTGGAGCGGCACCGCCGGTCAGGAAAGGTATCGGCGGCGACAGGCCACAACTCCATGACTCCATATCAGCCGCCTGTAGTTTAAGTACTGAATTGATTCTGTTTAAGTTTTGATGTTATATTTGCATACTCTTATGTAAAATGTATCTAAGTGAATGAAATTAAAATAGTTTGCTTTTGCTCAAAGCTCCAGAGTAACACTGCAGCTTAACCTTCATAAAGCAATCCTTCTGTATAAAAATACACATGAAGAAAAAATTAGATATATGCCATTACAAAGAGTCTACTTCAGAAATATGTCATTCTAAAGTTTTGTCTTAGAATAATACCACTCCAAAGTGAGCAGATTTTGAAATATGCTATTATAGCCACTTTACTCTATTTTCTATCAAATACATAGTATGTATCCATCCCGTATTTTCGTACTCCCGACGTTGCCCCTCTCCTGTGATTAGATCTCGACTAAACTGAGCTCATGCACAGATTTACTTACCCCAAACGCATGTCCTAACCTTATCGAGTATCATGGTGGCAGTGGCTGTGAGGACGGCATGATGACGAAAGAGGTGACGGCTGTAACGAACCGTTTTTCTTTTCCCGCTAGTCTTCGCTTTTCCCGAGCTCTCTTCCTATCCTGTCAGTTGTGCCCCAGTTTTTCTCCCTGGCCAGCCGACTACCTTCTCCCTTGAGCCGAGTAGATTGCTACTCAGTCCTTGTATCCTGCCCTTTCCCTTGTTTTACTCGGACCTCCTTGCTGCCGAGTAAACCCTGTGAAGTGGCCGACTACCTTGTTGAGACCAGCTCTTTCCTTGTTCCCCGAGTTGCACCCGCCCGTTGGACGCCGACTACCGAAGTAGAGAAGAATCAGTCTTCACCTGCCCTCAGCACCGCTTGGACCGATGGATAATAACCTGCAGCATCGCTTGGACCAGTGGTCAGTCCGAAGCCCTGTCAGTGAGATTTCTCCACCCTGTCCTAGCCTTGACCTTATGTCTCCTCGCAGCTACAGTGCCTGCCAACTCCTCTGACCAGTTGGACTCCAAAGTCACTCCCTGTCATATCCCTGTCAGTTCATCTTGACTTCCTTGCTCCACCCGTTGTCCAGCTCCACCGTGCCTCAACCTTGCACGTCGGCTATATATATGGCCAACCATGCCTCCTCTTTCCCTTGTTTTGCAAACCGGCCAGCTCCAGCTCTGCTAAGTTTTCATCCTCTCAAGCTTTGGAGCTCTGTCGCCTGGTTCGCAAGCCTGGTTCAGCCGACTGCCACCTTTCTCTGCAGCCGACTACTTCTTGATCCTTTTCTTGGTGTTTTAACCCTCCTGCTTATCAGTGTTTCTTTCTGCTTGTTCAGAGCCTGAACCGGTGGACGATCCCGAAGCCGTCTTGGCCGAAGAAGACCCCTCCTTGGAACAAGGCAAGCCTCTTTGATCATATTGTTTCCCATATATGCAAAACTATGTTGTTTGGAAAATATTATGCATGTTTAGTTTACACCTTTTTAAACTGTTGGCCTCGGTTACAAGCGAAACCGATGGACCTACCCAGTAGCCGCACATATTTGGTAGGATGTTGGTATATTTCTCCCTTGAGAGCCCCAGAAATGGCACGCTAGCATCCTATCTGAGGATACGATGCCGAGTAGAATGGCTTAGCTCTGCAACGTTGTTTGTCGTTGGGAAAAACATTGGGTTTTACTAAACTGATTGAAAAACCCGGTACTCTGTGTATCGGCGTGTTTGCGAAACAAATAAAGTTGTGAAAATCTTGATATACAGAGATAGTGTCTGTGTGGCTTGGCTATGTATTATCATTAAGGACCGTTTCCTTTGGGGATTCCATCCGAGCATCTTACAGTGCGACCAGACGGGTATTATGGGATGCCCCTGGCCGAGTAAATAGTAGGTTAGGGAAGTTCAGTGCCGACCACTGAATCCTGTGTGGATCTTTCGGCTGGCATTGGATGACTCTAGACTGGCTTTGGAAATGGCCTTGTCACGAATTTCTGGGTACAGGCCAGTACTCGGTGTAATTTTCGTGTCGGATGGGTAAAGCGCACACCCTCTGCAGAGTTTAGCAGAACTGTTCGAACAGCCGTGCCCACGGTTAAGGGCGATGCAAGGTGATTCCCATAGCGTAAATTTGTTTGCCAGTGATTTGTGAAAGTGTTTGATGGAAAGGGAACCGTGACCAGAGTTTGCCGAGTGAGCAAACGGAAGGCATGTGTGGCCAGAAACGGATCTGTGTGATCCGGGGTGTTAAGCACCATAATCAAGTGAATGAAAAGTAAACAGGATGAAGATCATGCTCCCGGGTTGTAGCCAGGGCAGCAAACTTAAGCCCCCGGGTTGTAGCCAGGGCGGCAGTTGTACCGATGTCTTCGGGTTGTAGCCAGAAGACGGATTGATCATGCTCCCGGGTTGTAGCCAGGGCAGCAAGTTGATCAAGTTGTGCTCCCGGGTTTTAGCCAGGGAAGCCACTCTAGCTAGCTGGTTGTAGCCAGCGTAGCGGGCATTAAGTGCCATGAACATGCTCCCGGGTTGTAGCCAGGGCAGCAATGTTCGAGCCCCCGGGTTGTAGCCAGGGCGGCGGTTTAGCTAGCTGGTTGTAGCCAGCGTAGCGGGCATTAAGTGCCACAGCTGAGATTTGGTTGTAGCCGAGTCTCAGGGTCAACGAGTGGTTGTAGCTACTCAGGAGATACAGGACCAGCAAATGCGAAGTAAAAGATGATAAGAACATGGATGTTTATGCTTGATTCATTAAGTGGCGAGTTGTTGAAAAGCAACTTGCAGAATGGATAGAGGCGTGAGCCTCTGTCCGACAACTAAAATTTGGAACTCACTAGTGTTTGCAAAGAAAAGAGTTTATAAAGGCAGTTTTTCGCAAATGAAACCCTTAGCCCTTTTTGTCTGACCGACATGGCATCATTTTCGGCTTGCTGAGTACGAAAGTACTCACCTTGTTCATATATATGTATAGTAGGTTTTGGAGATGAAGACGAAGATCCGACTGCTGCCGAGTTCCTCCAAGACCAGGCCGACTACGAAGACTTCTGAAGGTTTCGAGCCTAGTTCCCAACTGAGCCTGTGGTGTAGTTTTTGTCCAACTTCCGCCCTGTTTTTGCTGTTTCCGCTAGTTTACCTGTTGTTTATTTTTGCCCATCCCGGGTTTGTCCTGGATGGATCTCCTTGTATTTATATGTGTACTCTGTTATGTATTTATTGTAACTCTGAGTTATATCATTATTGTGCGTACCCGACTACTGATCCTGGGATCGGGTGCCGTATGCACATGGTGGCCTTCCACCTAGTCGGGGAGGCGTCACAACGGCGACTTGCTGAGATTCCCTTGTGCCTTCTAATCATAGGAAAGAGACAACATCGGGAATACAAAATACTAGATGAAAATACATGCTGTGTATTTGATAGAAAATGGAGTAAAGTGGTCACAATGACATATTTCAAAACCTGCATACTTCGGAGTGGCATTATTCTAAGGCAAAACTGTGGGGACCGTTCGGAGGGGGTCCAAACGTCCCACAATACACGTAACCGCCCAGGAAATTCAGTTACGTATAGAATGATACAGAAACAGAACTTCGATTAATTATACAAACCGACAAGATTCTAGTACAACCCAAACTCAACACACACACACAACGGGCCTATAGCCGTACACGTACAACCAAAAGACGCAACTTTGCTCCACAGGAACGGCCTGAGTGTAAAGTCGATCTAGAACTCGAAGCCTTCGTCTTCGTCCCAATTCAGCAGATTAACGGCTTCCTTGTCTTCACCTACAACTTCTTCCTGAACGGCTGGAGCCCAAAATATGCAAGACTGAGTACACAAATACTCCGTAAGCCATGCAGGAAAATATATAGTGATGCAGGATATAACAAAGAAGGGAACTGGTTTGACTCTAAACCTTATCAGTAGTTCACAAACATCCCAATTTATAAACAAATTTAATTTTAAAGGGTTTAATATTACATGTTATCTCATAATTTAAACCATTATCACAATTCTACTCATGCCATTACTCTGGATTCACTCATAGACATATCTCCATTAATCGGGAGCACGGCGTATTTGAATACCAAAGGACTCTGCAGCGTCTACCCAGCTTTACCCGTACGATACCCACAGCTAGCCAGGCTGAAGAAAACAAAGTGCAGTACTGCACTAAGCTCATCTCTATTCTGCCTAGCAGGTTATAGGACAAGACGCATGTTGGCCTCAACTTGGCCTTCGCGAGCGTATGCACCAACCCGACGACTCGTCCACCCACTATTGCACGACTAGAAGGAACATGCAATCCTCAAAGACCGCAAAGGGCACTGCAGCACCCACACTCCTATAAACAAATAATCTTACATCACTCAGTGGCCATTACACACGTTAAAGCCAAAAATGTCAATACACTAAAAGGCTGCAGAAGTTCAATTCACTGGAGCAGTACACACTGGGTCCGAATACCTCGATCCTGCGGATGGGCGCTAACTATGTCACTTATACTGGCACAAGGGGGTTATGTCCTTAAAACTTTAAATATATCATATACTTCCAAAACTATCACATAAAATAACAATTTTATGTAATATTCAACATGTTCATAATAAGCAGGATTAACCTAGAGTTATCAAAGATATAAATTAGGCTCAACTCAAGGCATGGCATTACATTTATAACAATATCAAATAAAAGGTGTTATCTATTTCGAAATACTTTAGAAAATTAACTTATGCATCCTATTTAAGTACTTCAAGGTAGTACTCTACCCAAAATATAACCTAGCTCTAGATCTGGTTCAATTATTGTTCAAAGAATGCATGACTTGCCTTCGGGATCGGCATAGTCATACCAATTGTCTCCTCCTACGACTGCGTAGGTGTATGCGTCAGCTGTGGACTCGGACTCCTCGATTGGATCTGCTGCGGCAGAATATATCGATACACAAATAAAATAAATAAGCAAATAACTCCAAATAAATGCTAAAAATTTAGAAAGTGCACAGGATATTAAAAGAGGAATTATGGAAGAAATCTGGGATTTTTCCGAAATCGCGTCGAGCGGAGACCCTAGAGCCAAAATTAGGGTTTCGTCAACGGATGCTCGGATCGCGACGAAACTAGCACGGATGGATTCGGAATAATTCAAGGAGTCAGGAATAGGTCTCGGATTTTGATTTCGAGGGCAAAAGAGTAATAAACCAGTTGAAACAGTTAATAGAGCCTTTTTTGAATTATTTTTCAATAGGAATTAGGATTTTTCATTTATCTCTCTCTTTGCTTACAGGAGCCGGCCGGTGTCAGAGGTGCCGGCAGCGGAGGAGGCCGTTTCCCAACAAGGGGGCGCCGGTTTCAGGGTCCTGGGGTCATGGCGACCCCATTCCCGAGGTCAGTGGCGGTGGAAGAGCCGGCGGTGAGGCGCGCGGCGGCGAGCAGGGAACGGCGGCGGCGGCAGACAGAGCACGGAGGCGGCGGCGGCCATGGCAGCGGCGGCTCCGGCGAACTCCAGCGGTAGCGACGTGGTGCAAGAGCACCAAGGGCCCAAGGGGGAGCCGACAGTGGTGGCGGCTGGGCGCGAGGAGGCCGGGAGCGGGCTGGCACCGCGCGACCGACGGGCGGCCGAACAGGGGGCAGCGGCGCGGGGTGGCGCCGGCGTGGTCAGGCGGCGATCTCGCCGGGGAAGAAGTGGGGAAAGGAGGAGTCTGGCATGGAGAAGGCGATGGTCACCTCAATTTTGAGAGATAGACAACGACGGCGATGGATTTTGGGGATCGAGCGGAGGCAGCCGAAGCTAGGGCTTCGCCGTTCTTGCTCTGGCGACGGCGAACGGCCGCACGAAGTCTAGTGTGGCTTCCGGCAGGAGGTAGAGGAGATGGAGGCGGTCCTGTTTGCCATTGGTGGCGACCGACGAGGAGCTGTGGAGAGGGAGTTTGCAGGGAGAGATAGAGGAGAAGATAGAGAGCGGCAGAGAGATGATGGAGAATGGATGCGGCGTCGGTGACATCTTAGCTGAGGTCGGCTCTGTGATGAGCTTGAGCTGGGGCTCGGCTAGCTTGATGTCAAGTAGGAGGACGACGCGAGGATGACAACGAGATAGCGAAGCAGCTGCGTGGTGAGGAAAGCAAAAGCAGCGACGGCGATGGCAGCGCTCTGTCTCTCGGCAGAGGCGGTGGAGGGAGGATGGGCCGACCTAGGCCAGGAAAAGAGAGAGAAAGAAAAAGGCGAACCAGACTGAGGGAAAACGGATGGACGACGAGAAAAGAATGGGTCAATGACCCAAGAAGGACATGGACTTATTCGCGAGAATTTAGGATAAATGGATAGAAAGATTTGCACTTCCGAGAAAATTAAAAAGAAAAAGAAAAAGAAAAACGAACAATGAACGAAGAACGAAGAACGATATTTTAAAATTGAACGAAATGATAAACTCAACGTGAATTTTTGAAAATACAAAAAATAAAAACGGTTTTAAAATTTAGTCATTTTTAGGGCTGTTACAAAAACTTTAGAGTGACATATTTTTAAAGTGGACACTTTGTAGCATATATCTAATTTTCCCATACAGGAACTACAAGCAAACATCGGAAAGAGTTGGTATATACTCTCTCATCCCAAAATATAGGACGCAGCTACTGCTAACACAGAGGCCAAAGAAAAACTATGATCACCTCGTTTGGATTGTCTCAGTGTATGCACGCATGCAAGCAATGTGATTAGTGGGCTTGCCAGTGAAGGATTTAAAACAAATCGAATTTAGAGGAGGAGGTGCTAGGTAATGTATACATGCATGCGCATCCTGTATTAGAAGACATGGAAAAAAGGTAGTTGCGTCTTATATTTTGAGATGGAGAGAGTATGAAAGAGTTGCCTGATGTATCCAGACTTGAGCGCAACATTTCACTTCTGCAAATGCTGGATGATCAGCCATATCATACAGGTAAAGATGGAAACTACAGCAAATGTCACAACGCATAATGGTTCAGGCGTTCTAAACTTCAGAGCATAACAGCCAATAGCTAACAACCGGGAAACAGAAGAGATGCTGGTTTCTTTTCTGAGCCTATATCTATAAAAAAAAAAACAGAAGGCATCCATTAATTTCTCGTGCCATTCCATCTGAGGCAGCAAAAAGTTCTGAAGAGGTGAATGGAGAAGTGACTGTCAGAGTTTCTGCTCCTGTAGTTCTGTCTTCCTCTAGACTGCATCAACATTGGGGAAATCTCAACTCATGGCAGCTGATTTGCAAAAGGACCAGACAAAACAATAAGGCAGTTAGGTAAGATAATGTGCAACTTGCAAGCCGTCAATTCAGACATCATATAAACATCTGGGTCACCCCTTTGTTAAAGAAGGAAATGAACAGAAATAAAAGGGGCAACTCATATAGAAAACAGCATAATGAGCAGAAACCAGTGTCATGATTTAACGGAAATAGTGTTCGTATTGTATCTTGATAAAGTACTGCTGTACAAGTGAACTATTTTACAATTAGAGTATGCACAACACATGTAAGATTGTCTTAGATCAAAGGCCCCATTTCTCAGAATGAAAAGAGCTGACTGAGATGATCAGGGCTTAAATTGCTCAACACTAGTACCAGGGCGAAATAAACAAATAAAGCAACTGAGTTTTCTGAACTGAGGACGCATAAAACCAGTCTTTTCCATATCAAGATTGAGCATGAGTATTACTATGTATGCAACTAAAAAATGGCTGTTCCTGATCGCATGACTAGCTTCAGTTCATATTTTAGCATCTGTACACAGGCTGAAAATTCACAGGCCAAATTCTTAATACCTACTTATTTTCACTCAACCTCTTCCTTTCCTAATCTACAAGAATATTCAGATAAGTTTCTCCTGACAATACAAGTGTACAGTTTCCTTGATGACAAGTGGATACAACTTTATTAAAAACAGTAAAGTGTTTCTCCCTAACTTGATGATATCACTACAGAAGTCATGAAAATGCGCAACAGTATGACTGACCAAGACTAAGGAATACCGAGCTTGTATCTATAGAACATTTGTCACCAAAAGAGAAGGTGATGACCAGTCATATACAGGTACATAAAAAGGAAATCTTACCAATCGTCCCGGCCGTGACAAGATGATCTCCACGGTCACATTGTTGGGAGGCAGATCGGTGATCAGAGGAGTCAGCCGTCCAAAGAAGCCCGCTCAAACACACATAATGACGTCGGAGACCACTGCGAAGCCCAACCGCCGCGCCAGCGCGATCCTCAGGTAGAACAATGACGTCCCGGTGAACTGGAAACAAGCCCAGGCGACTGGGGGGAAAACTCCCATCAGGAAATGCTCGCTCTGCTCGCACGAACCGGATAGACCGCACCCTGTATCCTACGGAGTGCAGCAAAGAAGATGACATATATGAATTCATTACAATTTGCAAGAAAGGCAAACAATCTTTAACGTCATATGGCACAATATGACCGAGGACAAAGAACACAGTAAGAAAGAACAGCAATGGCGATCAGGTGATGTTGCCATTGTTGGATAATCCTGGCTCGGTTGGTTCCTGATCATCGATTTAGACTTAGCCAAATAAGGAGGAGCTCAATCTTAGCTAAAATTGGGCGCGTCTGTAACGGCCTAACGCATGCTGCATTCATGCGGAGGTCTTCTCTGTTTTTCAGTTAGTAGTGGTAGCAGTAGTGGTGATCAGCACGCTTCCAGGTCGTGGGTGTTAGGAAAATAAACTGACGAATGTGTTTGGTCAGTGCGTGTGTGTCGCGTGGTGTCGAGCTGTGTCGTGGAGAATGCGGTGCATTCGCGTCGGTGAGTCCGAGTCAATTCAGTTTGTTTTGTGCGTGAATAGGTAGGAGAAGGGATGCATGGTGCCGGTTTGGCTCTGGAGGAGGCCGAGTTCATCCGGAACGAGCGTGTGGTGCTTCGAGACGTTGAAGACTGAATCGTGCAGACTCATGGCGAGCTGGCCGCGGCATGGGAGTTCGTGCTCCGAGGTGTCATCCACCTGGCTGTTAAATAGCCCTTGTACTCCATTGTTTCTTTGAGCCAAGTTCAGAGAATAAAATCACCAAGATACAGGCCGTTGAGGTGGCCGTGGCGTTCGTCGCCATTGTTGACTTCTCGAGCTTGTGTGTTGTGTTCCAGTGAGCCGTGAGAGTGTGTGTGTTTCTTGAGCTGGGCCAACAGTGGGATGGCGCAGCTATAATGGAGGCGTGGAGAGCACAGCGTCGTGGCCGATCGTGGCTGCAAAATTCGCTTTGTATTCGCATGTATTTAAGTGGTAATAGAGTCAGAAAACATCACACGTTTGCGGCACCAAAATTCCACTTGTGTTCGTGTGTGAGTGTTCATTGATCCTAGGTCGTCTTCCGGCGTCGGGCGCCGGCGAGCTGAGGATGTCAATTGGTATCAGAGCCCGGTTTCGTCGGTGGGTTCGCATCGCGCGCAGTCGAGTGGGCACTCATGCCGCGCGGTCGTTCTGCGTCGCCACCTCGTCGCCGTCACAGGGACGCAACGCCGCAGCCGGGGAGCGGCAGCGACAATGGCGGCTCGGGGAGAAATCTGGTGATCCACCGGGTCACCAACGAGGTCAGTGGGAGTGGGCAGTACCTGACTCTCACACGAACGAACTACCACGACTGGGCGGCGCTGATGCAAGTGATGCTCCAGGCGTGCGGCCTCTGGCAAGCCGTGAGCCTTGGCGGCAACAATGTCGACTTCACCGAGGATCGCATGGCACTTGAAGTGCTCTCCAAGTCTGTGATGCCGGAGATGATGGGGGCCATGGCGACCAAGCCCACGGCGAAGGCCGCATGGGACTCCATACGCACGATGCACGTTGGCGTCGACCGCGTGCGGCGTGCCAAGGCGAACACGCTACAGCGAGACTTCGATGCTCTCCCGTTCCGCGACGGCGAGAGCATCGACGACTTTGGCATATGCATCAATGCGATCGTGCACCAACTGGCGGCACTCGACGAACGCCAAACCAATGAGGACATCGTCAAGAAATTCATCCAAGCACTCCCAGAGAGGTACGAACAAATTGGAATGGCTATCGAAACCCTGCTTGACTTGAGCCAGGTCTCGGTTGAGGAGTTGATCGGGCGCCTCAAGGTGGCTGAGGAGCGTCGCGCGGCAACAGTGGCAGTGCCGTCGCCAAGTTGAATTCACCGAGGACGAGTGGTCGGCGCGTTGCGTCGCGACTGAAGTTCTCTGGGGAGGGCTTGTCAGGGGGCAACAGGTCCTCACCCTCGGAGCAGAAGCGTGGCCACGGTGGTGGCCACGGGCGCGACAGCGGGAGCAGCGGTGGCTCTAGGCCGCCGAAAGGCGCTGGGAGCGGCGAAAAGGGCAAAAAGCCCGTCGGCAACGACGAGTGCGATACTGTGGCAAAAGGGGTCACTAGGCACGCGATGTCGAAAGAAGAAACGGGATGAGCAGGCACACGTGGCCCAAGTAGAGGAAGACACCGAGCCCACACTGCTCCTGGCAATCGTAGCTGCGGACGCCGCTGATACTCCTAGTTGCCGTGAAGACAAGCTCTTCGTCAATCTTGGATAGGAGGGCGACGGCGGCGCCGCGCAATGGGTCCTTGACGCCGGCGACTCCAACCACTCCACCGAGACGTGCCATGCACCGCCGGTGGCCCCTGTTCCCGTCCACCTCCGGAAGACAAGTTGTACGTGCAACTCGGGGAGAAAGGCGACGGTGACGCCACACACTGGATTCTCGACACCGGGGCAACCAATCACATGACGAGAGTGCTCTCAGCCTTCTCCGACCTCGACACCGGCGTTCGTGGCACCGTTCGGCTGGGGGACGGCTCAGTGGTGGACATCGAAGGGCGCGGCACAATCCTCTTCAGGTGCAAGAGCGGGGAGCATCAGCAACTCACGGGGGTCTACCACATTCCTCGTCTCACCGCCAACATCGTCAATCTCGGACAGCTCGATGAGGATCGTTACAAGGTTCTAATTGAGAACGGCGTCCTAAGGATCTAGGATCAACGGCGTCGCCTGCTGGCAAAGGTGCAGCGATCACCGAGCCATCTCTACACCCTCGCCCTCGACATAGACAAACCGGTGTGCCTCGCAGCCAGGAGCTCCGAGGTGGCCTGGCAGTGGCACGCTAGGTTCGGACACCTTGGGTTCCAGGGGCTCAGGGAGCTCTCCAAGGGGAACTTGGTGCGAGGCTTGCCACAGATCGACCATGTTGATCAAGTCTGTGACAGTTGCCTCGTCGGCAAGCAGCGGCGACATCCGTTCCCGGCGGCGAGTAAATACCGTGCAACGCAGCCGCTGGAGCTCGTGCATGCTGATCTGTGTGGTCCGATCACTCCGACGATGCCGGGAGGGAAGAAGATGTTTCTGCTCGCTGTCGATGACATGAGCCGCTATATGTGGTTGGTGCTGCTGAATTCTAAGGATCAAACGGCAGACGCCATCATCCACCTGCAGAATCATGCCAAACCTGAAGCAGGCCGGAACCTGGGTACGCTACGTACCGATCGCGGCGGCGAGTTCACGGTGGCGTGCGTTCGGCTGAGTACTGCTCCGAGCAAAGGCATTCAACGCCACCTCACGTGCCGTACACCCCTCAACAAAATGGCGTGGTGGAGCGGCGCAACCAAACTGTGTTGGGCATGGCGCGCAGCATGCTCAAGGCAATGCGTATGCCCGGCTGGTTTTGGGGGGAGGCGGTAACGACGGCGGTGTTCATCTTGAACCAATCGCCGACAAGGAGTGTCGAGGGAATGACTCCATTTGAAGCCTGGTACGGCACCAAACCTCCTGTACATTTTCTTCGTACCTTTGGCTGCGTTGCACATGTGAAGTTTCTCGGCGGCCACCAGAAGAAACTCGATGATCGCAGCACACCGATGGTGTTCATTGGATATGAGCCGGGCTCCAAGGCGTACAGGTTCTACAATCCAAGCACTGAGCGCGTGCATGTCTCATGCGATGCGGCATTTGACAAGGCGAGGCCGTGGAATTGGGGGGAGCAAGGAGAAGCTTCCGACGGGCGGACTCAGAGCCGTTTCATGTCAAGTATACGACAGTGACGGGCCCATGGCGCAAGGAGGTGGCATGGCGCACTCGGATGGAACGCCGTCGACACCAAAGACACCGAGTGCTGTCTCACCGGCGAGCGCGCCGGGACCGAGCACTCCGACGGCTACACCCTCCGTGGAATTCACGTCACCTCCAACAGGTGATCCAAACCTCGATGTTGATCACGATGATAGCGCCCTGCTCCGGTTCAGGACACTGGAGAATGTCCTGGGACCAGTGGCGACGCCTGGTTGGCCGAGCGGGAGCTAGGGGCGACCTAACTACTTGCATAGGGCGAGCCGGCCACATTTGAGGAGGCACGCGGCGAGGAGAACTGGCGCAAGGCGATGGTGGAGGAGATGGCTTCTATCGAGCAGAACAACACACGGACGCTTGTCGACCTTCCTCCAGGGCATCGTCCCATTGGCCTGAAGTGGGTCTTCAAGCTGAAGCACGACAAACAGGGCGCCATTGTCAAATACAAAGCCCGACTCGTGGCGAAGGGATACGTCCAGCAGCAGGGAATCGATTATGATGAAGTTTTTGCTCCAGTGGCTCGGATGGAATCCATTCGGATGCTGCTTGCTGTGGCGGCACAGGAATGCTGGGTTGTGCACCATATGGACGTCAAGTTAGTGTTCCTCAATGGCGAACTCGGTGAAGAGGTGTACATCCGGCAGCCGCCGGGCTTCATCGCCACTGGGCATGAGGAGAAGGTGTTGAGGCTGCACAAGGCCTTATATGGACTTCGCCAAGCACCAAGGGCACGGAATGCGAAGCTCGACAGTACCCTCCGCGAGCTCGGCTTCACTCGGTGCGCCAGCGAGCACGGCATGTACACAAGGGGTGTCGCGACGTCGCGCGTAGTGGTGGGTGTCTACGTTGATGACCTCATCATCACTGGCACAAGCTCGGCAGACATCGACACATTCAAGGGGGAGATGCGGCGTATGTTTCATATGAGCGATCTTGGTCTGCTCTCGTATTACCTCGGCATCGAAGTGAAGCAAAGCCGAGACGCCATCACGCTGGGATAGGCGGCGTACGCAAGAAAGCTGTTGGAGAAGGCGGGGCTGGCGGGCTGCAACCCTTGCCAGACGCCGATGGAGGTTCGACTGAAGCTGTCAAACAAGACCACCACGCCGGAGGTCGACGCGATGATGTATCGCAGCCTGGTTGGCAGTCTACGGTATTTGGTGCACACGAGGCCAGACATCGCATTCACCGTGGGGTAGTGAGTAGATTCATGGAGAAGCCTCGCCAGGAGCATCTCGTCGCTGTCAAGCATCTCCTACGATACATCTCTGGCACAATCGACTACGGTATTCTCTACTCCAAGCGCACGAACGGCGACAACAGACTAATGGGGTACAGTGATAGCGACTTGGGGGGAGACCTGGATGAGAGGAGGAGCACCACTGGCATCATCTTCTTCCTCGGTGACATGCCAATCTCTTGGCTATCTCAGAAACAGAAAGTGGTGGCGCTCTCCTCATGCGAAGCAGAATACATCGCGGGTGCGGCGGGAGCGTGCCAAGCAGTGTGGCTCACTCGGCTGCTGGGCGACGTGGTCGGCACCAAGGTCCAGCCGCCATGTCTAAAGATGGACAACATGTCCGCAATCGCACTGAGCAAGAATCCCGTCCTCCACGATAGAAGTAAGCACATCAACACTAAATTTCATTTCAACCATGAGTGCGTGGACAGCGGGAGGATTTGCTTGGACTATGCGAGCACTCAGGAACAGCTCGCTGATGTCCTGACGAAGTCGCTTGGGCGCGCCAAGTTCTGTGAACTGCGTGACAGGATCGGCGTCGTCAAACTGAAGTAAACCGAGCAAGTCTTAGGGGGGGATTGGTGGATAATCCTGGCTCGGTTGGTTCCTTATCATCGATTTAGACTTAGCCAAATAAGAAGAGCTCAATCTTAGCTAAAATTGGGCGCGTCTGTAACGGCCTAACGCATGCTGCGTTCATGCTGAGGTCTTCTCTGTTTTTCAGTTAGTAGTGGTAGCAGTAGTGGTGATCAGCACGCTTCCAGGTCGTGGGATGGCGCGGCTATAACAGAGGTGTGGAGAGCACAGCGTCGTGGCTGCAAAATTCGCTTTGTATTCGCATGTATTTAAGTGGTAATAGAGTCAGAAAACGTCACACGTTTGCGACACCAAAATTCCACTTATGTTCGTGTGTGAGTATTCATTGATCCTAGGTCGTCTTCCTCGACTCCGGCGTCGGGCGCTGGCGAGCTGAGGACGTCAGCCATTTTCAAGAACCGTACCGCAATAAATTTGGAAAGGGACAATTCATAGAGTGGACAGAAAATTTTAAGTAAACGGAGCTGAAAAGGAAATTTGTTACCAAGAACTGCACCCTGGAAGGAAGCAAATGCGGAGGAGAAAGAATTGAAGAACCAAGGTGGCAACCTGACAGATCACAGATGGAACCAAGAACTGCTCCCCCCTTGGAATGTAACATACAGAATTCACACCTTTGACCTAAAATGCTACTAAGAATTAATTTCCCATGAACAACGCAGGACGCATGATTAGCAATAGAGGCGGAAACATTGGCAACATCAGAACCAAAGAATTGCACCCAGGAGAGCTGAACAATTGATACTTAGGAAAGTATCGAAAGAAACAGGGCATGACGTTCTCACCGCAAGATTTGGATTTGGAAGGCGAGGTATGGAGTCTATCGGGGGGATGGCTTCCACCACCCGGGTGTATTCGGGCTGCGGCTGTTGGACACCTCAACGGTGACGCCGATGGTACCCCCCCTGTCAACAGCTCGGAGGAATCGGTCGCTAGCGTGACCCAGCAGGACGTCGTCGCCGGATCCCGGCTTGATAGGGAACCAGCCGAGGGCGAACATCGGCAGCCGGTCGAGGTCCCGCAGGGTGGCGCGGTTGCCGCCGAGGCCAAACCGCGCCGCGACCGCCGCCCACGCCGAGGTCGTGGCCGCCAGGTACCGTCCGTTGGCAGCGCTGTGGAGCATGAGCATGTGGCCGTCGAAGTAATGGAGCATGTGCACCGCCCACACCGCGCGCACCGTCGCGCGGAGCGGGTGCAGGTAGACCCTGCTCCCGTCGTCGGGGTCGGCGTGGAGGCACAGGCCGTGGGACACAGGTGGTGCCTGTCGTGGAACTGCTCCATTGCTTCCGGGCTCCGGCGAGAGACAGAGGTGGCGCGGCCGCGCGGGGCTCTTGGTTTCTTGGCGCTCCGGCGAGGGGAGGGCGGAGGAGGGGAGTTCGTTGAGACGGTTACGGTTTGGGGCTCGCGGCGACGCGGCGCCAAGGCGGCCGCAATTTGAAGGAGTGCTCCAGTTCGCTGACAGGTGGGCCCGCACTTCCCCCGTTCGCTGACAGTTGGGCCACGAGGGCCCACGTGCCGGATGGCGTCATGCTCGCCTCGCGGAGGCGAAGAGCGCTCGTGCTGCTACCGTCTGCACCTGCACCAGACGCCACGCGCTCACCGACGTCCACGGCGCCAAGGCGGCCAGCGTCGTCGTCCACGGCTACGGCGCCGGTGATAGGCAGGGGAGAAGAATAGGAACGCCATGTTTGATTCTGTGCTCCCCTAGTCCCCTGTGACATCAAAAACGATCAGATTAGCAAGCGAACGACTCCCAAGCATTTGGACGAACACCTCATGTGCGCAAGTAGAAAACACTACATCCAAATCTTTTTTGTAATCTGTAATCAACAAAATGATCTGGTTGCTGACGTGATTCAAGCTGAGGGAGAATTGCCTGACATTCAGGAGGTCTTTTGGCTTTGGAGAGAGTCGTGATATGATTAGTGAGGTTGAGTTGGGACTATGGGCTGACATTTTAAGGTGGTCCGTTGGTTCCCATAAGAGGTTCTCTACAAAATCGCTTTACAATGTATTGTCTTTCGGAGGGGTTATACATCAAGCTTTGAAAAAGATGTGAACAGCTCCCTGCCCTATGAAAATGAAACATTTTCTATGACTAGCCTATAGCGATAGGATCTAGTCAGCTGTCCAACTAAAGAAAAGAAATTGTGAGGGGTTCTAAATTTTGTCCGGGGGATTTCTGAATTTTGTCAACTATGTGGCCAATTAAAAACTATAAATCATATCATGTTTAATTGTCTCATGGCTTCTTTTATTTGGTGTGTTTGTAAAGATATCTTTAATTAGGGAAGAAAACCTGCTAATTTTAATAAGTTTTTTCATCTTAGAGGTAGAGATAATTGGTCTAGAGTTAGTTATATGTTTCTTGCAGCATTTGTTGGCAACCGTGGATAACTAAAAATAACATAATATTCTCCTCTGATTGTACCTTTCCGTGTTATATCTCTACTGTTACAGTCGGACAACCTGCTTCATCCACGTGAGAAGGAGAACCTGGGATCTAAGATTGCAGCCATACAAAATGCGTCGAAGATGCTGGGCACTTTTTGTACGGGGGTTGGCTAGAGCTATTTTGGGTCGTAGTTTAATAGGTGCTGTTTGTTTTGGGTCTGGAGTTTGGAGTTTGTTTGGCTGGTGGAGACTTATGACCTAAATTGGCTTGGGTTAGCCTGGTTATACTTGTGGACCTGTCCGATGTAGCTGTAAACCCCAGCAAAAACCACTTTGCTTTCAAAAAAAGCTTGGCCTTTAGGCCTTTATTCTAAAAAGTTTTCCCACTCGCCGAGGGGTTCGTTCCAGGCGCGCTGGATCCTGTACCACGTCGCGAGGACTAACCGGCTGATCGCCACGACCGAGACCATCTACGAGAAGCTGCTCACAATCGTCGACTCCGGCTACCCGCCATTCACCGTGTACGAGCTCAACAAGATCATGCGCGAAGTCTGGTTCGTCACAGACACCGTGATCCGTCCCTCCATAGAGCAGATGGACACAGACCTCGTGGTGCTACTAGCATTGGCGGCCGTCGACGACCACGCTTCTACGCCTAAGGATGATGATAATGGCGGCAGCGACAGTTGCAATGGCACAGCCAATGAGGAAGGCATCAACGGAGCCGATGGGACATAGCTCCAGATGACTAGCCGCATGTAGTTTAAGTACTGAGTTGATTATGTTTATATAGTTTTGATGTTATATTTAATCTCATGTACACTACCAAAAATTAGACCCAAATCAAAAAAGCCATATATATCAACACCGATCGCTCTGTCACACTGGTGTAAGTGTCTATTTCTGTAATAAGTTGTGCCAAGCGTCTGTTTGTAAATTTGTAAATAAATTTTCAAAAAGGGCTGAAGTGTGTTAAAAAATCCAATCTAAAATGTATGGATGATTAGTCGTATCATACAGAAAAAAATGAAAACAATAGCAACGGTTTCAGTTTGACACTCTAGGCGCTAAGGCGGACACAGTTCACTGAGAAGTGGGACCCATTTCTCATGTTCGCTAACTAGTGGGCCATGGGACCCACATCTCGACCATGTCATTCTTGCCTAGCGGATAGGGATGGCAATCCTACCCATGGGTATAGGGTCTCTGTCACACCCTATTCTGCCAATACTTATAGTGTCACTAGAAAGGATGCACCGTAGGAAATCAGCGTGAACCGACTTCCATAGAACCACAATGCCGGTATTAGTCCCAGAAAACCTTGCTGATACTTGCGGTCAACGGAGATGCATCATCACAATTCTTAGAATAGACTATACCTTTATAAGTTGCAACCTCGAGTAAACCCTAAGAAGCAACTGTCAAACAAAACAGCAGCAATCGAGTGACAGTGCAGCTAGAACCCAATCCATAGACAATGGCTTGGGTCTAGAAAAGAAACCCTAATTTTCAACTTCATCTTTCTAGAGGAAGGAAAACAATGATTGAGCACTTACGTGCTCATTAAGCCATTGAAAAATATGAGCATGTAGGCTTCCAAGGAAAGTTAGCGTTTATTTCACGAACTTTTATTTTTGAAAACATCTTTCAAAACAGGACAAGGCAAATTTTAGTTGATTAATTGATTAGTGAGTTTTATTCCTATACTAGTAGTAAACACCGGCTCAGAGCCATATACCCTCAGACAGCTTTCTACTCCTTTTCCACCTTATTAGTTTATTTTTACTTTCATTCTCAGCAGGACATCAATCCATTTCATATATCAAGCTCTGGCCTCCCGAGCCTTTTATAACTCAAAGCACATTGCTTCCTCTCGGAAAACCTATTCTATGATGTCACTTGACATCATGGGTCACACAACCCCGTTTCAGACCACTCAGATCATCTATCAGCCACTAAAGTCGATTATAGTAGTTTTTTTTCCTAATAATAAGAAAGAGAGCCCGAAGGCTCTCCCATATATGTGTTCCCCATCCATATTTTTTTATTTTTTATTTTAAAATTAAACCCTTTCGAAGTTTATTTTTAAATCTGAACCTTTTGTTCACGTCATCCCGTCTGGCATGGTCAAACAATACTGTCACGTCATGAACAGTAAACGTGACAGCGTTGCCAAAAAGGTTTAGATTTGAAAATATATTTTCGAAGGGTTTATTTTAAAAAATTAAAAAAATAAAAGGTTTAAATAATAAAAAAATTCCCCTATTGTCACATATAAACTTTTCTGCATATTGTTGTGCTACACTTTATTAGATACTCTACCAGGAAACGAGATTTTAGTTCAACGCACATCTTTGATTATCGTGCTCGATCAGTTGAAAGGCCCATGATCAAATAGTAAAATTACTGGCGTGATCGAGTTACATTTATGATTGTGCTTAACAAGTTAACGGTCAACAACATTAACTAATGCGAATGGAATTATCTTAATACTACTCCCCCATCCCAAAATACAAGGTATATAACCTTTTTACACGATCTCCAATATAAAAGTTTATCTATTAATTTCTTTCATAAAATATCATCAACAACTACGAAATTAATATTATATGAAAATATTTTCAAATATGAATATAATGATATAACATATATGACACTAAACATATATATATATTAAGTTTAATCATTAGTTAAAAATAGCAAATGTTGACTTCCATCAGACAAGGACATCCTGCATTTTGAATTTTTGACGGATGGAATATGCATCAGTACTCAACTGAATAATGAAAGTAAAGCTTAAATAAACTCCGGTTAGAATGGTCCGTGACTTCACTTCACCCATTTCACGTTGGTGGAGTTGGGAATGACTTCAGTTCTCCCATTTCACATTTTAAACTGGGAATGGCTGAATGAGTTGTCTGTCCTAGAATTCATGTGATATTTTTTTCTCGGCGGGGGGGGGGGAAAGAAAATATCCAACGGCTTACTTCACTGGTTGATATTAACGCCAAGTGATTACAGTATTTGCCAAATCGACTAACTGAAGCCAACAAAAAAAACGAAAAAAATACTCCAGCTTAGGCCTCTGCTGGAATCAACAGGCCCAGGGAAAAAAAAAACAAATGGACCAAACTGTTTCATGCCGATGGTATATGCTACATATGTAACCTGTCCACAAACTTTTGTAACCATATAGGAGTATCATTAGTGCGACACAGCACTTCCCCCCTGCAAAATGCAGCTAGAAAAATCACGCTAACCCAGCTGAAACAAGCTGGCAAAAACAAGCCAATCAAGCAAGGTTTTGACACCCAACTCAACAAGCTGACAAGACCAGCCCACACAGGAGCAGACTACACCGTCCGCATCCCAGCCACGCCGCCACGTAAACCTCCTACACCACCGAACCCAGACAAAAAGAAAAAAGAACAATTTTTTTACTTTAATTATGATTTTATCTCTATTTTTTAAACTTTATGATTTTGACCTCGTTTTTCTGAACTAGGTTTTGTGTTTGCTCCTATCCTATTAAGTCCTTTTAACGGTGTTAAAATCTATGTCAAAACATGGTCGAAATTCATGTCAAGCTTGTGCTTGACCTTAGTGAATATGTGAAAAATCATGTTAAAATAGTAGCAAAATTAATATCAAAATATTTAATGTTAAAACAGAGGAAAAGTCACAAAGTCCTCATAAAAAGTAGGAATAAATCTGCAAATAGCATACATATCTTTAACAACGTTAAGAAGACCTAACGGAATAAGAATAAGCACGAGCTTCAGTTAAAAAATAAAAACAAAATTATAAAGTTCAAAAATAGAGATAAAATAAATAATTAGAGTTGAAAACTAGGACAACAATACGCTTTGCCTCCAAAAGAAAAAAAAAGAGAGAGAGAGAAACGCACAAGAACGCCCTCGCGATCGGGCAACACGCCACGTAAAGCGGGCTACCCCCCTGCTCACGAGCTCCCGGTGACTCGACTCGGTGAAACCAACGGCCCAAGCGACCGGGTGAAAGCGGTGCGACGCGCGCGGCTGGACCGGCCGGTCCATACATACACGCCACGCGTGGCACCAGCGTTCGCGGCAAGCGAACCAGCCAAACCCCACCACGATCCGTTTTTGCTGTGCCCCACCGCCTCTCCTCGCTTAAAACCAAACCCCACCTTCTCTCTCACCTCCGCCCACTCCTTCCTCTCTCTCTCTCTCTCTCTCTCTCCACCACCTCCACCACCGCCGCCCGCCAAGCGCGCCCCGCCCGACACAGCAGCAGCATCAGCGGAGGGAGAGGGGATCATGGCGACGGCGGCGGGGATGGGGATCGGGGCGGCGTGCCTGGCGCCCACGATGGTGGGGACGGCGCGGGGGTCGGCGCGCCAGCCGAGGCTGGGGAGGCTGCAGAGGGTGCGGAGGCGGTGCGTGGCGGAGCTGAGCAGGGACAGCGGGGGGCCGGCGCCGCGCCCGCTGGCACCCGCGCCGCTGGTGCAGCAGCCGGTCCTGCCGAGCTTCCTCGTGCCGGCGCCACCGCCCGCTCCCACCCAGTCGCCCGCCCCGGCGCCGCCGCCGTTGCCGGACTCCGGCGTGGGGGAAGTCGAGCCCGATCCGGAAGGTACGTGGCTTGGTAGCTCTTGTTGATCCTCTCCTCCCGTATCAATGCCCGATCCGTACGTCCAGCTTGATGCGCGCCTTTCACTTGTTAATCAAACGTGCGGATTTATTAGCACGCGGAACAAATGAGAAATCGAAAGCCATGCGAGCACATAGCTGGAACTTTTTTGTACTGCATTTTTTTGTTACATTTATTGGATCGTGAGATGATGGGGGTGGCGTGTTGATAACTCGAGATACATTGGGTGTGCACCTGGGCGGTTTCGACGCCTGTGCACGTGGCTGGGTCTGAGCAAACACTCCATTGATATTTAATAATGTAATTTAGTAGGAAGAGGAATGGCGAGATCTAGTGGAGGAAACCTTGGAAACTGAAAAATTGACGACTTTGTCTTTTCCTTAGGCTAGTACGAGTATATGCGATACTCAAGTTGGGAGCTCAACTACCTCCTCAATCCTCAGCCGTCAACTGAATTTTCTGAAGAGTGAAGAGTGCCATTTCGTTGCAGTGAATTGTGGCCGATCATTTTCTGTGGACGGTCCATGTGTACTTTCCTTCAGCACCTGGGACCAATATGTGCTTTCCCTATCGCTAGACTCACCTCACTCTCTGTTGGATTATCTGGGCTGCTACTAATACATGTTTCCTTGTTTATATGACATTCTCTCCCCCTCCTCCCCCCAAAATTCAATTATTTAGGGGCAGAGGGTGTAGTGACATCCTGAATTTGGCATCTAGCTCAGAACAGAATGTTGTTTGCATTTTTCTAATGCTCTCATTACTGATGTACTGCTGTGCTGTTTCTGCTATATTTGTTGGCAAATATACCATATGAATATCCTTTATTTCGCATTCAGGTACGGCAGAAGATTCCATCGACAAAACAATCTTTGTGGCTAGTGAGCAGGACTCTGAGATCATGGATGTGAAGGAGCAAGCTCAAGCTAAAGTAACACGTAACATTGTCTTTGCAACTGGTGAAGCTTCTCCTTATGCAAAGTCAGGTGGACTAGGAGATGTTTGTGGTTCACTGCCAATTGCTCTGGCTGCTCGTGGTCATCGTGTAATGGTTGTAATGCCGAGATACATGAATGGGGCCTTGAACAAAAATTTTGCAAATGCCTTCTACACTGAGAAGCACATTAAGATTCCATGCTTTGGCGGAGAACATGAAGTTACCTTTTTTCATGAGTATAGGGATTCTGTTGATTGGGTGAGTATTTAATCTCCTTACTATTTTCTAACGAAAAGAACTATCTGCTTATCTTTTCTGTTCTTATCCCACTGAAGACATAATCATATTCTGTACTTTGTTTCTATGTCTTACTGTCTGTACACTTGTGCATTGATTGACGTCTGGTGTTTCCAGATCAAAATGCAGAGTATTCATTTTTATGACTTGATGTATCCATTTAAAGTCTCAATCATTTGCAGATAGGCCTTTGTACTTCTGTTCGCAACAAACACTTAATTTTAAAAAGGTCTACTGTTTTGCTTTTCTGATTGCACTAATAGTCATCAGTAACATTATAATTTTATGATGGGAATTATGTACTTTAATTGCATTTTCATTTCTTGAAAGAGAACATCTAGGGAAGAGGATTACATCGAATTATGTATTGTCACAAGTGTAAATAGGTGAAGATTACATCAGATGATAATATTAGGGAACAAGGAAATATTTCTTACATTTTTGGTTGACAAGATTGATGCCTTGTTGAGTTTACCAAATGTTCATGCTGCAGCTCCAGCGCCCATAATACAACATGGTGATTGTAGAGTGCATACTTGCATTTTGGGTATTTAATTTTTTTTACATGTAACTTCCCCTGTTCAGGTGTTTGTTGATCATCCCGCTTATCATAGACCAGGAAATTTATATGGAGATAATTTTGGTGCTTTTGGTGATAATCAGGTAAATAATGTCCTTACATGAAGATACTACTTGACCAGTCTAAACTATATCACATTGAGTCATTGATTGACTTGACTGCCCTATGTACTGCAGTTCAGATACACACTTCTCTGCTATGCTGCATGTGAAGCTCCATTAATACTTGAATTGGGAGGATATATCTATGGACAGAAATGCATGTTTGTTGTGAACGATTGGCATGCCAGCCTTGTGCCAGTGTATGTTATGGATTTGAAACTCCACACCCACATTAATTAACATTGAATATCTCCTATGCGATGTGCATTCCATCTTATATCACATTTCTTTTATCCTTTTGTTGTGTGTTTGTGTCTATGAATTTCATAAGTTACACTTATGTGATAAGAGGAAAAATATTAGATTGAATGAATCCGAGGATTTTATCACTCTTTTGACCCTTTTAAAAACACAAACAGTGTAGTACATAAATAATAGGTGTTTTAAATAGTTTAGTTTTGTGCTACACTGGTTCATAGCTGATCATGAAATTCCCTACCTATGTTATTTTAGCATCTTTCTGAGCTAGTGTGAAGTTTCTATTATGGTAGGACTAATTTTAGAACTTTTTTCGAACTTCCCCCTTTTTTGACTTAAGTGCTGAATGTTAAATTGGTTTTCCTTACATAATCAATTTATATCTAACTTTTATTTTGCTTATTCAGCCTTCTTGCTGCAAAATATAGACCATATGGTGTTTATAGAGACTCCCGCAGTGTTCTTGTCATACATAATCTAGCACATCAGGTTTGAGACTTACCATTTTATATGCCTTTAAGTTGTTTTGTAATGACACTTTGTAAGTGCAGTTTTATTTCATTGTGTTTCAATGTGACAGGGTGTGGAGCCTGCAAGTACATATCCTGACCTGGGGTTGCCACCTGAATGGTATGGAGCATTAGAATGGGTGTTTCCTGAGTGGGCAAGGAGGCATGCCCTTGATAAGGGTGAGGCAGTTAATTTTTTGAAAGGTGCAGTTGTGACAGCAGATCGAATTGTGACTGTCAGCCAGGTGTAGATTCCTTCCTTCTATTTTGGATTTTTCTTTGTCTTGCACTCAATTAAGAAATTGTTTTATGTTTCATTACCAGGGGTATTCATGGGAGGTCACAACTGCTGAAGGTGGACAAGGCCTCAATGAGCTCTTAAGCTCCCGGAAGAGTGTATTGAACGGTACCTATATTTCGCTTTTTATATTTTGTTCTTCAACTTCTCAAACTGGATATTAAGAACTAATTCAATCTATTCCCTGGACATGTAGGAATTGTAAATGGAATTGACATTAATGATTGGAACCCGTCCACAGACAAGTTTCTACCTTGTGATTATTCTATTGATGACCTGTCCGGAAAGGTGCAGTGATAGCCCCCATAGCATGTGTATATGCAGTCAGATTAACATCTCGTTACATTTTTCTCTTTGCTCGTCATTTTTTGACAGACTAATTTATGTGACCTGGAATTCATTTTTAGGCCAAATGTAAAGCTGAACTGCAGAAGGAGCTGAGTCTACCTATAAGACCTGATGTTCCTCTGGTTAGATACCAATATTTAAGAATTTATATTTTTTTATTATTCTTTTATGGGCAGTTGGGTTTATTAGCTTTATTTACAGATTGGCTTTATTGGAAGGTTGGACTATCAGAAAGGCATCGATCTAATTAAACTTGCCATTCCAGATC
This sequence comes from Oryza meyeriana var. granulata, assembly GCA_003991445.1. Taxonomy (NCBI): domain Eukaryota; kingdom Viridiplantae; phylum Streptophyta; class Magnoliopsida; order Poales; family Poaceae; genus Oryza; species Oryza meyeriana. The sequence goes on along the minus strand of RYFJ01001026.1, from coordinate 202,283 downwards.
TCATGCGGGAAGATATTCAATTTGTAAGTTCTGCTTCTTTTTTTCTGTGCAAGACTAGAAAATAAATATGATGTATCTGTATATGGTAGTGTAGTTGACACTTATATAGCTTGTTAGCATGGAAAATTCTAAGAAATGTAGTATGCAGCTATTGCTTTCGTTGTGAATGCATGTGCAAGTAAACTGGTATTTCAGATGCAAATATTATCGCTGTTAGAAAAATGCATATTCAAGTCATAAAACAAAGATAGCAGTAGTATTACTTGACCACTGTTGTAGCAATCGTCCAATGCCACTATATTAGTTGGAATACCTGCTTGGTCAGCCAGTCTGCCATTTCCACCCTTTGTACATTCTGGGTATACTAAACATCTTACAGACACCAGGACACAGGCCTCCTCGTGCGCACCAAAAAAATCACCATTTATTAAGTCAATAGGGCCCAGCTGTAGGCAGCAATAGTCTTGGTGAACTACACCCATGCACTTATCTCAATACTTCATTGGGTTTCTGGCTTCCAACTGGAGACTAAAACATGGTAGGGTGTGCATGGTCAAAAGAAAAAAAACATGGTAGCATGTGTAGTGGGTTTTAGAAGATTTTTGTTCACATCTTTTAGCCAACAATTGGAATTGTTTGATCAATGACACCTATTAGTACCTTTCTATAAAAGTGACACCTTTTAATTTTATTTGTTATAGGTAATGCTTGGATCTGGTGACCCAGGTTTTGAAGGATGGATGAGATCCACAGAGTCGGACTACAGGGACAAATTTCGTGGATGGGTTGGATTTAGTGTTCCAGTTTCCCACCGAATAACTGCAGGGTATGCAAAACAACTTCACTGAGAATAGCTCATTTGTGAACTAAGGATACATTTACATTTGAAACCTCGATGAACTTTGCTGATAATAGCTCATTTGTCGGCATAAGGATACAGTTACATTTGAAATCTTGATGCCTCTCTTTTTGTACAGTTGCGATATATTGTTGATGCCATCCAGATTCGAACCTTGTGGCCTCAATCAGCTATATGCTATGCAATATGGTACAGTGCCTGTTGTTCATGGAACTGGAGGCCTTAGAGTAAGCTATCCTATAATGACACTTATGTCAGCACAGCACCAACGCAAAGCGGCTGATTTTTTTTGTTTATTTAACAGGATACAGTGGAGAACTTCAATCCGTTTGCTGAAAAAGGAGAGCAGGGTACAGGGTAAGGACTGCTTCATTCAAGTAAAATTGAAGATCTAGTATTTTATTTTGGTGGAACTAATTAAATTCTCAAGAGTGTTTTCTTATATTATTCAATTTATCACTTAACTACTGGTCACCCTAAGGTAATTGTTGCTACTTGGATATTGTGCAGGTGGGCATTCTCGCCACTAACAATTGAAAAAATGCTGTGGGTAAGTTTCGGTTGAACCCGTGCCCAGTTTTAGGGTCTTCGTAATAGTACATCAAAATACATTAAGGCCATTACATATGCCATACAACATCAATACTATTGACTGTTAACATCATGGTCGTTTCTAACTATATGTTTTGGTTGTATTGTATACTGCTATTTTTCTTACTGGTAGTTTGATTTCTGTCAGAAGTCAAAGAACATGACACAGCTCATGACCTATGTTCCAGCCAGTTTTGGTTATTGTCTGGTATTCCAGTAGAAATTGAACAACTAGTACTTGTTAGTTGTTAGGCCCAAGGAAAAATCAAAAGAAACAGTTGACAAGGCAAACTAAAGAAAATAAGCACACACAGTTGGAATCCAAAGAAGAAAGCAGAGCATCACTTTGCAGGTTATGGGAAACTGGAATTAGTGGGGACTAGAACACTGAAGCATATAGTGCATTCATTATACAATACGACGAATGCACCCAACCCATTTTGTGCTAGGCTGCTAACTTGTGTCAACTGGCCAGTCCATTATTTGAATTTCATGTTTGGTACGCATTTCATATGTGGAAATAGGGCCCTTTTGTGTGCGTTTTTCGTTGTACACTTCAAAAAAAATGAAACTGATTAAAACAGATTTGGTAAGGAAAGATGAAGTACGTCAACCAAATTTTCCACTGCTTGTCAGCAATTTTATGTGAGTGCTAGTTAGTTTTTCCTTGACCTGTACTGGCAAGATATCAAAATAATAATTTGGGTAAGCTACATAATTTGTTGAGAAAACAAACATTGTAGATTTATGCACGTTGGTCTTGAGGTCAATTTTTTTTTGTGTTATACTATGAACCTAATTGTAAAATCAATAATAAAAGCCTCGTGAAAAATTGTATTTTTGGGACATAGGCATTGCACCATTAGACTTTTTGAAGTATTTATTGAAACCTGCATCATTTCTTTCAGGCGTTGCGGATGGCAATTTCGACATACAGGGAACACAAGTCCTCTTGGGAGGGTTTGATGAAGCGAGGCATGTCAAACGACTTTACATGGGACCATGCTGCCTCACAGTACGAACAGATCTTCGAGTGGGCCTTCATGGATCAACCATATGTGATGTAAATGGATGCGAAGGAGGCAGCGATTCTCTGAAGATCCTCACTCTTCCTGTCTTCCATGAGCGGAAGTAAAACTTTGTACACTACATGGAAAGAAGACCAGTTATGCGAAGTTGCAAACAATCGTTCAAGGTTAACCTTGTAGGCCTGCTACTTAGCCAATGTGGCTCCAGTGACCATATGCAGAGGCAAGTTCAGATGATTGGCACTAGTGAGTAGTGAAGAATAAGATGAGGATGATGCTTGAAGCGGTTCACATGGCTGATACCACGCAAGCAACCCTCCCAATGCGAGTCTGGAATCAATAGGATTTAGCTCCCATCAATTACAGTAGTACCTTTTTCGCCTTAAATTTTATCACCTATGTTGTTATATATGTGGGCAGATAAATTTTGGTCCATTAGGTAACTGTATTGTTGAGTCTTAAATAGTGTTTGGAAGGTGTAGCTACTGACCTACTGTGATGTCAAGTTGTCAACTGTCAAAGAAATCTTGGAAATTAAGCATGCGCGTCACTCAGGTGTGCCTTGTGTTCGCAGGCACAGGATTGCATATGCAGCATATTTTCCGCCCTTGTAATCAAGTTGCTTTATCCAATTATCCTTGCCGTGATCAACTACCCCTTGTTGTATCACTATTCACTAACCTGGGGTAAGGGCAATAATGGCCTAATGGAATAGGCAAAAGCTCAAGAGCCTTCAGTGCTTCATGCCTAGAGGTCCAGGCATCTCATTTAGGTATCAATCCTTCATCTTTGTGAGTGACCAACCCTGATTCCTGTCCTTCAAAAAAGGAGAATTCCCAAGCCATCAACCACATGATAAAAATCGAAATTTAATTTTGACTGCCCCAAGCCACTTGGCAAAAGAAATAAACACCTCTAAAATATTTCACCTCATTAGTCTTCTTTAACCATCGATTAGACATCTTTAACAGCAATTTAGTGAGATTAGTTGATCTCTGTCTCTTTAAACGTGTGTTAAAACTGTGTGTGATTGTGCCGTGCGTATGCTTAGCCTGTGCTGTTTGTTTCCTACATTCCTCTTCTCCCCTGGCACGTCAGCTGCCTCCGATTAAATAACCACGTCAAGAAAGGGATTACTGCTCGCCATGCCAGTATGCCACACGCCCACACGTACGCGAGTCCCTATAAATACTCCCTCCACGCAAGCCGTCGCCGTCGCCGCCGCCACCACCACCACCACCACCCATCGCCGACGCCAACACGAAGCAGAGCACGCACGAGCAGCATGGCGTCGACGGCGACGATGCTGGACTCGGCGGCGTACAAGCGGATGCGGGCGGAGAACCCGTCGGAGTTCGAGCCCAAGAGAGTCCTGCTCGCGCACGTCGACCGCGAGAGCGAGATCGACCGCGGCAACAGCTTCTGGGTCAAGGCGGCGCTCGTCTACGATTCCCTCACCGGCGCCCACGTCAACGACCGCACCATGCAACTCTCCCGCGACCTCCTCCTCCATCTCGCCAATACCTGCTGCTCCCGCATCTCAGCACCGACATCGCCGTCGCCACCAACACCCACGCCAACGCCGTCACCGTCGCCACCAACACCCGCGCCATTACTGCCGCCACCATCACAAGGTTTGGCTTGTTAATTTTAAAATTCGGAAATTTACTCGATCGAGTTCAGACAAACCCAATGGCGTTCATGAAATTTTGCTCAAATTATGTGTATCTGTGAAAGGTGATGCGACGAAGAGGATGCAGCATCCCGACGAAGGCACGAAGGACAACCAGCTGGTGATCGACGCCATCTTCCTCGTCGTCGGCTTCCTCCCGCGGCTCACCAAGCCGGCGGGTGGCAAGGGGGGAAGTGGCGGCAAGGGCGGCGGCGCTCCACCCAGCCGTGACACCGTCGACGACAGCTTCAAGGAGACGCACATGCAGTACATCGTCACGGACGTGGTCAAGCTGGAGAACCAGCTCCCCATCAAGCACCTGCTCGACGTGGTCGACCATGTCGAGAAGGCGGTTCACGAGGCCGCCGACATCAAGGAGTTCAAGGACATCGCGGCGGCCCTCAAGCGATACGAGCTCGGATTCGAGCGTGAGAGCTTCGACGATGTGATCCGCTCGTTCTGCTGGTACTACTCGCCGTTCTTCTCCAAGCAGGCGGCGGCGCCGGCCAAGGACGAACAAGCCAAGAAAGCCGACTCCACCGTCGCCGCAGCTGACGAGCGCACGCTCCTGGACTGCCTGCACGCCAGCGTGGTGCCGCACACGCCGTCGTCGGAGGAAGCCGCCGCCGCCGCCGGCGGTGGGGTGGAAGGCGGCAAGACGTCGAGGATCCCGACGGCGAAGGAGCTCCGCCGCTCCGGCGTGCTGCTGAAGGCCGTGGAGGAGGGCCGGGCCGTGGTGCAGTTCAAGGAGGACAGCGCGACTCTGCGGCTGCCGGCGCTGGTGTACGACTTCAAGCTGGCGACGGTGGCGAGGAACCTCCTGGCGCGGGAGCTCGAGGAGCAGAGCAAGCCGGTGACCCGCTACTTCCAGCTGATGAACGAGCTCGTCGAGGAGGTCGCCGACGTCAAGATCCTCCGCCGCGCCGGCGTCGTGCGCGGCGGGTCCAGGGGCGCGAGCGAGGTGCACGAGCTGATCAAGAAGGTCGACGGGTACGCTACCTACCCGTCGGTGTTCATGGCCATGGACGTGCAGGTCGAGAAGGTGACGGTGTTCCACAAGAAGAGGATGGACAACTTCTTCGTCCGCAACCGCCCCACCGTGATCTGGGCGTCGTCGGTCGTCGCCGCCTCGGTGGTCGCCATTGTCGCCGCCAGGGCGAAGCGTGGCTGAATCAAACAACAAACAATCCACCTCTTAATCAACAAGGCGCGCGATATACAATACGTGCATCAATTAGTTCATATGCCTTTGTAAGGCGTAATACTTGTAAATTACGATGGCCTAAATGCAATTTATGCTCCCGTGTAAAAAAAAGATAAAACTTGAAAAATAAAAGGCAGAATCTGTAAATTACCAGATATTTAATACAAACTTATGCCCTGTTTGGGGGCTTCTAACAGCTACACCTTCTCCTAAAATCTTAAGCTGGCATAAGTTTTCTTAAACAGTCTAGATTCTCAGAATTTTTTAAAAAATAAACTAAAAACCAGAAGATTCTCGTCAGCTACTTCTTAAATTTTAAGCTCCTTAAACAGGGCCTTAATTACGTACTATGTGCTTGCTGATATTTTTGCCAGAATTACGTAAATTACCAGACGGTGCATGCTGGGCCTGAAATTATAATTGGGCCGCCCCCTTCATCGCGCGGCCTAGTTAAGTCGGCCCGTTACCTAGAGTGGGTCCGGAGAACCAAGCGAGAATTGGGTCGCTACCGGTGGTTAGCGATCCAACCTGAGCTGCAAATCACGGGCGGAAATTAATAGCCATCTGCTTTGAGTTCAACCGTTCGCGCGATAATGGCGGCGGCGGCGAGATATCCTCGCGCAAGCAGTTTCTCGACGCCGGCTCGCCGCCGTCACCGGCGGCCTACCCGGCGATCTCGCGGGAACTCCATAGGAAGGCAGAGCTTGTTTGTCAGAGCTCGACGAATGACACAAGAAATATTTTGCAATCGCAAATAATAAAAGAATCAAACACACATTACATGAATACACGTACGTACGTTTGCAAAAGACAAAGCTCAAGACAAAACTGTCCATCTCATAGAGCCGGGAGCGGCTCGATGCCGAACAGGTCATCGTCGATGTCGTCGCTGAAGAAGCCGTCAACCTCCGACCACAGCGGCAGGTCTCCGAGATCGTCGAGGAAGGAGGAGCTCGGCACTGGGTGTTCGTCGCTGTTGGGGACGTGGACGAGGCGCGCCATACAGTCGTCGTCGAACAGCGTCGCTGGTGGCGTCGGCTCGCCGAAGGAGATGATGCCGCCGAACACGTCGTCGTCGGGTGGTGGGATCAGGACGTCGCCGGTGAACTGGGAGAAGCCATCGCCGTCGCCGGCACAGATGCCGCGCGTGTAGTCGTCGACGAGGACGTCGGGAGAGAGGCTCTTGTGACGGCTGGTGTGATCAGCGGAGTCGTCTTCTTCCTTGGTCTCTTTTTTGGGAGTGGTCGTTGGCTTGTGCGGCGACGGCAATGGGCGGAGCACAGACACCGGCGAGCTGACGAGCTGCGACTCGTCGCTGGACTCGTCATATCCGGACATCGCGGCGCCTTTGGCCCGCAAGGGAGGAGGAGGAGACGACAGCGTCGTTGTCACGGGAAAGTTGGTCGTGGCCGATGACCCGCGCAGCCGGAGCGCGGCGTGGTCGTACACCCTCGCGGCCTCCTCGGCAGTGTCGAACGTGCCGAGCCACACGCGCACACTCTGCTGCGAATCGCGGATCTCCGCCCCGTACTTCCCCCACGGCCGCTTCCTTACCCCACGGAACTTGCGCTCCTCACCCGCCGCCGCCGCCTCCGCGTCCACCGCTGCTTCTGTCCTCTTCTTCATCGGACCAACACGTCGCCGGCCGGAGTTCGCAGCTACTGGCGACGCCATGGCCGCTGGCTGCCGCGCAACGTGAATCTCATGCAAGAGGAGACGACCTCGCCGCGGCACGTCGTCGTCTTCGTCGCCGGAGGAGTCCGTGGCGTCGTGGTCTCTGCAGAACACACGAACAACCGTTGGCGCGGCGACGACGGAGGCCGCTTCTTCGCTCACCACCTCATGCCACCTCGCCACCACAGTCTTGCACACCTTCTCCACGACAGCTTCCACCATTGCTTGCAACTAGACTTCTCAAGTACTGATCAATGGAGTCGACGCAGAGGACAGTGGCGCAATCCCGATCAATGGATCGATGCAAACTTGTAGCAGCAGGTAGCAGTGAGAGAAAGGGGAGGGAGAGAGATTCTTGAGCCTGAAGAATTGCACGGGTGGACCGAATTTTAGCAAATCTGCAACCTCCTAATCCCCAGGATTTGTTCACGTAATATATATAGACTCCTATCTGTGTCTCATTTGTTTTGACCCTATTGCCATCTCCTGGATCTTTTTTTCACCAGCTGTTTTGGTTTTAATTGGCTGTTTGAATCGGCAAAAAATTTTCAAATTTAGCTAGCCTTTTTTTTTTTAAAAAAAAAAGCTCATCTTTAATCTCTTGTGACTCGGTGTGATTTCCGATCTGCTGCTCTGCGCACCACGGGGAAGCCGCTTCCCGACAACTAACGTTCCACTGACATGTGGGCCCCCGCGGATCTCACGTGCACGCCCAGCTCTCCGCACGCCCCGTTGTTGACTTGGTAACCGGAGAAGCTGGCGCAGGCGCGCAGCGCGCGTCCGTACGGCGTACGGCTAAAAAATAATTAAAAGTAATAATATTAAAAAATATTTAAAAAATTGAGTAAACTTTATACTAATAATTTAAAACTTTTATCTCTAATTTTAAAATTTTCAATTCAATTTTTGAAACTTTCGACTCAAATTAGAAGCTATCAACCAAGAATTTAAAAAATCTACTTAAATTTTAAAATTTTTAACCCAAAATTTAAAACTTTTAATTATATTTTCGAAAATTTTAACTAAAATCTAAAACTTTTAACTCTGCTTATTTATATATTATTTTATAATTAAAAATCATTAAACACTAATGATGATAATTGGTGTTTAATTGGGGTACGGCTGCCGCGAGCTGCCACAGCGAGCGCGAGCTAGCCCCATCCCCTGGTAACAGCCGAGTTTGTTGTTAATCGCTTAGTTTAAGCAAATCAGTAACAGCTCGACCAGCTTTCTCAAGCACTTTAATTACTACAAGAATTCACCATTTGTGATCATTTGCTGCATGATGCATATGATGACAGATTCGTACTGGCCCTTAGCACCTGACTCGATGTTTGAATTGATTGATTTTTTTCCAAACTATGGAATATGTATATAGATGTATACCTTCATCAGGGTAGAAGAGAGAAGGTAAATTACGTGAGAATTAACAGTGTTATTTTGTCAAAAAGAAAACTGTACTCCGATCGAATTGAGATTTGAGAAGTCAAATGGTGAACTAACCGGCCAAGTATTAAAAAGAAGGAATCAGGAGAGCTCTCCATTCCGAGGAGATCAGGACACAACAGGACGAGCTAGGGAGCCAATCAATCACAGCTAGCATATATGTTTATTCAGATGATCACAAAAGCACCAGAATGATTAGCCGCCTAATGGGCGTCCAAATTGATTTTTTTCGTCACTCAAACGCAACGTGCCAAATCTAAAATGTACAGCGACATGTTTGAAGGAATATTAATGCACGGACAAATTAACGCATCGCTTGGGAACAGAAGGTAGACGCCAAATATCTACTTTTTGGCATCTCTTTAAAGAAAGAAAAATAGAAGAAAACTATTAGCATTTTGCTGTCATACTTGTATCAAATACTCTAGATCAGCCGACATGTTAACAACACCTTCACACCTCATAGCAAAAAGATCAAGAGATCGTTAGAGAATCAGCAATCCTGCATATGAAATAGTAATTCGTTTAATTACCATACAAATCGGAAAAAATATCACCATTAGAGTCGCGAGACACAAAAGGTCATACTCTGGGCCTGTTCATTCATTAAAAAAAACTTACTAAATTTTGATAATACCAAATTTTAGCATTACCAACTATTGGTAAGGTAAGATAAGATTTGACGGTGTTTGGTTTGAAGTCCTACCAAATTTTGATAGATGTTTTGAGAGTAGAAAGTTTTATTACCAAATTTAGTAGGATTATATTGATAATGATATATTTACTTTGTTACCTTATCAAAATTTGTAAATATTAAAAATGGTAACAAAATGAACAAGCCCTCTATCTTCGAAACTGTTTTCTCAGTAATAAAACAAGCACGAAGAAGCACTATCACAATTCAGATTAGTAGTACAAATCTCCAGTCAACCTCTATACTAATGCCACTGACTAGCCACCAGCTGATCTAACTGAATTTCCCGAGCCAATCTGAACTTCTGAAGCCTGCATGCTTGCATGACGGGATTACCGGACAACAGAAAACGCCAGCGAGCGCACGGCGACACGCGACGATCCAAAGATGCCGAGCCGTGAGACTCGCCGGTAACTGACGAAACGAGCCGGCGGCCGGGGAGCCAACGCAACGGACAAACGCCAGCCATGGAATGGAAATTAAAGGCGTACGCCGTTGCGACTCTACCTGAACCTGATGATATTGTATTTATTGTATAAGCATCAGTGACTATCTAAGTTAAGTACAGAGAGAAATTAACTGGACTGGCCAGGCTCGGTCGCGATCGATCGGCCAAATTGCGCTAATATATTTAACGGAAGGGGTGCATGCATGCATCTATAGAAGAAAAGTGATTTGGCACCTTCGTTTTGATTAATTAACGGAAGAGTGCATGCATGCATCTATTGAAGTAAAAAATGATTTGGCACTTAAAGCTTTGATTATTTTGCCACTTCGTGACAACGATAAGACCTACTAATATGAGTGAATGATATGGTGGCGAAGATGTCAAATGATGAAATGCTATCTTAAGGAATGGTAAAATAGCAAATCTCCCGTGTCGACGCATATAATTATAGAGTTATTTTACATTACTTAAAGAGTATTAAAGATACAATATTTTTTAGCGTAAATTTTAATATCTCTCGATATATTAGGTATCTATTATTATATCCGTCAGACTATTTTTTTAGCTATAAATCTAAACATAACCTTTGACTATATTTATAATTAAATTATAGTCTTTTAGGAACTGAGCTGGTAGGAGATAGTAAAAACCGTAAAATTTCTTGTAAACAGATTGAGAACATCTCTCTCGCCGCCTCTGTAGGCGTCAGCTCCGCATCACGCGGCCCATCCTCCCCGCATGGGCGGCCGCTCGCGACCACGCCGCGACGCGCAGGTGGGCCGAGGCCCATCTGCGGCGAGCAGTGAAGGCGGGCCGTGGCGGAGTCCACGCGAGGCCAGCCCAGCCCACCTCATGATCCGGCCCACCACGTTGCTTTCTTCCTCCCCGACCACGGCGACTCCGCCCATCTCCGCTCCGATTTTTCCCCACCGCAACCGCGTCCTCCTCCCCCTCCAGGCTTGCCGGCTAAGCGATCGACCGCGGCGAGGCGCTGTCGCCTGAGGAGTCATCAGCTACCGGCGTGCGCCTCGAGCATGGAGTACGACTACCGGGGCCGGCCGGGCTCCGGATCCTACGGCGGCGGCGGGTCGTCGTCCCTGTACCCCCGCGTCGGCCAGCCCTCCCACGGCGTCGCCAACGCGCCCCCGCCGCCGCGCGCCGCGCCGTACCACCACCATGGTCCCCCGTCCGTCTCCGCGGCGCCCGCGGCTCCGCACCCCGTCCCGGCCTCGTCCTCTACATCGAGTAAATCCCTCCCCTAACCCTCGCTCTGTGCTGGTCGTTTGCTTTACCGTCAGTTGGTTCGCCCCCTGCATGATGGATAGTTCGGTAGCAAGAACTGCATACGCTATGTACTCGATCGAATATGGCACACACGGTGAACAGCTTATTATACCATGCGTGTTAGATCGCAGATCCTATGGTACAATCCCATTGGAGAGGGGCATCGTGATTGGGGAGTGGGTACTGAGCAATTTATCCCTGAAACTGAGCTAGTTTGGTTTCAGTTGTACATACTTCCACTACCATTTAGGTGGCTTGTCAGACCTGTTAAGCTTGTTCATGCAGTAATTGCCCTGATTTGATCAATTGCAGATCAGTGTTATTAGTTATTTCATAAGACTATGCTTAGCTAACAAGGGAAAAGGGAACGCACTGGCCAGTTGTATCAGGAAAGGCTGATGCTATAAACAGAACTAGATTGAACCTTGTCTTTGGAGAAGGGAATGAGTTCTGTACTTAACTACTTGTACATTTTGGTTGACATCAGTATAAGACTAAAACATGGTTTGGCTATGTACAGAACTGAGATATCTAGAGTAACAGCTTTGTTTAGTTCAAAATGCTATGTACTTCTATATTTATAACTGTGTGAGAAAATCTGTGTGTTTGCATGTGCATGTTTTTCACTAGCTAACAACAAAGAAATGCAATAGCATATGGTTCTGCAATGATATCTCTTGTAAATGCTCAGCCACATAAAAAATTGGATCACAAATGGAATAGACTGTGGGAGTGAAACTGTGAAAGTATCAAAGTGTTTTGTTCTGATGTTGTTTTTAACATAGCTGAAGTTGATAAAATTTTAGAATTCCCTTGGCCCGTCGATATATAAATTTTTTTTCCAAAAGATTATTTGAAGACAGCAAAATATTGGTGCATCTTGTGCTTTAATAACATCATTCATTATTGTGCTGCAGTGGGCATACAAGTTGTGATAAAGCCAGAATATCGGATAACCCCTCCTGTAAGTCACTAAGTTTGTTATTCAGTCACCACTTTGCTGTATTCATCATATGAGAACTATTCATCTGCTTCGGTACCAAACTTTCTATTTTAATTGCTGCAGGATGTTTGGTACAAGTTCTCTTTGTGTTTAGTTAAGATTGGTACTCCAATGATAGTCAGCTGTTGTTTATTTATTGAATACTGTTCATTCAGATGTAAATTGACGCCTTCTAACTTCTGTGTACTGAAAGGAGACATAAACCATAATGCCATGATAGTTTTGAACTGCTGAATATCTTCCTTTGGCTTTTGAAAAGGAATGAAGAGATTAGGTTGCAGTGTAACAGGAGATATGTTGGTTCATGAACTATCTGTCTTTATATATTGGTTTGTGCTCCTGTGTGTTCAATTAGAGATGAGGAAATAGCTGCACTACAAATATTCACAAATTGTGGATTTCTAGCATCATTAGTTAAGGAATCACCTCTAGTTATTCAATCTGCATGGACATCTATTGTGTTCTGGAGCATCACTAACAAATCTTAGTGGTCTAGTTGTTTCTTGATGGACTATTATATTGTTAGAAGCCCATCGTAGAAGATATAGATAGTGCAGTTTGTTCCATGCTGACTGGACATCGGAGGTGAAAATGTATCTAAGCAAAATATGGGATGTGTGTACCATCGGCATTTGTGATTTTCAATAGTATAATTTGCGGATGGATTGTGTTTTTATTTTCTTTTATTTATTTTTTTGGCCATTCCATTCCATATATTGGGCTTGCCTAGCTGTTCTGTTACTAGATACAAATGCCACCATCTTGCAAACTTCCATCTATTTTGCATATTTATGTAAGGCACATCCTTCTTTGTTAAATGGATCAATGTTTATTATCTACACTTCCCTCGTTATGTTTGATCAGTTGCCATCCTCTGATGTGTGCTCTTATTGCAGCCTCAGTTGCCGCCACAGCTTATAGATGTTCCTCGCAGCACATTCAACTTTGATTTTGAGTATGAAAGGAAAATTCTTGCTGAGGCTGAGAAGGAGAACCCCAACTGGAGCAAGTTTGTGGTAGAGAGTCAGCCACCACCACCACCACAGCCGCCAAGAGGCCCAAAACTCACAACTCCCACTACTTCTGTGGTAATAATATCCACATAATTCTTGTCTTCCATATATCATTGTGTATTACACAAATAGAGCTAGCTATTAACATTAGTCAGTTGTTGGAAAATTGATATTCAGTTACAAGAGCTAATATATGAAGTTCCTTGGGCAAATATGGGACTAATACCCCTGATACTCTTTAAGGATTCCACTATAGATTACTCGCCTCCTTGGCATCCTTTCACATGACAATACTATCAGCTGTTTATAACAAACTGGGTACCTTAGCAAGTTGTAGAGAGGTAATGCCATCTCCCTGGAGAACTTATTTTCATTTTTGCCCTTCTGCAGGCTACATCAGGAGATCCAGTTGTGGACAAGTATATAGCCATGGGGCTTGGACGTGAAGCTGTCTCATTCGCTGTGTTGAACTATGGAGATAATCCAGTGAAGGCATGCTTTTTCCCCTTATTTATCTTGTAGTTTATGATTACCTTCTTTCATCATATCATCAAGAACAAAAACCATTGCTTTGGTAACTCAAAAAGGTTTGGCAAGGTCAATAAGATAGCTATATACAGTCAGTATTTGCAGATAATGAGAACGACGGTTTCTTCTTTTTGCAAAACAGTTATCGCCATTCTGTTCAGTTGGTAGTTTTGTCGAATTTGATGTTCCCAGAGAAAAAAAAAAAAGAAAAGTGGTTATGTCATTCTACTCGCTCTTAACATTTGCAGACAATGAAAAAGAAAAGGAGAAAACCTGACAAGCATGAATCCTATGTTCTTTCAGGTGAAGGAGTTTGTGAAATCCTACAACGCTCTCCACGAGATGGGCTTCACGTCCTCAAATGTTCCCGAGCTGCTGGCCATCCACGACAACGACCCCGACAAAGTTATCCAGCACCTGATCGGCACATCATAGTCCAGAACAAGACTCTCCACATATACCTATGTACAGGTCCATCTACCTATGCTAGCAAGCGCCATCCATGTTGCATGTGATGATGGTGGAGTGCTAGCAGTTGTACGTGTATTTCTGCTACGAGTTTCATGAACTGACTATATGGTTATGCTCCATCACCGGTTTCATGAACTCAATACATTTCGTGTCGCATATATTGTACGTGATGCTGATTGCTGCTGAATTTTTTGGTTTTGGTTGTTATCCGTCTGCTATCCTTTTGTTCAGTTCAGCTATTTTTCCCCGCCGCCGTGGCTGTTCGCCGTTCCGTGCTGCACAACGAGGTTTGCATCACTGGACAGCAACGATTACACTTTATATTTTAGAATAAATTTAAAGGATAAAATTCTTTATATTTGAATTTTAAGATAAATTTATAGGACAAAATCTCTTATATTTTTTTGAGACAAATTTGAGTACCGGACAGTCACGCACGCACCCATGCAGCCTAGGATTGGAGGCCAATTACGTGGGGATCTTTTCACCATGTAAGGCCCAACCGGATACGCTACGATGCATAGCCGTGGCACGTGCTTTCCGACGTGGCATTCGTCGCCTCTAGCTAGGACAGCGGAGAGAATCTAGTCGGATTTTGGGGCCACGTGTCCCCTCCCCTCTCCACAAGCTCGCGCGGCGACGAATTAGCCGACCTCAGACCACCGATTCGATCGCATGCGCCGCCGCCGTCGTCGTTGAAGGAGAGATCGAGATCGAGATCTCGCCCTCAACGGCGCCTCCGCCGCAGGGACCACCGTCGATGTCAACGACGGCAGCAACGACTAGCTGTACTACTGCAACATCCAACGGCGGCGGCGGCGGCCAGCTGATGGAACTGCCTGCGACTGCGAGCCCGGTCATCGTCCGCGCCGGCGAGGCCGAGATGGCGTCGTGGCTCCACCAGGTCTTAGAGGAGGGAGCCGCTTCTGATTATCCGCCGGCCGATCAGCCGGCCGTCGCCGCGACCTTCAGGTCCAGTGGCATCAGCAGCGACGGCGGCCTCAACGACGTCGTCCGCGGCGCGGCGGTGGCGGCAGCTGGGAAGAGGCCGGCGGTGGAGGAGCAGTGCAACTGCCCGGGATGCTGCCGGCCGACGACAAGGGGCGGCGGCAAAAGGTCCGGTGCCGGTAGAGCAGCGGAACAGGTACGTACGTATTATACGTGTACACACCGTGGACACGTATAGGGGTGGCAATTTCCCCGTAGGGGCCTGGTCCCCGGCGGGGACCCGCCCCTACGGGGGCGGGGGCGGGTGGCAATTTAGACCGCGGGTAGTCGGGGTCGGGGCCCCGGTTAAAAGCGGGTTCGGGTTCGGGGGACGATCTGAACCCGCGGGTTATCCGCGGGGCCCTGAAGTAACAGTAAACCCATTAACCCGGATTATATAAACTCACTCCTCCTCATCTCAACCCTAATCCCCAACCGCAACTGGCCAACCCAATCCTCGCAGCGGCAGGCGACGGGCAGCGGCGCGTCGGTTCCCCATCGCCTCCTCCCTCTTCGCAGCGGCAGGCGGCGGGCGGCGCCGGTTCCCCAATCCCCATCGCCTCCTCCTCCTCCCTCTTCGCAGCGGCAGGCGGCGGGCGCGTCGATTCCCCATCGCCTCCTCCCTCTTCGTAGCGGCAGGCGGCGGGCGACGCCAGTTCCCCATCGCCTCCTCCCTCTTCGCAGCTGCAAGCAACGGGCGGCGGGCGCGTCGGTTCCCCATCGCCTCCTCCCTCTTCGCAGCGGCAGGCGGTGGGCAGCGCCGGCACGGGGCGGGCGGCAGCAGCACGGGGCAGGGTAGCCAGGCGGCGGCGGCAGGCGACAGCGGCAGGCGGCGAGCGGCACCAGCAGGCGACAGCGGCAAGCGGCAGCGGCAGCTGGCTGGGCAAGGCAAGGCCGGGGCCGCAGGGCAGCCAGGCAACCAGGCGACGGCGACAACGGTAGGGCGACAGCTGCAGGCGGCGGGCGACAGCTGCAGGCGGCGGGCGGCAGCTGGCTGGGCACTTGGGCAGGCGACAGCGGCACCCTATCTCATTTGCGACCAGCTGGTCCGACCTCAGGTGGGCGCGGGGCAAGAGGGGCGCGGGGAGCGGCCGCGAGGCGAGGGGCGAGGGGGGCGCGGGCGCGGGGCGAGGGGGGCGCGGGCGCGGGGCGAGAGGGGCGCGGGCGCAGGGCGCGGGGCGAGGGGGGCGCGGGCGCGAGGCGAGGGGCGCGGGCGGGGCCCCGTTCGGGGGTCGGGGCCCCGGCGGGGCCGGGGCTGGGTCTATGTTTCGCCCCGCCCATGGCATCGGGGCCGGGGCCGGGTGGAGAAATCGGGGGTCGGGGGCGGGGGTGTTCCTGCCCAACCCGCCCCCGACCCGACCCGTTGCCACCCCTAGACACGTACATACTGCATGCGTACGTGTACTCTACCATTTGATATACGTGGTTAGTAATACTAATTGATTATTTTGCACGTATGCATACAGAGACGGCGCGATAAGATCAACGAGAAGCTCAGGACGCTGCAGCAACTGGTGCCCCGTTCCAACAAGGTAAATTTAATTAAATTAATACTTAATTAATTTCACAGCAATTATACATTCGTACTTAGTAGAATCCATGGGAGAGTTGAATAATAATATATGTTGACGCTGGCTGGCATGCATGAATGCGTGACGTGCGTACGTGGCGCCTTACGTGGATAGGTTTCATACATGCATGTTTCTGTTAGAAATCGGATTGTGTGAATGATCTCTCTATGATTTCTTGGATGATTACACTGTAGCGATTACATATATATACTGTACGAACAGTTGCGAGATGCAACCGTTGCCAACAATGGCGTTGCTTCGGGAGGGACATGCCCCCTCCTAAGCCTGCGGTTGCCTGGGTATTTTGATCACATGTAAAATGACTTGTAACACTCCCCCTTGATCAATTGCCATCTAGTAATCATCCTTGAGTCATCACTTAGAAAAACTCCTCGAAAAACCCTGTGGGAAAATTTTGAGGAAAAACCATTCTATTGATATGCCATTAAAAACTCCTTTAAAACCCAATGGGAAAATAAGGAGAAAATGATATGACATATATGTGAAATCTCCCTGAGAAACCTTGTAGAAGGAAAAACTCATGGAGAATTTTAAATGATTATAACCATTGGGTCATAATCTAGTATAACTTCTCTAAAACCATATAGGAAAAATATGAGAAGTTATTATATATATCATTGATATCTCCTCAAAAACCCCTGTGGGGAAAACAGAGATATGATATATTTATTTATTTTATTTACGTTGTTATATTGCCTCATTAAAAACCTTTGTTAAAGAGGGAAAAAGAGTACAATATATGCTTTGGACAGGTTTAGTCTAGGAGATTTACTCCCCCTGACTCTTGCAAATCACGGAGTCGTCGCATACCAATTCCTTTAATACATTTCTGAAAAGAGAAAGTTGGTAAGGACTTAGTAAATAAGTCTGCGAGATTATCGCAGGATTTAGTTTGCAAGATACTAATTTCTCCATTTTCTTGTAATTGATGTGGAAAAAATAGTTTTGGAGCAATATGCTTGGTGATATTGCTCTTTATGTAACCTGTCTGCATTTGAACAACGCAAGCAGCATTATCTTCATAGATAATGGTAGGTGATTCAATAGAACCAATACCACATGATTGTTGGATGTGGTTAATCATTCTGCGAAGTCATACACATTCACGTGATGCTTCGTATAAGGCAATAATTTCAGAATGATTAGTGGATGTAGCCACTAAAGTCTGTTTAGAAGACTTCCATGAGATGGCTGTTCCACCATGTAAGAATACAAAGCCTGTTTGTGATTTGGCATTGTGGGGATCAGATAGATAGTCAGCATCAGTATATCCTATGAGATCCATGTTTTTGTTTTTATTGAAAAACAAACCGAGATCAGTGGTGCCTTGGAGATATCGAAGGATATTCTTCACTCCCGCCCAATGGCGTTTAGTTGGAGCTGCGCTATGTCTAGCTAGAAGATTTACCGCAAATGCAATATCCGGCCGGGTGCAATTTGCAAGGTACATTAGCGCTCCAATGGCACTGAGATACGGAATGTCTGGTCCCAGTATTTCTTCACCTTCATCTCGAGGTCTAAAAGGATCTTTCTCCCTGTCAAGAGATCGAACAACCATTGGGGTTTTCGATGGATATGACTTGTCCATATTGAATTTCTCCAATATTTTCTGGACATAGGCGGCTTGATGTATAAGTATGCCTTTGGGAAGGTGCTCAAGTTGAATACCTAAGCAAAATTTGGTTTTACCCAAATCCTTCATTTCAAACTCCATCATTAGATGATTACGTGCTTCATCTATATTTTGTGCGTTGCCAATGATGTTTAGATCATCAACATACACTGAGATTATGCAGAATCCTGTTGAGGACTTCTTGATGAATACACATGGGCAATCATCATTGTTGGAGTACCCTTTTTGCAAAAAGGAACTCACTTAGTCGGTTGTACCACATTCTTCCCGACTGCTTCAAGCCATATAATGACTTGTTAAGCTTTACACAATACATATTGCGATTTTCATTTGGATTCGGAATTAGGATTCCATCGGGAACCTTCATGTATATGTCCGAATCAAGTGACCCATAAAGATATGCGGTCACTACATCCATCAACTGCAAAGATAGATGATTTTGTACTGCCAGAGATATTAGATATCGGAAAGTGATTCCACTCATTACTGGAGAATATGTTTCATTGAAATCAATGCCGGGTCTCTGCGTGAACCCTTGTGTTACAAGCCTCGCTTTATATCTCACCACCTCATTGTTTTCGTTCCGTTTGCGGACGAAAACCCATTTGAATCCGACAGGGAATATTTTGGGAGGTGTTGGTATCACTTTCGTGAATACCTCTCTTTTCTTAAGCGAGGCGATTTCCGCTTGGATTGCTACCTTCCATTGATTCCAGTCCGAGCGCTTTCTGCACTCTGCCATGGTCTTGGGATCTGGATCGTTTTGGAGGTTTCTTGCAATCATTGCAGAAAAATAGTTGTCGACAATTGTAGTCTTTCTATCATAAGATTCTCCAGAATCAATGTAATTTGTGGAAATTTCACAGACCCCTGTAGACTTATTGTTATTTCCCAAAACATTTGAGTCAGGGTTTTCCAATGTCCCAGCATCAGTAATAGAGTGCACTGTTGATCTGGGTTCGTGGATCCTGAGGCTTTCATCAACTTGACGTTGATCTGCATTTACTGAGTCAGAAGATTTATTCTTCTGTTTCCTTTGTCGCTTGCGAGAAGCTGTATCTGCCTTGGGTGCCGTACTTCTCCCCATCTTATTTTGAACTGGGAGTTGAGTAGTTTTTGATGGTACCTCTACTCTTTCTGGCACGTTTCTGGCAGGATTATAGGATTTTGTGATGTCTCTATAATCAGTAAATGCATCTGGCAGGTTATTTGCAATGTTTTGCAAATGAATAATTTTCTGAACTTGAAGTTCAGTTTCTTGAGTACGTGGATCCAATGCTGAAATGCCTTGAGCATTCCAATTAATTTCCAGGCATTCTTTTTGGTACTTGAAATCTCCCCCTAATGCCGGAAAATGTTCTTCATTGAAGATACAGTCAGTGTACCGGGCTGTAAACAGGTCCCCAGTTAGGGGCTCAAGGTATTTTATTATTGACGGAGATTTATATCCCACATAGATACCGAGCTTCCTGTGTGGGCCCATGGCAGTACGCTGCGGTGGTGAGATCGGTACGTATGTAGCGCAACCGAACTTTCGCAGATGGGAAATATCTGGTGGATTTCCACGTACTAGTTGTAGGGGGGAGTTGCTATGGTAAGCAGTTGGACGCAATTGTATTAAGTCAGCAGCGTGTAGAACTGCATGACCCCAACAAGATGTTGGTAAATTGCAATTGTGCAACAATGGTCTTGCTATGAGCTTTATTCTCTTAATAAGAGATTCAGCTAAACCGTTTTGTGTGTGGACATATGGAACAGAGTGCTGAACGTGAATTCCTAGTGCCATACAATAATCATTGAAGGCACGCGATGAGAATTCAGCAGCGTTGTCCATTCGAATTGATTGAATTCGATGTTCAGGATGGTGTGCTCGCAATTTAATAATTTGAGCAATCAATTTGGCAAATGCATGGTTTCGTGTGGATAAAAGGCACACGTGTGACCATCGTGTAGATGCGTCAATTAAAACCATGAAGTATCTGAACGGTCCACTTAGTGGTTGTATAGGACCACATATATCACCTTGAATGCGTTCAAGGAATTTTAGTGGTTCAGCTCGGATCTTAAGGTAAGAAGGCCTTAAAATCAATTTCCCAGTGACGCATGAGGTGCACACAAAATCCGAAGATTGTGGGAATTTGGTGCTCTTAAAAGCATGACCAATTGAATTGCTGATAATTTTCCGCATCATCCCTATTCCAGGATGGCCAAGGCGATCATGCCAAGTTTAAAATATGTCAACATTCTGAAAAATTACCTTATATGCAATGTGTTGTACGGGCTTGATGTACGTGTAGTACAATCCAGAGGATAAAGATGGAATTTTCTCAAGCACTTGTTTGCCATATCCGTTGTTTTTAGTCAAAAGAAGATATTCCTCTTTGTTGTCATCTTGGGTTTCGATATGGAAACCATTCTGACGGATATCTCTGTAACTTAGTAGGGTACGTGTGGAGTCGGGATACAGTAATGCATCCTCAATTTTTAATTGAGTACCCATCGGGAGTGTGATAGAGGCACGACCAGAGCCAACTATCGTTGCATCGCGTCCAGCGATTGTCAAAACACTTCCTTGTCTCTTTGTAAGAGTCAAGAAATATTTTGTGTCCCGAAGTATAGAGTTTGTGGTTGCACTATCCACAAGGCATAATTTCTCCTCCATTGGGTTGAATCCCGTAGATCTTGATTTTCCTCTTCTTCCTTTGTCTCGGCTTTTGGCCTTCTTCAGTGAAGAGCAAAGTGTCTGATAACGTGTTAGAAATCGGATTCTGTGAATGATCTCTCTATGATTTCTTGGATGATTACACTGTAGCGATTACATATATATACTGTACGAACAGTTGCGAGATGCAACCGTTGCCAACAGTGGCGTTGCTTCGGGAGGGACATGCCTCCTCCTAAGCCTGCGGTTGCCTTGGTATTTTGATCACATGTAAAATGAGTTGTAACAGTTTCATCAGACTGACAAGGTCTCCACGCTGGACGTGTCATCCAGCACATCAAGTATCTCCAACACCAACTGTAGGTATATTATACTCATACGTACATACATATATCTACCAAATAAATTATTATTACGTCCTTTTTAAAACCTAGCTATTTTTGTTACGAATATGTATAATTTGTCTAAATTTGTAGCAAAATATAGCTGCGCCGGAGCCAGCGGAGCCCAGAACGGCGACTAGTTTTTCAGGCAAAATAATTAAATTAATTAACCGGGCGCCGCCGTGCATTTGTGTGTGTATGCATCTGCAGATGATGTCCGATCATGGCGGATACGCAATGGCGCAACCGTACCTGCAACCAGCGGGCGGCGGAGTTGTCTTCGGCTGCAGGCCGCCGCCGCCGCCGCCGTCGTCGACAACGACGGCGGCGACGCTGCTTCGCCACCATCAGCAGCTCGTCCCGGCGCCGATGCTCGCCTGCCCCCATCACCACTGCGACGCCGCCGCTGTATCGCCGCCGCCCCCGCCGCCGCGGTTCCCAGCATCGGCGGGAGATCCAAGCCAGAAATGACGACGGAGAGATCGCTCGATCGGTATTTCAGGCTTGTCAGAGCTGTATACTACTAGTGTACGGTATATATACTACGTTTCCGGAGCTGTGAAATTGACTTGGAAATATACTCATATAGCAAACGTACGGTTATGTATAAATACGTGCATGGCGAACGAATACGAGTACTGCCAAGTGTGTATAACTGTATATTGTGTAATACAGATAAATAATAAATACTAAGTGCATGTATGGGCCTATATGGGCCCAATATGAGGCTATGAGCGAGCAAAATACTAGGCCCAAGGTGGAAGGGAAACTGTCTTGTTACATATCAAAACTCAAAAGGGGATGTCCCGTTCTCTCTCACGAAGATGATATCCCATTATTCAATATCATGCAAATAGTTAAGAAA
The DNA here is from genome assembly GCA_003991445.1 of Oryza meyeriana var. granulata. Classification (NCBI taxonomy): domain Eukaryota; kingdom Viridiplantae; phylum Streptophyta; class Magnoliopsida; order Poales; family Poaceae; genus Oryza; species Oryza meyeriana. The sequence continues at coordinate 180,246 of RYFJ01001026.1, read as the reverse complement.
ATTTTTATACTAACTCATAGAATTTTAATTGTAGTATATGGACCCACACATGAACAGCCATGCTATATTCACACCTGAATTTGTTTTTTTTTAACTTAGGGTGTAGATAGATCGATTTAAAACTTCCATTTTAGTGAACAAAGTGATAGGTATTGTGTTTTTCAAAATTTTTTAAGTCATTTATATAATATCTGACAAACAAAAAGCATACTAAGAATCCATATGTCTAAGGTGCAGTGATGTCAAAGATTTGCCGTTGATCTTTGTCTCTTTAAGTATGTGTTAGACCTCTGTCTTTTTAAGCGTGTGCTAGAGAACGTATTCACGGATGTGCTAGGCGCCGTTCGGCATGACCTACTTCGGCCGCCCCGCCGGCCGCGCCTCCGATGGCCGCCTCGTCATCGACTTCCTAGGTACGTGCCGCCATTGTTTGCTTGCTTCCTCTGCTTGCCGCGCCATGGATTGAACATCTGAATAAATGTTTGTTTCTTCAGTGCAAGCGATGGGGCTGCCGCTGCTGAGCCCCTACCTGCAGTCCGTAGGCTCCGGCTACCGGCACGGCGCCAACTTCGCGACGCTGGCGTCGATGGCGCTCCAGCCCAACACGTCGCTGTTCGTCACCGGGACCAGCCCCTTCTTCCTCGGCGTCCAGCTCAACCAGACGGAGGAGTTGAGGACCAAGGTGCTCATCTCCAATGGCAACAACGGTACGCATGATTGCTTGTCCAATGCCAACAACTCTCCTGTTCAGACAGTTCAGTCAAGCCGCCATGCCCTGCATGGTGCAGAGACTCTGCTGAATTTCTGAAGAAAATATTAGAAAACATGATCTGAACAGTGATGGTTTTGTTTCTAGTACTAACAATCATATCTTCTACTGACAGAGATAGCATTGCTAATCAGATGGCTTGCTAACTTTTGTATAGATCGTAGGGATGAATTACTGAATGCTAACTTTGCTAAATTAATTTTCAGGCCAACTTCCTGCGCCTGATGTTCTGCGCAATTCTCTGTACACGATTGACATTGGTCAAAATGATCTCACCACCAACCTGGGATCTGAGAGTATTGACACAGTCAAGCAAAGTCTCCCTCAGTTGTTAGCCAGATCTCCTCTACAGTACAGGCAAGTAGTATAAATTACTAGTATAGTATTTAGCTGCACCTGAGAAAGACAAGAGATTGGAGATTAATTAACTGCATAGTTCATCACCTGTTCGATTTTTTTTGCAGGAATTGTATAAAATTGGAGCTCGCAACATTATGGTGTTCAACATGGCGCCTATCGGATGCTACCCAGCATTCCTCACAAAACTCCCACATACCAGCAATGACATGGATAGATATGGTTGCATGAAAACCTACAAGAGTGCAGTAATCTACTACAATGAACTGCTGAATACTAGCTTGGCTGAGGTTCGGAAGAAGCTGCAGGATGCATCTATTGTGTATGTTGGCAAACACGCGGTGACACTCGAGCTGTTTCGGCATCCTAAAGCTCATGGTATACTCTCTAGTATGTTTTGCAAGTTCAAATATTACATGAATCAACCTTGCTTATAGTCAACATAACAATTGCTCTGATACCTGATCTGACCATGGGTTCAGGGCTGAAGTACGGGACAAGGGCTTGCTGCAGACAAGGCGATGGGGCTTATAATTTCAACCCAGATGTGTACTGTGGAAGCAGCAAGGTGCTCAATGGCCAAACACCAAGCGCAAAAGCTTGTGCTGATCCACAAAACTATGTGAGCTGGGATGGAATTCATGCGACAGAAGCTGCAAATAAGATCATAACATCTTCCCTGATGAGGGGTTCATATTCATATCCACCTTTTGATCTTTCCAAACATTGCCGGCTACAGCCCATAGCATGATCACAGCACCAATCTAGTCAGATCTGCACAGTGGCCAAAACTAGAATATGCATGAAAAACATCTTTCAGAAAAAAAAAGATGTTGAAAACACTCAAATAGTATGAATATCTCAGAATGTAAGTAAATAAAGAGGTTTGATCTTCAAACCTTCAACTAAGAATAAAATCATGTTTTCTTGTAAATTCTAATTCACAGTATTGTGGTACTTCCTTTTTAGTCTGAACGAATGGATATCAGACTCTAGAATTGCAAGTTTTCCAACAATTTCTTAAGGAAAAACCTACAATTTCAAAAGTACTCATTCGAAAATTTGTCTCAACACTTCTAAATCGGCTACGTGCAAATTCACCACCAGTTTGGAACAATCTAAATAACTGAATAACTTCAGAACCATTCTGAACACCAAAGAAAATAGAAAAGCAGTATAGGACAAGCGAAATTTGTAGCATGAGTCACATAATCAAGCCAAAGACACTGTAGTCACAAGATCGAGATGAACACAGAAATTTGGGGATAAAACAGATTACTTTGATTGCAATTTCAGAATAACCAGCAGTTACATTGCAACCATTACAACTAAGAATCTATGACTAGGACACAAGGATGCGAGGAGCTAAGAACAACAAGAACTGGTAGAACATGACAAGTCCCTATGAATCAAGCAAGAACCATCACGGGGGCGGATCGCCTAAGCACGCTCGCCGCGGATGCGGCGGGCGAGCTGGATGTCCTTGGGCATGATGGTGACGCGCTTGGCGTGGATGGCGCAGAGGTTGGTGTCCTCGAACAGCCCGACGAGGTACGCCTCAGCCGCCTCCTGCAGCGCGGCGACGGCGGAGCTCTGGAACCGGAGGTCGGTCTTGAAGTCCTGCGCGATCTCCCGAACGAGGCGTTGGAAGGGGAGCTTGCGGATGAGCAGCTCCGTGCTCTTCTGGTACTTGCGGATCTCCCGGAGCGCGACCGTGCCAGGCCTGAAGCGGTGGGGTTTCTTGACGCCGCCGGTGGCCGGGGCCGACTTGCGCGCCGCCTTGGTCGCCAGCTGCTTCCTCGGCGCCTTCCCGCCGGTCGACTTGCGCGCCGTCTGCTTCGTGCGGGCCATCGAGGAGAGCTTGGCGCGACGAATGGGAAAAGGCGGCTGCGGCGACGGTGGGCTCGTCGGATTCGAGATTAAACGGTGGTGGATTGAGCCGGGGGATTCGCAGGGTTTAAATAGGCGTTAGATTTTGAGGGCAATTCGCATTCGCATTTGCGCTCCGTGAAAATTTTCGAAATTTGGGCGAAAGTTTGGGGTTTGGAATTTGGAGGAGGCGCGAGATGCGAAAGCCATCCGCGCGCAGCTGCATCAACCAATCACAGCGCAGAGCTCGAGCTCCCACGGATCGCGATCCGCGTGATTCCCCCGAGATCGAATCTCCACCGTCCATTCTATGATAATCCAACGGCGCAGATTTTGTGCCCGCGCCCTACCGCCCGCTTGGCCAAAATGCAAACCCCATAAAAATTTTCGCGCTCAAAAATTTAAACCCAGCCTCCGCCTATATAAACGCGCCGCCTCCCTCGCCGTCTCAACCCACTCCACCGCCGGCGAGATCTTGAATCCAAAGCAACCAAATCCCTAAGTCCTCGTCAATCTCCTCCTCGATGGCCCGCACGAAGCAGACGGCGCGCAAGTCGACCGGCGGGAAGGCGCCGAGGAAGCAGCTGGCGACCAAGGCGGCGCGCAAGTCGGCCCCAGCCACCGGCGGCGTCAAGAAACCCCACCGCTTCAGGCCTGGCACCGTCGCGCTCCGGGAGATCCGCAAGTACCAGAAGAGCACGGAGCTGCTCATCCGCAAGCTCCCCTTCCAGCGCCTCGTTCGGGAGATCGCGCAGGACTTCAAGACCGACCTCCGGTTTCAGAGCTCCGCCGTCGCCGCGCTGCAGGAGGCGGCTGAGGCGTACCTCGTCGGGCTGTTCGAGGACACCAACCTCTGCGCCATCCACGCCAAGCGCGTCACCATCATGCCCAAGGACATCCAGCTCGCGCGCCGCATCCGCGGTGAGCGCGCTTAACTAGTCGCTTGATCTGAATTTAGCTCTAGTACCAGAATTACTAAGTTGTAGTGATGTAACTTGCTGCAATGGCTGTCAATTGTTGATCTGATTTTCAATGGGAAATCTGTCTTTCATGTTCAAATCTGGCTATTCGTTTCACCTGATTTTCATGAAAGATTTGACTCTAGTTCAAAAGAATGCGTGTAATTTCTTCAGAGAATCAAGGTCAATTGGGTTAAACAGGTGTCACCTTTAAAAAACTTTCCTGTACTAAATGTGGCGTTTATGTTCATAATACCATGTGAATATATACCTGTGTAGAGAAGGCACATTAAATTTGCATACGGTTTTTTTTGTTTTATAATAGAGCAAGCATTTCAACCGGTGCATCAAACAAAGCCATACTACATTGTTACAACTTGTCCATACTAATTACGATGGCAAAAGTACAGATAACAAGCCAGAACAATATATGAAATACAAAGCTTTAATTCAGTTTGCAAATCCGCATCTGTGCTTATTGAAAAAAAATATAGTATTGTTCTTTACTAAAGCACACCAAAACCATGTCGTTCCAAGGATCAAAACCGCAAAACCGCAGCCAACCTTTTGCGTTGTTGCTCACCTGTTTATTTCACACAAAAGAGGAAGTTCAACAGGCTATGGCGCCATGTTCTGGTGTTGGCACCACTCCTGAATAGCAGAACGCAGTGTATGATTGGGAGTGAGTTCAATGTGTTCAAGTGGCAAGTTGGTCATTGGAGATGTGTTATGTTCAACGAGCCAATGACTGATCTCCTGAGCTTCGTAGGTGTGTCCATCCGCTGCAATGTGAGGATCATGCATGACTTCCTGAAATTTTGACCATGTAAGTAGTAAGATTATGGTCAGTCATCGAACAAAAACTATAAGCGGTTATATTCTTATGCTAGTCGGCATTTTTCAGGAAAAAAAACAAAATAAGTAACACAAACCGGAAAATTCGTATGTTTGTTTTCTGCTCACCTGAGATATAGGACAGATGAAATGTGTCTGTATGCGGTTTTGGATCGATAGAAGTCGTTCAAAATCCCCTCTGCACTCTGAGAGTTGACGTTCTAGATTTGCATTATGCTCTCCATATTCTGAGAGTTGATCTTCCAGATTTGCATTATGCTCTCTGTATTCTGAGAGTTGACGTTCCAGATTTGCATTATGCTTGTTGGCTTCCTGAAGTAGTCTACCGTGTTCTATTATAAGTTGTTCAACCCGGCTTGTACATGAATCTCCCAATGCCTTGACCTGCGCAAACCAAACACCTGTCATTCATATCATTCAGATACACCTTGAATTATGGTTGTATTCAATACTAGCTTGCAACATCCCAAACTTTTTTAGGAAAAAAATGTCATCAAAAAGTATTCTTATATGGTGCGGGAGTGTTGGTTTGAATTGAGATAGCGCTTGGGCCTGAGAAAATTGGTACTAGTAGTAAACACAGTGCCAGTGATCTGCTCCAAGCTTGCCTATTTCTTGGAATAGGAGGCTTAGCAGCAGCACCATAATCAAATAGATGTGTAATGTTGTTATGCGCTCTATAGAATCAAACTTTTCACAACAAGAAATGATTTGATGATGGTATCTTTCTGGTCAGGCTAACCTTTTGCAGTTCTAAATGATTAATACAATAACATTTTAGTAAATCAGTAATGAATTTACCATCTGTTCAAGCTCACTCCGCCTTAAGCGTTCATCGGATGCTTCCTCCTTGAACTCTTCAGCTTCGTCCATGCTTTTTTGCAGTTCATTACGCAGATATTCTATTTCTTCCACAAGCTAAAAGTACATAAAACATTAGTTTGCTTATAAAAAGAGAATATGTTAGAAATATTGATGAAAAAGAGAAATATCTGACTCTTAATTTATAAATAACCCAGTGGCTCAATTATTATTATTATTATTATTATGTAAAGAGAGTGAAAAAAATGCGTAATAGCCTCAGGCTGTTTTGGCCGGCTGCTATTGCAGGCAATGATTAGAACAATTAATATTTTGTTTGTTTGACATTTAAGTGATTAGATTTTCTCTTATTCTTAGAAAGGTATATGCCTCTCCACTACTGAGCTATAAAAAATTTAAACTGATTGAACTGATTATAACAAAAGTGCACGGTTGACAACAATGTCAAGATTTTTCTTGTCCTTTAGTCCTAGGGAGGTAAAAAGAGGTCTATATACCACATGGTGTTAGAAAATTTAATGTGCCCATTTTGACTGATTTTTACTACACTAGAGTTCACCACCACACACGCAAGACATCCTTTTTTTATTCTTGTGACAAGAAACAGGTTACCATGAAAGATTTGTTAAAAGAAAGAAAGTAAACGGATCAATACCTCCTCCTTGGCAGCACTGTCATTAGCCATTTCGATAATGTGTTCTACACATCTAAACCGGACAAAATGTTACTTCAAACAATAAGAACAAAAATCAATAAGGATAACATAGGACTGGAAAGTTACCTCTTTAACCTATCATGAATATAGGCTTTTTGGGGGCCATATTTCAAACCAGCTAGGTAAGTTGCCATAGCACCTTCATAATTGTGGTTCAAGAGCTGAACATCACCTTTACGCAGATATCCCTTGCAAAAAGTAGGATCCAACTCAATGCACCTATCTGCATCTTCAAGACCTTTAGCCAATACATTTAGCTTGATGTGGCATTTAGCTCTGTCGCTAAAATTCTGGGTGATTGGTCATAAAAAGGCAAAAAAATGAGTGCCAAAATAAAAAATTTCTTTTGACTTGTTATACAACCGGTGTAGTATCAATACTTACTTTGGGATCCGTTGGATTCATTTTTATGGCTTCAGTAAACTGTGCTGCTGCTTCCTCCCACTTTCCCTGGCTGAGAAGTTCTTGGCCTGCAACATGTGTACACACTCAGCAGCAGCATTTGTACATCTCAATGAGATGGCAATTAGTGGCATTTTACCAGTACTAGTTAGGAGCTGGTTATATCATGCTCAAAGACAGGATATAGACTACTACTACACCACAAGCCCCATCCAGCTCTTAAGCATGTGTTTTAAAAGGAAAGTATTCGTGTGTCTGCATGTGTGGTGACGTAGTCGTGTGCGTGCGCGTCTTCCATGCAACAAAAAATATGGTGTTTTGTGAAATTTACTTATGACAATTTTGTTTTTCCTCGCAAATATCAGTTGAATCATGGAATTAACTTCCCAGAACTTTAGAGCACTACACACTTACGATCATGTGAGGAAGAATATCTTGATGATACAAGGACAAACGGTCCTACATGAGAAGAAATAGCGAGTAGCGTAATATGAGTATCTGATTCCATTTGTGAATGACGACTGAATCAACACCAACAACGTCAGATGATCGGTACCGAGCTTATATAATGTGTGGATGGCTGATGGGAATAGGCATGGGAAATGTGGTGGGATGAGGATTAGGTGGGTTTTGAGACTGGGCAAACGATTTTCAGTTCATTTCTCTTGTTTGCCATGTGATGAGATTAAGTTTTGGCTATGATTGTTTATATAGTTTTGTGACAAAAACAAATCTTTTAACTTGGAAAGAACAAACTACTCCGTACTATGCTTCCCCACCCAATCATTCAATGGGATAGAAATGGTACAAAATTGAGCCGAACATTTCCCTTTACCAAACCTCTTAATTCTCCATATTCAACAACCCAAACAATGATTAAACGACGGCTATTTCCCCTACTAATCCAAACGGCGCCTTAAAATTTAGTATAATACTAATCAACAACGCTTCATCAGGAGTCAAGGGAAAAAAAAGGTTGGAAACCTTCATCTTGGTGGTGATCGGCAGCTTCCTGGTCCTCAAAACTCTTCTTGACGCTCTCCGCCTCGTCCAGCTTAGCCCGCGTCTCCTTGTTGCCGGGGCACAGCCGCAGCGACAGCCGCAGCGCAGTGATCGCCGGCTCGTAATCCGCGGCGCAGGCGGCGAGCTCGAGCAGCGCCGACCCCTTCCACGACAGCGCATCCGCGACCAGGCCTATGCTGGATCGGAGCTCCCGCCCCCTCTCCACCGCCTCGTCGCAGTCCGACACGCAGTCCTCGTACTGAAACGACCAAGGCGCCGCGGGCGGCGAGGCAAATTAAACGGCGGCCGCGCGCGCGCGCTTGAATTGGGGGAACATGGGCGGAGTCTGACCTCTTGCAGCCAGAAGTGGGCTTTGGCTCGTTTGATCAAGAAGGAGATGTCGCCGGAGTCGAGCTCGGCGCCGCGGGTGTAGTGCTTCACGGCCCTCTTGTAGAACTCGTCCTTGTAGTCGTCGTCGCCTTTCTTCTTCTCGAGCTGCGCCTCCTCCATCCGCTCCGCCGCCGCCTCCTCCTCCTCTTCCTCCTCCATCGCACGGCGCCGACGGGACTCGATGGGAGGCATCGCCTCGCCGGCCGGTGGGAGTCGACGGGAAGGAGGAGAGGAGATTAGGAGAGGGTAGACCGGCCGTAGACGTAGCTTAATAACAAAGTACGCCTCTAAACCCTAATCCCATGGTGTATATCTTAACTAGACGGTGACACGAAGAAGAGAAGAGAAGAGAAGCAAGAGTCGGCATGCTCCACACTGAACACGGGAAGAGAAGAAAGTAGTGCCTAAGGGGCGTTCGATTCTGTTTCTGTTGTTGGTTTATAAGTCATACTAAAATAAAATATATTATTAGTGTATGATCAATTAAGTATTAACTATTATAAATTTAAAAAATAGATTTATTTGATTTTTAAGATATATTCATATATAAAGTTTTTGTAAAAAATATATTATTTTATATTTTAGGAAACGTGTTAACAGAAACCGAGGTAGAAGCTATAAGCTATAAGCTAAATCAAACGCTCTGTAAATTGTGTTAGGGCTAACGTATTAGAGAAAATGTATTATATATGTTAGCTTTAGCTTTAAATTGATAAGTAGATGATGTGAATAAAAATTAAAGGTAGATATTTAATTTATTCTTAGACTTGGTCTAATACTAATACTCACTCTGTTCTAAAATAAATAGGCTTTGTAATGCCAGAAAAATTTTAGTAGTAATAAAGAGAAGCCTAAAAGTGTTCTTTATTAATAGAAAAAATATATATTTATGGATGGGTAGACGAGGGATATTAAAGTGATAAATTTTCTTGATTTATAAGGCTAAAGACAATAAAATAAAAATTAACTTATTTTAAAATAAAATTTAAACTCTTAAATCAAGTTATTTTAGAAACAATGGAGTAGATCTGAATAATATCTGATCGAGGTACTCCAACCTTTGGTTTTGGAGTGTTATGTATTACCTTTACTATCAAAATGCCCACTTGCATTACTCTAAATACCGGCTTCTAGTGGAGGTTTACTTCCTTGACCAGCCTGAGAGTACACCAACCCCGGCTGGCACGAGAAGGTTCGCGAAGATTCCCGAAGGCGCGTTGGAAACGGAGTGGATATGATTCGAGGACAACAACATTATCTCTACACATGTTTTTAATTCTTGCACCAAGTCTAAAATATCGTCTAAGTATATTTGAAATTTTGTAAGATAACGAAAGATTTTATTAATCAATTAATAAACATTCTGTAAATACATATGAACGACACTATTGATTATATTGTAAAATAAGAGTTAAATTTTAGAAATATTTATATTTTGATAAAGGGGGTAGATACCAAAAACCTCTCGGTTCTTTTGACGCTGCCTTCCCTACCTGGTTCTTTCATTTCCGTGTACTCAACTCGACTTGCTCCATCTATGCCGCTTCCTTCCTCTCAATCTCTCTCCACTCCCGTTCAAGAGAGAACTTTTTGTATGCTGCTAGAATTTTACTCTATTCCCGTCGTATCTTTACTCTATTCCCGTCGTATCCTTAAGATTTACTTGATCCTCTTTTGTATAGCCTTTTAAATTATTTTGTTTTGATCTCTCACATCTCTTTTTTTTATTAGTTGACTAATTTTTTTAAAGAAAAAATTGCAAAACCCACCCAAATGTTATATTAAGTTTTAGATTCCTCTTTATAAAATGATTTGTTACAAATATCCCCTAATAATTCATTATAGTTTGACACTCCCTTTCAATACCGTTGTTCGCGTATTCTAGTGGCTCCTTTTTCACGTGCTATATGATCACCATCCCACTATACTTGTGGCTCTAAGCGATACAGTATCACACCGGTCTCGTCTTTCCTATCTTAAATCGACCGAACAAACTAGCTGTCGCCAGACTCCATGAGACACATAATGGCTTACCTTCTGATAACCCTAATGTCTAAGAGTGGAGACTTATAACTACATACATCCAGTGGCGTGCTGGACATGACGAGTGGAAATGCTAGGTCATATCACCGGGCCTAGCCGTTTTGAGCGGTGACGCTGGCTCCTCTCGGTATATTGATATTCCTAAAGCACTTGTGTGATTTTGTGATTAAGAACATATGAGGAAGTCTCAAACCATAATAAATTAGGAAGGAATATTTCGTAGAAAAACCAAGGAAAAAAGAATCTACTCATACCTCATACCTCATACCTCATATAAAAATTGTTGTGCACGAAGAATGAGATCAAGCTCCAGATGAACTTCTTTCGTTTCTCACTGACCACATGACCTCAGTAATGCACTGGGCTCAGCTGTCAGCTGGTTATTTAGTCGTCGCATTCCTCCTAAACTATTCCTATGTTTCCCATGACTATCCAAACATTTAATTTTACAAACTTCCTTTATTTTTAAATCCTTCGTTTTGCATACACATTCCTACCAAATTTCTGAGGCTTTTCTATTTCTCCATTTTAACATTCATGCGTCTCAAACAAGCTCTTAGTTTTTAATAAGTATTTTGGAAACTTCGCTTCTAATTTGAAGTACTTTTTAGGAAAATTTGAAAACCATGTATTTTTTAAACCATGTATTAGTCACTATTTTCACTACATGTTTTTTGAATTTCTTTAAAAAAATTGTGAGGAATTTAAAATATTCCTTTTCAAATTAATGGCAAAAATTCAGAATTATGAGATGTGCATTTAGGCGCACACTAATATTTTTCCAGTAGCTGAAAATTATGAGATTTGTGCATTTCGGTTAACATGAACCAAGGACGGTATGGCCATTTTTTGGTCAACTAGTTTCATTCGGTCAAAATCCAATGTGCTGGAGTCACGCGAATTCGCAATAAAATAATGGTCCAAGGATATCTAGGTCACGCCACGCATACGCGGTAGGACGCGCAGTTGACAATTGTTCTCTCTTTTCAGGGATCATGCATTCCCCAGGAGGCCAGGACATCCAGCTCACGCGGCTGATCTGTTTATCAGTGGAAAAAAAAAATCTGTTTTTATTGTTCAAATCCGGCTATTTGCTTCATCCTTTTCCCCCTAAAAAATAGCCTTTTTTTTAAAAAAACGATAGGCAAGAAGACTACCTAGTATATTGCAGAGCAGAAGTTTTACAGAGATATATTCATGTTAACAGTTGAGAGGGTTATAAAGAACCCTCCATCAATAACTAATTTCTAAAAAAAAATACTAACTATTGTTCAAATCCTGTTATCCCGTGTTTCTTTACGCAATTACATAAATACTTCCTTTGACACAATGTAAAAATCTATTCAACCCATAGCACTAATATCGGTCAAAAAAATTAAACGAGTTAAAATACATTTTTTTTATACTAGAGACAGTATATGGAGCGGTGTAAAAATATATTCAACTCATAGCACTAATATTGGTTTGAAGAGAAATCAGCCTTAACAGAGTTTTTTAGAAAAAAAAAAACATGTTATACCGTACTAGCTAATTAGTATTGGTAAAAGCTATTAGCAAAGTAAAGGAAAAAAAGGGCTAAACACATAGCAGGAGTCGATCCCAATAACCCAGAAACCAGGAGCGGATCCAGCTGGAGGAAGGAGGGGAGGCTCAATACCTTCTTTCTCCTTCAGCCTCTATATATTCTATTATTCTTCTTTCCCTCCCCCTGTTGTCCCCCTTTCCTCTGTCCTTTTCTCCATAGTGATGTACTCACTTGTTGGTTGTTGCAATGGCTGTCAACTTTTGATTTGATTATGAATGGAAAAATCTGTCATCGATTTTTCAAGTTGGCTATTCAATTCGACTTTCTTGTTCCAAGATAAGGCAAATTGTTCCTCCTTGTTTGGTTCATCTTTCTTTGCTTCTAAGGCTTAATTTAAAAGTAAAAAAAAGAGAGAAAAAAAGATTATATAAAACAAGATAAATCATTAACGTATGATTAATTGAGTATTAGCTATTGCAAATTTAAAAAATAGATTAATATAAATTTTTAAAGAAATTTTTATATAAAATTTTTTTAAAAAAATATACATCTTAGCACTTTGAAAAGCAAGCGTGCTTAGTTTTCACCTCTCCGAACGGTAACTAAGTCTTGCTCCTATGCTGATTATCTGATTTGATTGCTCTTATCTTAATTGCACCAAAGAAAGACGGTCCTATTTGGAGTTTGGATTGTGGGAACCGCGAATCAATCTGCTCTCTAATCCTAAGAATCTCGTGTTTCTTTGTGAGATTATTTCGAATTTCATACGGCAAAAAGGATGCGAATTTGGGGGGAGATTACGAATTCACATTGCGCTAGTACTCCTACCAAAATACGAAATGGCTTGAAAAATGCCAGGCCGGGAACACTTGGGCTGCATGGTCTCAGGCCTCGTTTGGCAAGCCCAAATTCCGGCCCATCCATTTGAATATTTTGGCCCATACAAGAGAATGGGCCAGAGTTTGTGCTTTCCAGACAGGCCAACGGGCTGGGCTTTCCTGCATTTCGGCCCAGTCGTTACGTGAGATGCTTTAGGTTTACCGGAGTTTGCTGCTTGCAATTGCATATACAATTTTTGAACTTTGATGCAGATATTTCAAATTAACTTTGCAGGGATCAGACCAATTCCTATGAGGGTCAGTAAAAACTGCCGTGCTGGATGGGGTTATTCTGAAATTAGTTTTAGAAGATGTGTTGATGACATGCTTATGAATATGTGGTATGAGCTACAAAACATTGCCTCCTCTTTGAGCTTGAACGTTGAGGAAGAGTCTTTTGACTCTTTGGTTTAGAAACTAAACAGTAATGTATTTACACTGTTAAGTCATTATATGATGTGATTAATTTTAGAGGGACCCATCCTGTTTTTGTTCCTGCAGTGTGGAATATTCATGTGCCTCCTAGAATTCATGTTTGTCGTTGGTTTTTATCCCATAATAAGCTGCTAAGTAGAGATTCGGTGGTGTTTGAGTTGGCTTATTTTTCTGGCTTATAAGTCGCACGTAAAACAAAAAACGCTATTAGCATGTGATTAGTTAAGTTTTAACTATTAGAAACCTGAAAATGGATCTATTTGATTTTTTAGAGATGCTTTTATATATTTTTTTTTATAAAAAATACACCGTTTAGCAGTTCGGGAAACATGCTCATGGAAAACGAGAAAATAAGCTGTGGAGATAAGCTAGTGCGAACAGGGAGTTGACATGTTCCAGACTCAGTTTGCTTATTCTGTATAGAACTTGAAAATATTCATCACCTTTCTTTTAATGCTCTGTGGCATGTGTTATCTCTGTTTGATGTTTCTAGGATTGTTGGAGTGGAGGTTGACTGTGGTCTTCTCTCCATTTCGAAGTTGTCAATTTTTATTTTAATAATAGAATTTATTTCGATCTTTACTTGAAAGAAGTGACAACCAATTATTACAGAGATTGCATATTAAACGATCGCGACTTTCAAAATCACAGCTTGATTAAAAACAACAAAACTACTTATAATACCATCCTAAAGATAGAGGTTACACCTATGGTTAAACTTCCATCTATAGTTGACAATACTTATAATACCACCCTAAAGACAGAGGTTACACCTATGGCTAAATTTCCATCTATAGTTAACAAGAAACTGCATAAGTTATATGTAATCCTTTCTTTCTCAAACTAGGAAACAAAATCTCTCAAATCAGTATCTAATTACTATGTCGATTGAATTTCACTCACATCATTACTGGTGACTGACATCGAACCAAAACGGAAGATAATGTCGGAGAGTAACTGAGCTGTAAATTAATTGTTTGACCATATCTTTCCATTGACATTACCATTGAAGCCAATCTAACGAGGATGCTGCACTAACAGAGAACCTACAATACGATGACTTCAAGAAGGTCGTGTATCTAGTATGTTGTTGTCATTGTTCTGGCCATCTGGAACTAGTTTTTCACCCAGAAAGTCCACCCCAAGGCATAAAGACATCGTCTCTAAAAAGATGTGTGGCGTCCACAGGCGTCACCAATGTCGATCGGACGATGCCATGGCCCCTGGATTTGGTCGTCCTGTAGCTGGATCCACGCTATCACCGGAGAGAGGAGAGCACCCGTCGGAGCCGGCACCTCATGGGATCGTCGCCGCCTCGCCATCTCCCCACTAGCGCCTAGCCGGCTGCGTCGCCCTGATAGCACCGTGCGTCTCCACAGATCTTTGTGCCGTCCTCCATTGCTGATGGCAGCGTGGAAGCAGCTAGTCTTTGGGAGCTTTTGAAAATGAGAATGTTGGACGTTGTGTGTAGTTTGGATTGCAAGTGCTAGGATTCAGCACGGTGTTTACGCTGCGACGGTGGAGGAGGCTATGTCGAGCAGCCCAGATTGCTCAACTCGAAACATTTTTCTCTATAAAGGATCAAGACAGTTACATCAAAATGATAATTAACTAAGATACACACAACCTATAAAATAAACACACCCAAAATTTATAAGAAGTTACAACTAAAATATTAAGAACCATCAATACAAAAACTACATCCACACTGATGCTCATAAGTAAAACACTCTTTAACTACCTACTTCAAGTGATGACATGTAACCCTAATAAAATTATGTGAACCCGGCTGTGAAGGATATATATGGAAGCACATGCTGGCAAACTGGCAAGAAGCCCCGATCGAGGTGCATGTGCTGGCATTGAAGTTTGCTAGGTTCTTTAGGTTTACCGAACTTGCTGCTTCATGGCGTACACTACACTACAGTGTGTCAACTTTGGGGTTCTCCCTCCTTTTGTTTTTCTTTTTATTTTCTTTCTTTTTTCTGCGACAGAACTTTGGGGTTCTTTGAAAAAAAATCAGTTCAGTTCGTGTAAGGATTGGTAGAAATTCCCGTGTTTTGAAGGAGGCTTGAATGTGTGCAAATCTCTTTTCTTTTCTAACAACATGAAGGAGAATTGCACGTCATTCCATTATGAAAAAAAACAGATTCAGTAATGCAGTGTTTCAACTTTGACGCTGTTTAAAATGCAGAAATTTCAAAGGAATTTCGGTGTGGAATCAGTTTGATTTCTGTAAGGTCGTTCGGTTTTACACTTTTACTTGAATGTGTGCAAGTCTCTTTTTCTCCAAGAATATGAAGGAGAATTACATGTCGTTTCATTCTGGACCCAAAAAAAATTCAGTAGAGGCGACCAGCACAGCAGCATAATGACAAGATAATCATCCCATGAACGATTGATTCGTACGTACGTATCTCTCGAAAAAAAAAATACAAGCCGAAAGTAAATGACAAGAAAACCAGGAAAATAAATTCCCAACCACACACAACCCCACTGGCCTTGATTAGGGCCAATACAAACTTGAAAACGACCTAGAATGCATTCATGGAGAGTATAATACGCAATCGTCGTGGACGTCTCAAATAAAAGCAGTAAAAAGAATGCAAGTATGCATATATACGCCCAACCTTGATGTCCCTTTCTACTTTCTACATGCCAACATGATATCCTCATCTTCAGAATTTTCACATATACCTTGCAAACTTGGCTTTGTGCTACTACTCAAGTGACAAAAAAACCAAAAATATATCACTATTTAACAGACGTTGATCCTCTACAGTATTGCTGGTGCACTACTAGCAGTGAGGCCCCAGAAACATGTGTGACAAGACCCATATGTCAGTGATTGCTACTGTACTAGCAGTAATGCCAAGAATGCAATTTGATACAGTAGTACTGACGTTGTATGGATCCAACGACCAATGATCCAACGAAGAGCAGCCAGCATCTTGATACCTGTCCGTACTCGAGAAAGTCTGAAAGTCTCAAACTGCAACTCATGGCGACAAACTGCTGGCAAGTACCTTTCATTCAGTGTCCTTTTCTTTTACTGAATTTTCTGATCCCTTATCAAGACAAACACCCTTTCAATCTAGCCACGAGCTCTTGTCCTTGGTGCTGATGGCATTCCCTAATGTACAATAGGACAGGTTAATAGTGCAATTTAAGATATGTAATTGTGCACGTTGATGAGGGTAACGACAACTTGACAAGATCTTAGTTTCTGATTAGTACAGGGAACATCGTCGATCGTACGTAGCTTCACATCTGATTCATATATAATTTATTGAGCAGTTATTCTGTTACTATCGCTTGTGTACATATTTATATGAACGACTTTGATGCTTACTTGATCTCATAATATGCTTTGTTGAGCGATTTGAGATCTCTAATATACTTTGTTGAGCAGCAACGACTGACAATTAAGTACAGATGAAATCAGGGAAGACAAAAAAAACTAGTAAGACCATTTCAAGTGAGAAGTTTTATTTCATGGTTTTTAAGAGTACCATACTATTAAAAAGACTAAGGCTGATGAATAAAATAAAACCTTCAACGTATAGTTTCATTTCGCAGATTCCTACGCTAGTCATAGCATTTAATTGTTAAACTATGTTGTGAAACGATTTGGTCACAATGGACTTTTATTTCCGTTTCTAATACATATGATGAAACGATTTGTTCACAGTAAGTATTCATTCTGTTTCAAAGGCATTGGTAAGTATGTATAGTAGTCCCTCTATCCCTAAAAGACTATTTTTTAGGCCAAGAATTTGCTCTACAAAGAGTGTATTTTTAGAGTGGGGTCTACTAAATATCTTTAATACCATTTCATCGTTTTAACTATCTAACCAATAATACTCTCTCCTCATTGTTTTCTCCATTTCCTTGTTTTCTCTCCACATTAATTAAGAATATAGTAGTCTTTTAATCTCATACTTAATATCTATTTAACTAGCTAAAACAACACTATATTTTAGGGCCGGGGCGAGTTTCATTTAGATGAAAATACATTTATCTCTCTTCATAAATTTTTAACATACCATCATTTTAGTCTATGTGATATCTCATTTAATAAATTAACATTCTTATGAAATCTGCAGCGCGAATGGCCTAAGATGAAAGAAAGAAAGACTCAACTGCTTGAAATGAATTATTAGCAGAAATTGACATGAAATGGAATGACAGGTGTCTACGGTCCACCGCTCCTTGCAATTAGTTAATTGCAAAACAACGAATTTGGTGGCAAGCCAGTAGGCAGATTATAAGCTAGACCCTCGATCCCAAAATATAAGCACTTTTAAAATATTTTATAGAGAATAAGGTGAGATCGAGGTCATTGAACGAAAGATATAATTAGTTAAAAAAATTAAGTAATTAAATATAAGATAATTATGATTAGTTGAGATGATAAGTAGATGGAGAAGTGGCTATATTTTGATACAAATTTGATTACTCGAAGTAGCTACTCCATTTGTCTTAAAATGTAAGTATTTCTGGAGTTGGACATAAATATTAAGAAAATAGATAAAAATGATTGACAAAGGTTGTGATTGGTTGAGAAAAAAATACATAATAAGTGAAAAAATTAAATAGAGAATGATTATAAATAGTTGAGACGATGAGTAAGTGAAGAAATAGTTTTATTTGAAGACAAGACTTGAATAGTAGAAATAAATTTATTTTTAGACGGAGAGAGTATTTTGGAACGCAGGTAGTAGTCAGATCAGGGTTTTCCTTATCGTTTTGGTAGAGGTGTCGGCGAAACGGGACAGGGGGTCCCACGTACTCCGGGGTCGCGTGGGTTTTCGGCCACGCGGCTACTCCGGGCCCATATTCTGCGTAAGAGAAGGCCGGCTATGGCCGCTCTCTCGCTAAATACTTGGGCATGAGCACTGCCTTGGCCTGGGTGCGCACTCATCAAGCGAGTCGCGACCTTCCCGTGCCCGGCCCTCGGTGCCCGTCCCCGGGTGCCGCCTCCTCGGGCCCCGCGTCCCGAGCTGAGGACTTCCCGAGCCCAGGGCCTGAGGATCGGTGTGGCGCCTCCCGACTAGGTGGAAGGCCACCATGTGCATAAGGCACCCGATCCCAGGATCAGTAGTCGGGTACGCACAACAATGATACAACACAGAGCTACAATAATACATAAACAGAGTACTTACATATATGTACAAGGAGATCCATCCAGGACAGACCCGGGATGGGCAAAAATTATCAACAGGTAAACTATCGAGACAGCAGAAACAGGGCGGAAGCTGGACAAAAACTACTCCACAGGCTCGGTTGGGAACTAGGCTCGAAACCTTCAGAAGTCTTCGTAGTCGGCCTGGTCTTGGAGGAACTCGGCAGCAGTCGGATCTTCGTCTTCTTCTCCAAAACCTACTATACATATATATGAACAAGGTGAGTACTTTCGTACTCAGCAAGCCGGAAATGATGCCATGTCGGTCAGACAGAAAGGCTAAGGTTTATTTGCGAAAATTGCCTTTAGAAACTCTTTTCTTTTGCAAGCACTAGTGAGCTTAAATTTTTGTTGTCGGACAGAGGCTCACGCCTCTATCCATTCCGCAAGTTGCTTTTCAACAACTCGCCACTTAATGAATCAAGCATAAACATATATGTTCTTGTCATCTTTTACTTCGTATTTGCTGGTCCTGTACTTCCCGAGTAGCTACGACCACTCGTTGACCCTGAGACTCGGCTACAACCAAATCTCAGCTGTGGCACTTGATGCCCGCTACACTGGCTACAACCAGCTAGCTAGTCGGCCGCCCTGGCTACAACCCGGGGGCTCATCATTGCTGCCCTGGCTACAACCCGGGAGCATGATCATGGCACTAAATGCCCGCTAGGCTGGCTACAACCAGCTAGCTAATCGGCCGCCCTGGCTACAACCCGGGGGCTCATCATCGCTGCCCTGGCTACAACCCGGGAGCATGATCATGGCACTGAATGCCCGCTAGGCTGGCTACAACCAGCTAGCTAAAACACTGCTGCCCTGGCTACAACCCGGGAGCGTGCTCATCACCGTCTTCTGGCTACAACCCGAAGACTGAATTGCCGCCCTGGCTACAACCCGGGGGCTTAAACTTTGCTGCCCTGGCTACAACCCGGGAGCATGATCTTCATCCTGTTTACTTTTCATACACTTGTTTATGGTGCTTAACACCCCGGATCACACAGATCCGTTTCTGGCCACACAGGCCTTCCGTTTGCTCACTCGGCAAACTCTGGTCACGGTTCCCTTTCCATCAAACATTTTCACAAATCACTGGCAAACAAATCTACGCTATGGGAATCACCTTGCATCGCCCTTAACCGTGGGCACGGCTGTTCGAACAGTTCTGCTAAACTCTGCAGAGGGTGTGCGCTTTACCCATCCGACACGAAAATTACACCGAGTACTGGCCTGTACCCAGAAATTCGTGACAAGGCCATTTCCAAAGCCAGTTTAGAGTCATCCAATGCCAGCCGAAAGATCCACACAGGATTCAGTGGTCGGCACTGAACTTCCCTAAACCTACTATTTACTCGGCCAGGGGCATCCCATAATACCCGTCTGGTCGCACTGTATGATGCTCGGATGGAATTCCCAAAGGAAACGGTCCTTAATGATGATACATAGCCAAGCCACACAGGCACTGTCTCTGTATATCAAGATTTTCACAACTTTATTTGTTTCACAAACACGCCGATACACGGAGTACCGGGTTTTTCAATCAGTTTGGTAAAACCCAATGTTTTTCCCAACGACAAACAACGTTGCAGAGCTAAGCCATTCTACTCGGCATCGTATCCTCAGATAGGATGCTAACGTGCCATTTGTGGGGCTCTTCAAGGAAGAAATATAACAACATCCTACCAAATAAGTGTTACTACTGGGTAGGTCCATCGGTTGCGCTTGCAAAACCGAGGCCAACAGTTTAAAAAGGTGTAAACTAAGCATGCATAATATTTTCCAAACAACATAGTTTTGCATATATGGGAATCAATATGATCAAAGAGGCTTGCCTTGTTCCAAGGAGGGGTCTTCTTCGGCGAAGGTGGCTTCTGGATCGTCCACCGGTTCAGGCTCTGAACAAGCAGAGAGGAAACACTGATAAGCAGGAGAAGTAAAACACCAAGGAAAAGATCAAGAAGTAGTCGGCTGCAGAAAAGGGGGCAGTCGGCTGAACCAGGCTTGCGAACCAGGCGACAGAGCTCCAAAGCTTGAGAGGATGAAAACTTAGCAGAGCTGGAGCTGGCCGGTTTGCAAAACAAAGGAAGAAGGGGGCACGGTTGGCCATATATATAGCCGGCGTGCAAGGTTGAGGCACGGTGGAGCTGGGCAACGGGTGGAGCAAGGAAGTCAAGATGAACTGACTGGGATATGACAGGAAGTGACTTTGGAGTCCAACTGGTCAGAAGAGTTGGCAGGCACTGTAGCTGCGACGAGACATTAAGGTCAAGGCTAGGACAGGTTGGAGAAATCTCACTGACAGGGCTTCGGACTGACCACTGGTCCAAGCGATGCAGCAGGTTATTGTCCATCGGTCCAAGCGGTGCTGCGGACGGGTGAAGACTGGTTCTTTTCCACTCCGGTAGTCGGCGTCCAACGGCGGGTGCAACTCGGGGGACAAAGAAGTAACAGGTCTCAACAAGGTAGTCGGCCACATCACCGTGCTCACTCGGCAGCAAGGGGGTCCGAGTAAGACAAGGATATGGGCTGGATACAAGGACTGAGTAGCAACTCTACTCGGCACTAGAGAGGAGGTAGTCGGCTGGCCAGGGAGGAAAACTGGGGCACAGCTGACAGGATAGGAGGGGAGCTCGGGAAAACGAAGACTAGCGGGAAAAGAAAAACGGGTCGTTACAAACCTCCCCCACTTAACAGAATCTCGCCCCGAGATTCCACTACTCGGTGAAGAGCTCCGGGCACTCAGCTTGAAGGCGATCTTCTCGTTCCCATGTAGCTTCATCCTCCGAATGGTTACCCCATTGCACCTTGCAGAATCTGATTGTCTTTCGTCTGGTATGTCTGTCCCTTGTCTCCAAAATCCGAATAGGTCGTTCCTTGTAGGTGAGGTTGCGTTGTACGTCGATCTCTTTCAACGGAACTTGCTCTTCTGGGATGCGAAGACATTTCTTCAACTGGGACACATGGAACACGTCGTGGACGTCAGAGAGTTCTTCGGGTAACCTCAGTTGATACGCCACTACCCCGCGTCTGTCGACGATAGGGTAGGATCCGATATAGCGAGGCGCTAGCTTTCCACTCATTCCGAATCTCTTTGTTCCTCTGCGGCAGTAAGCAGGTTGTTGCGGACTGGACCTTGGTCTTCAAAACCCAAGCGGGCTGGAGCACGAACATTCCGGCGCTGACGTTCTGCCATCAGGTCCTAGAAAAGGGCAACCAAGGGAAGGGGGGGCTCAGCAAGGATATCGGCAACCAAACCGATGGAACAGATGAAGGAGCAACAAGATTAGCAAGATGGATTCAAGCAGCAGAACAAGGAATATACTCGGGAACCCAGCCTCAACAGAAGATAACAGATGGGGCACTGGAACCTAAGGGCTAACACCAAAGATCCACGCAGAAGCCAAGGTAGGGAGATAGCCAAGAGTTTAGAAACTTTTCCAAAATTCTACAAAGCAGAGAGAAAGATACTCAGACAAGTCCTAGTCTTTTGCAAATAGTATAGTTTTCAAAATAAGATCCTCAAAGACATCTACACGGGTGGGGTTTCGTTCCTAGGGCCAACCTTTTGCTCTGATACCACCGCTGTGGCGCCTCCCGACTAGGTGGAAGGCCACCATGTGCATAAGGCACCCGATCCCAGGATCAGTAGTCGGGTACGCACAACAATGATACAACACAGAGCTACAATAATACATAAACAGAGTACTTACATATATGTACAAGGAGATCCATCCAGGACAGACCCGGGATGGGCAAAAATTATCAACAGGTAAACTATCGAGACAGCAGAAACAGGGCGGAAGCTGGACAAAAACTACTCCACAGGCTCGGTTGGGAACTAGGCTCGAAACCTTCAGAAGTCTTCGTAGTCGGCCTGGTCTTGGAGGAACTCGGCAGCAGTCGGATCTTCGTCTTCTTCTCCAAAACCTACTATACATATATATGAACAAGGTGAGTACTTTCGTACTCAGCAAGCCGGAAATGATGCCATGTCGGTCAGACAGAAAGGCTAAGGTTTATTTGCGAAAATTGCCTTTAGAAACTCTTTTCTTTTGCAAGCACTAGTGAGCTTAAATTTTTGTTGTCGGACAGAGGCTCACGCCTCTATCCATTCCGCAAGTTGCTTTTCAACAACTCGCCACTTAATGAATCAAGCATAAACATATATGTTCTTGTCATCTTTTACTTCGTATTTGCTGGTCCTGTACTTCCCGAGTAGCTACGACCACTCGTTGACCCTGAGACTCGGCTACAACCAAATCTCAGCTGTGGCACTTGATGCCCGCTACACTGGCTACAACCAGCTAGCTAGTCGGCCGCCCTGGCTACAACCCGGGGGCTCATCATTGCTGCCCTGGCTACAACCCGGGAGCATGATCATGGCACTAAATGCCCGCTAGGCTGGCTACAACCAGCTAGCTAATCGGCCGCCCTGGCTACAACCCGGGGGCTCATCATCGCTGCCCTGGCTACAACCCGGGAGCATGATCATGGCACTGAATGCCCGCTAGGCTGGCTACAACCAGCTAGCTAAAACACTGCTGCCCTGGCTACAACCCGGGAGCGTGCTCATCACCGTCTTCTGGCTACAACCCGAAGACTGAATTGCCGCCCTGGCTACAACCCGGGGGCTTAAACTTTGCTGCCCTGGCTACAACCCGGGAGCATGATCTTCATCCTGTTTACTTTTCATACACTTGTTTATGGTGCTTAACACCCCGGATCACACAGATCCGTTTCTGGCCACACAGGCCTTCCGTTTGCTCACTCGGCAAACTCTGGTCACGGTTCCCTTTCCATCAAACATTTTCACAAATCACTGGCAAAACAAATCTACGCTATGGGAATCACCCTTGCATCGCCCTTAACCGTGGGCACGGCTGTTCGAACAGTTCTGCTAAACTCTGCAGAGGGTGTGCGCTTTACCCATCCGACACGAAAATTACACCGAGTACTGGCCTGTACCCAGAAATTCGTGACAAGGCCATTTCCAAAGCCAGTTTAGAGTCATCCAATGCCAGCCGAAAGATCCACACAGGATTCAGTGGTCGGCACTGAACTTCCCTAAACCTACTATTTACTCGGCCAGGGGCATCCCATAATACCCGTCTGGTCGCACTGTATGATGCTCGGATGGAATTCCCAAAGGAAACGGTCCTTAATGATGATACATAGCCAAGCCACACAGGCACTGTCTCTGTATATCAAGATTTTCACAACTTTATTTGTTTCACAAACACGCCGATACACGGAGTACCGGGTTTTTCAATCAGTTTTGGTAAAACCCAATGTTTTCCCAACGACAAACAACGTTGCAGAGCTAAGCCATTCTACTCGGCATCGTATCCTCAGATAGGATGCTAACGTGCCATTTGTGGGGCTCTTCAAGGAAGAAATATAACAACATCCTACCAAATAAGTGTTACTACTGGGTAGGTCCATCGGTTGCGCTTGCAAAACCGAGGCCAACAGTTTAAAAAGGTGTAAACTAAGCATGCATAATATTTTCCAAACAACATAGTTTTGCATATATGGGAATCAATATGATCAAAGAGGCTTGCCTTGTTCCAAGGAGGGGTCTTCTTCGGCGAAGGTGGCTTCTGGATCGTCCACCGGTTCAGGCTCTGAACAAGCAGAGAGGAAACACTGATAAGCAGGAGAAGTAAAACACCAAAGGAAAAGATCAAGAAGTAGTCGGCTGCAGAAAAGGGGGCAGTCGGCTGAACCAGGCTTGCGAACCAGGCGACAGAGCTCCAAAGCTTGAGAGGATGAAAACTTAGCAGAGCTGGAGCTGGCCGGTTTGCAAAACAAAGGAAGAAGGGGGCACGGTTGGCCATATATATAGCCGGCGTGCAAGGTTGAGGCACGGTGGAGCTGGGCAACGGGTGGAGCAAGGAAGTCAAGATGAACTGACTGGGATATGACAGGAAGTGACTTTGGAGTCCAACTGGTCAGAAGAGTTGGCAGGCACTGTAGCTGCGACGAGACATTAAGGTCAAGGCTAGGACAGGTTGGAGAAATCTCACTGACAGGGCTTCGGACTGACCACTGGTCCAAGCGATGCAGCAGGTTATTGTCCATCGGTCCAAGCGGTGCTGCGGACGGGTGAAGACTGGTTCTTTTCCACTCCGGTAGTCGGCGTCCAACGGCGGGTGCAACTCGGGGGACAAAGAAGTAACAGGTCTCAACAAGGTAGTCGGCCACATCACCGTGCTCACTCGGCAGCAAGGGGGTCCGAGTAAGAGGATATGGGCTGGATACAAGGACTGAGTAGCAACTCTACTCGGCACTAGAGAGGAGGTAGTCGGCTGGCCAGGGAGGAAAACTGGGGCACAGCTGACAGGATAGGAGGGGAGCTCGGGAAAACGAAGACTAGCGGGAAAAGAAAAACGGGTCGTTACAATCGGCTCCCCACAGTCCGACCGGCTTCTCTCGGTCCGATCGGCTCCCCCCGGTTGGATCGGCATCTCCCGGAGGGTTGGCTTCTCCCAGTCAGATCGGCCTCTCCCGGTGATCGGCATCTCTCGGAGGGTTGGCTTCTCCCGGCGATCGGCTTCTCCCGGACGGACCAACTCTCCAACTAACAGCATTAATGACGAGGCGACTGGGCCTGTCGTCCCTGTCGCCTGGTCTGCCACGCGTGAGCGTCTCGTGATGGCCCCCCGAGCGGCAAGACGACCAGACAGGCTCTGCCACAGCCGCCCGCAGCAGCCGAGCGGCAAGACAACCAGATGTGCTCTACACAGCCGCCCTCAGCGGGCGGACAGCGGCGACTAGACGTCCCTCCGGCGCGGCGCGGCAGGCGGCCGCGTGTGTGCGACAAAGGCAGATGGTAGCTAGCTCTCTCATGTATCTCGACACTGTGGACTCCCTTTGCACTATAAAAAGAGGATCCATGCCATTGAGTTAGGGGGAGTTTGGGTAGAGCTTCCGGATAGAGAGCTTTCTGGTTTTCTTCTTCTCCGACGAGAAGTCCGGCTCCGGATAGAACTTCCCGAGCTGCTCCCGTTCGCTCCCGGCTAGCTCCTGAGCGCCCTGAGTCTCCTTGTAACAGCAAACACCTTCATCTCCCACACAGCAAAACATACACAGGAGTAGGGTATTACGTCACCGTGCGGCCCGAACCTGTCTACCTCCTCCTGTCTCCTTGCGTGCCATTCTCTCCGCCGATCATCTCCCAGCTCGGGTCCCTGGGCCCGAGCACATATCCATCGGACGCGCAAGCCGTCCTGGAACAACTCCCCTGACCGAACATCAAAAGGGAGGTCCCCAGACTCCCCGCCGTCGGAGTTCCAACCTCCGACAGGAGGCTATCATGAAAAATCGTGAGGTTTCAAAAGCTAAGAAGATTATCGCACGTAATAACAGCGATAACCGTGAGATAATCGCGTGATATTACGAACCCTTGTTAGGATGTACTCCCACTGTTTCAAAATATAGCAACATAGAATTGGATTTAACATAACCGAGAACTACGAATCTGAACAGTCCTGTCCAGATTCGTTTCAGCTTACTATATTTTAGAATAGAGTGAATACCCTATCTAAATTCGTATAGTTCTAATTTATGTTAAATCTAGTCCTAAATTACTAAATTAGTGTATTTCGAAACGGAGCCGGTAAGAGAGAGCGAAGAGTTCTTATCTGATCGCGATGTTATTCACGGGAGCTCCACATATCGAGCTGAATCGCACGTGGCGTTGACGTACATGGCCAATGACGTGCCGGCGCATGCATCTGAACCACAGGCGCTAGATGCAGCATTGATGAATGCATGCACAAGTGACAACTCTCTGCAATCACACCAGTGCCAGTGCCCCGTGGTGGTTTGATCGAGAGAGTTCTAGCCGCTAGGGGCCAGTAGAACTGGAGTAGAATATCAACGTTGGTGGCGAAGTCGTGGATGAATTAGTTGATCGACTTATGATGTGATTCGGGATCACGCGATAGATAGAGCCAGCTCCAGGATTGGTTGAGCTCTGCCACCGCGTGTTTTTTTTAAAAGATTTAATAAGAAATGATTTAAAATAATGTAGTAAATAAATTGTCGGCAACAAGAAAATCACTCATTTAAGTTGCTTGGGCTGGGCGTTGTCGTCGGCACCATCTCTAATTTAAATTTTGATGCCGATAACTAAATAAACATGTGCATTCTTTAATTGGTATAAAGAAGTAGAGCTATTCTTCTACTCCCTTAATTAATTACTGATCAGCGAAACTATTCATCTTCAAGCGAGGACCAGTCGTCTTCTTTTTTTTTAAAAAAAATAAACACTTCAAAAAATATCATAGTATCAAAATATATTGCATCTTAAAACACAGGCATGAAATTTCCGTGCATTGTAAGTTAACTATTTAAAAACTATTAGTGGTTAAAATGAAACACCAATAATTAACGTTGATAATTGTTTGAAAATGCAGGGAGTTTTGTTTATTTTCACCTATCTTAGGCCTCCTTTAGATCGCGGAAATAGCAAAACATGGGAATAGAAAAGAAAACGATTTTCATAGGATTGAGTGATAGAGGATCACAAATACAAGAAAAATATAGAAAAGATCATTTGAATAAGCTATAGAAAAAACACATGAATTTTTAACTCAAAGGAATTTTTCCAAGAAATTAGACTTCACACTATCTTTTCTCTAAAATGTCCTTACAATGTATCATTCCTAAAGAATATCATAGGATTTAAATTCTACTTTCTATGTGCTAAAAAGATTTGATTTGTACTCTCTCCGTTCTAAAATATAGGACACAACTACTTTTTTTTCTATGTCTCCTAATAAAAGGTGCGCATGTATATATGTATTAACTAGTACCTCTTCCTTCTCTAAATTCGATTTGTTTTAAATTCTCCACCGGCAAGCCCCTAATTCCATTGTCTGTATGCATGCATGCAACAGGACGATCCAAACAAGGTTGTGATTATAATTCTTTCTTGGTCTATATTAGTAGCAGTTACGTCCTATATTTTAGGATAGAGTGAGTAGCATTTAAAATTTATCCCAAAAAGTTTATTTGGAGCCCCTTACCTGCCATATAGTAAGACTACTAATTCATATCCCTTCAATATTCTTTATCTACTGTCTAGTACACCTTTCTTATTAATAAGATGCACTTTAATATTTTTCTCTCGATATTAATTTGTCTTGAAATTAAAAATAATTTTTTTGACAGAGTGAGTACAAAATTCCTTTGTGCAGCACCGTTATTATCAACTGCAACACGTTCATCGATTTTCGTGAGTATGCTTTTTTAAACTGCAAACAGTGCTTCATTTGCAAAAGTTTTTTATATACTTCCTTCGTCTCAAAATAATAAAATCTAGTACTGGATGTGACAAAAGAGCTAGTACATTGTAGTACTAGGATGTATCACTATGTTTTATTATTTTGAGAGGAATATCTAGATTCGTAGGATTAGTATGTGTCATATGTAGTACTAAGTATTATTATTTTGAGACGGAGTAGAAGTTATTTTAAAAAATAAGCAAATCTATTTTCATGTTATAATAATAATACTTAATTATATACTAATAATATGTCACCTTTTTCGTGCGACAATAAAATTAACCCTAACCCCACGTCGAACTAAGCCTACATCATTTGTTCCGACTTGGGCGTTGAAGGTGAGCAACACAGCAGCAGCGGCAAGTTGCGCGGGCAGACGAGACCAGGACGGTGTTGCAACAATGCGCAACCTAAAACCCCGCCTCGGCTGGCTCGCGTCGCGCGGAC
Source organism: Oryza meyeriana var. granulata (assembly GCA_003991445.1). Classification (NCBI taxonomy): domain Eukaryota; kingdom Viridiplantae; phylum Streptophyta; class Magnoliopsida; order Poales; family Poaceae; genus Oryza; species Oryza meyeriana. The sequence goes on along the minus strand of RYFJ01001026.1, from coordinate 152,306 downwards.
GGAGGGAGCAGCAGTTGCAACACGTGCCGATCGATCGACGGGGGCCGTGGCGTGCGCGCCCCGTGCCGTGCAGGGAGGGAGGGAGGGAACCGTAGCTAGCACCATACCAACCAGCCGGCGCACGCGGGGAGGACGAGGAGGAGTCGCCATCGGGGACGACGAGACAAACGGTCTCCACCTCGCCCCACGTCGCCGACGTATGCAGTGACGGAATCCATCCTTCCTCTCCTTCCTTCCCTCCTCCCCCGTAATAAACTCCACCCCCACCCCCCGCGCGTGCGCCCAGTCTGTTACGTCGACTGGCTGTGGTGGCGCGCGACGCGGCGGCGGCGGCCTAAACTCCGGCGCGACGGCGGCGGCGATAGAAAAGAGGGTAAAGAAAAAGGAGGGATTTTTGGGAGTCGTGGTTTGGCGCAGGGAAGGAGAAGTGAGAAAAGAGGGTAAAGCTTTGATCTTTGGATCATTGGGTGGTTGCTGCTCCTCCCGTGACGAACAACCTATTCTTTTCGAGGGAGGGGGGCTATGAGCTCGAGGGGTTGCCGTTCGTGAGCTCCAATGCGAGGTGGGGGTTTGGGGGTATGCAGTGGGTTTTTCTTTTCTTGCGTGTTCGACGATCGCGCCGTCTCTTCTTCGCAGGATGCTCGCGCACTGTCAGATTTTCTTGATTTACATGGGAGTTCTTGGGGACTTGTCGAGGGGGTGAGTCGGCGATGCGATTCTGATGCCGCTTTCTTCTTCTTCTCCCCTGGGTGTCTGATCTTCTCTTTGCTTGGTGAATGGTGATGAGGTAGCTGGTTGATGAACAAACCACCATGAATACAATTTTTTTTCTCTTGTTCTTCTCATTGATCTAGAAGGTCATTGCAATCTGGGGCTTTCGTATCATTTCTTTTGTGTAACGGAACGTTCCTTGATTTGATTTTTTTTTTTGGTGACACTGTGATGTCTGATTGTCTGTGTTGGGTACACTGAAATTTCTGTGGTTATCTCGACCTTTTATGGCCACCCGAAACAACTAATCATCTGCAGTAGAGGTATCTATCATGATACAATGATACTGTTATTTGCCCTTACTAGTACTCGTTTGCTTTGCTGCAGGAGGACGGTGTGTGATTGAACGGACGGTGCAATAGAGATTGGAACGATGGGATCCCTTACAAGTTAGTCGTCTTCTCATAATTTTCTCGTGCTGCACAGTTGCATCATCAATTCATCATTGGGCCTTTTTCACTTTTGGACTGTCAATGTTTTGTGAGTTTTCTTACTAACCTTGATTTTTTTGGGGTAATGATGCTTCAGGTTCTTGGACGATGAACTTGTGTGGGAGCCCAATTTGCTCCAAGAAGGATGTAGTCTCATGTGCTTTGAAGGAAATATTGGATTCTTCGACTTGCATGAATCATCTGGTGGTGATTGGCATTGTTGCAGTGCTTACTGTTGCCCTTGCACTTCAGTTGCTCATCAAAATTCTAGAGAGTAGAGAATCTGCACGACAACTTGTCGCGTTCAATTCACCACTGCAGTTGGCTGCTGTGGTGTTCAATGGCTGCTTGGGTTTGATTCATCTTGGCCTAGGATTCTGGATGCTGGGGAATGGCTTCAATCAGGATGCCTCCATTTACAAACCGCATTGGTGGCTCGCGATCTTGGTTCAAGGATTCAATTTGATCCTTACTAGCTTCACTTTCAGCATCAGACCTCGGTTTCTTGGAGCCAGATTTGTTCAATTTTGGTCGGTTTTGCTGACCATATGTGCATCACTAATCTGTTGCTGTTCACTTGTATACATGGTTAGAGAGAAGGAGGTCACCATTAAAGCTTGTTTAGATGTTCTTCTGCTACCAGGGGCCCTTATCCTTCTTCTCTATGCCATTCGGCACAGCCATGACGAAGACGGTAATGAAACAAATGAAAATGCTTTATACAAGCCCCTGAATGTAGAGAGAGATCTTGACACGGCTGATTCGGAGAGTCACGTAACTCCTTTTGCTAAAGCTGGGTTTTTCAGTGTAATGTCATTTTGGTGGTTGAACCCTTTGATGAAGATGGGTTACGAGAAGCCCCTCGAAGAGAATGATATGCCACTTTTAGGCTCCTCGGATCGAGCACATAACCAGTATTTGATGTTCTTGGAGAAGCTGAATAGCAAGCAGTCTCATGCCACGCCATCAGTCTTTTGGACTATTGTTTCTTGCCATAAGAGCGGGATTGTGGTCTCAGGTTTCTTTGCATTGCTCAAGGTTCTCACCATATCCGCAGGCCCATTACTTCTCAAGGCATTCATCAATATATCCCTGGGAAATGGGACCTTCAAATATGAAGGAATTGTGCTGGCTGTGACGATGTTCCTTTGCAAATGTGTTGAATCTTTGTCGCAGAGACAGTGGTATTTCCTCACTCGGAGGTTAGGTCTCCAGGTGAGGTCATTCCTATCGGCAGCTATTTATAAGAAGCAACAGAAGCTATCAAATTCGGCAAAAATGAAACATTCTTCCGGAGAAATAATGAACTACGTGACGGTCGATGCCTACCGGATTGGAGAGTTCCCATATTGGTTCCACCAAACTTGGACGACAAGTGTCCAGCTCGTCATTGCTCTGGCAATCCTGTATAATGCAGTTGGTATTGCAATGGTATCGTCGTTGGTGGTTGTTATTGTCACTGTGCTCTGCAATGCTCCACTGGCAAAACTGCAACACAAGTTTCAGAGTAGACTTATGGAAGCACAAGATGTGAGACTGAAGGCCATGTCTGAGTCTTTAGTTCATATGAAGGTCTTGAAATTATATGCTTGGGAAACTCATTTCAAGAAGGTCATTGAGGGGTTGAGGGAGGTCGAGTACAAGTGGTTGTCAGCATTCCAGCTTAGGAGGGCATACAACAGTTTCCTGTTCTGGTCATCACCTGTTTTGGTATCGGCAGCAACATTTCTGACATGCTATCTTTTAAACATTCCTCTGGATGCTAGCAATGTATTCACCTTTGTGGCAACTCTACGTCTCGTGCAAGATCCAATTCGGCAGATACCAGATGTTATTGGAGTTGTGATACAAGCTAAAGTTGCTTTTACAAGGGTTGAAAAATTTCTTGATGCTCCTGAGCTTGGGCAACGTAGGAAGAAATATCGAGCAGGTACTGAGTACCCCATCGTGCTAAACTCATGCAGTTTCTCATGGGATGAGAACCCGTCAAAACAAACCCTGAGGAATATAAATTTGGTGGTCAAAGCTGGGGAGAAGGTTGCAATCTGCGGAGAGGTAGGATCAGGAAAATCAACACTATTGGCTGCAGTACTCGGTGAGGTCCCTAAAACTGAAGGCACGGTAAGCTTTCTTTTATATCTTCATCTCCTTATGAAACTGCCAAATTGCGAGTTCACGCCATGCTTTTGTTGTGCCTTTAGGTTTTATCTTGTTCATTGTCTAGGAAGAATCACGACTGGTATAATTATGGGCACTGCGACGTCCTAAAAAGGCTCTTTGTTTAAGAGCCCTACTTTATCACTGATAAGTTTGAAAATTTTGTACTATTTATAAACTTCACCCATGTTGAAGGTATAAATTGCTATCATATCAAAATTTACTGCCTAAAAATGAGCAATGGTAGTTACAGGCAGTTCACAACCGTAGTTCCCAATTTGTTCTGAACATACAGCATGACAAAAAACTGCATCAGGTTCTGCAAAGTATGATAATTTTGCTTGATAATAGTTGCCAACTTGAAGTATGTTAATTAGTCCCTTTTTCAAAGAAATCATTTACATTTAACAGCTAATCATTTTTAAATATTTCAGAGTCAAGTTTGTGGGAAAATAGCATATGTTTCTCAGAATGCATGGATCCAAACGGGAACCGTGCAAGACAATATTCTCTTTGGATCTCCGATGGATAGGCAAAGATACCAAGAAACACTACAGAGGTGTTCTTTGGTCAAGGACCTTGAAATGTTGCCCTATGGAGACCGCACACAAATTGGGGAGAGAGGAGTAAATCTTAGCGGTGGTCAGAAACAGCGGGTTCAGCTCGCTCGTGCACTTTACCAAAATGCAGACATTTATCTTCTTGATGACCCTTTCAGTGCTGTTGATGCCCATACAGCAACAAGTCTCTTTAATGTAAGGATCATAAATTCATAACAAATGTGAATTACAGTGCTATTTGACCATGAGTCTTGCTAAAAAAATTATTTTTTTATAGGAATATGTCATGGGGGCTCTGTCAGACAAGACTGTCCTTTTGGTGACCCACCAAGTGGATTTCCTACCCGTATTTGATTCTATTCTGGTTTGTTTACACATCTGATCCTAATCTCTTCCTGTTGTCTTTTTGCACACATGCACACATTTTCCAGAAGAAAGTTTTCATATTTAACACGATTTTAATGTTTCAATCTTATGGCGATCTAATAATTGTATAGTTAACCAAATCACTACTTCCCTTTCTGCTACTTGGGAAGGAAAAAGTTATCGTGCCAAAATAGCAAATTTACACACTGAATTTTAAATAATATCCGTGCCTGCAAGATCCAAATTTATTCTATAAACTGCATTTGCCTTTTGATTTCATCTAAACGGATTGTTTATTATGGCAGTTAATGTCAGACGGAGAGATTATTCGGTCAGCACCTTATCAAGATCTATTGGCCTACTCTCAAGAATTCCAGGACCTTGTAAATGCCCACAAAGATACTATAGGCGTTTCAGATCTTAACAGCATGTCCCTCCACAGAGCAAAGGAAGTGTCAACAAAGGAGACGGATAATATTCGTAGCAGCAGATACAGAGAGCCTGTGAAGCCATCACCGGCAGATCAACTGATCAAGATAGAAGAGAGAGAGATAGGGGATACAGGTCTTAAGCCTTATATACTGTATTTGCGCCAGAACAAAGGCCTTTTATATGCCTCTCTCTCTGCTGTTTCCCACATAGTTTTCATATGTGGGCAAATATCACAAAATTCATGGATGGCTGCTAATGTCGAAAATCCTAGTGTTAGTACACTGAAGTTAATAGTCGTGTACATTGCTGTTGGAGTTTGCTCAATGTTCTTCTTGCTATCTAGATCTATATCCATTGTAGTCCTTGGGATGCAGACTTCAAGATCCTTATTTTCCAAGCTACTTAACTCACTCTTCCGTGCACCTATGTCCTTTTTTGATTCTACTCCTCTAGGAAGGGTATTGAGCCGGGTAAGAACTCTCTAACAGATGGAAAAGTGGAAACCTGATAAATTATGGTTCCATTTGCATTTGGATACTTTTGATTGATGGATTAAGTTGTTGATTCCTCATGCAGGTTTCTTCAGATCTGAGTATTGTTGACCTTGATATTCCATTTGCCTTCATGTTTAGCATTAGTGCCAGCTTAAATGCATATAGCAATCTGGGGTATTGGCTGTTGTTACATGGCAAGTTTTGTTTGTCGCAGTGCCAATGGTTATTTTGGCAATTAGGTTGCAGGTAATTTTGTGTGACTTTCTTTCTTTATGATTACAGTTCTTGGGTTATTTCATTTACTAATTGATGTGCTCTGCTGCTCTTTGCATTTACCGTTTTCTATTCAAACTTCCTGTCTACTGAAGTCTAATATTTTTTTTTATTATGCAGAGGTACTATTTAGCTTCGGCTAAGGAATTGATGCGTATCAATGGCACTACCAAGTCTGCTCTAGCTAATCACTTGGGGGAATCAATTTCAGGGGCTATAACAATAAGGGCCTTCGAGGAAGAAGATCGGTTTTTTGCTAAAAATTTGGAGCTTGTGGACAAGAATGCTGGTCCATACTTCTACAATTTTGCTGCAACTGAATGGCTAATTCAACGCCTAGAAATATTGAGTGCTGCAGTTCTTTCCTTCTCTGCTTTTGTTATGGCTGTTCTTCCTCCAGGAAGTTTTAGCCCTGGTAAGCATTTTATGGTAATTGCTAGCATCATGACATCATTTCATTTATTGGACAAATCTAAAGTATCCAGCAGGCTCTGTGATAATTGATGCCGTTTTTGTCTGATTTGCAAGAGAAGTGCTAGTTTTAATTCAAAAACTTATTGCAGGGTCTCTAGAGCATCATTAATTTACTCGTATAAAATTTAATTTTTTATGACAGTTCCTACTTGATAGTGCTGAACAGGGGCGGAGCCAGGAAATTCATAAGCCTAGGGCTCAACTAATGCAACTTGTTCCATCTTCAAATTTTACATGGTGTTTTTGAATGGATTTGCAAGGGATTAAGGAGACAAGCCTAGGGCTCAAGCCCTAACTGCCCTTTATGAAAAATGCAAAATATTTCGATATGATTATACTACTTGACAATGCTGAATCACAAGAGAAAATTCCATTCGTTGTATGTCTGATGGACATGACGATCAGTTTAGTATGAAATGCAGGTCATTTCTGACGCACCAATCATTATCATGATTTTGTATGGCCTCGTATGGAGTGCAGGAACATTTCCAATTCCTAGGACTTAAATTGTTTCCTTATTAAATTCCTGCAAATTTCCAGATTCCAAACAAGCCCTAAATGTCTGCATGTTTTGTGAAGAATGGTGAATGGAGTTTTAGTGGCACGACTAATATTTGTATGCGCCAGAGTCAACTGAATATAAGCATTGCAACTGAATTTCAGCATTTGTTAATTCATGTTATGAAGAAATTGATAGCCACCATAAACGCTAATAACTTTTTATTCATGCTTGTGCAGGTTTTGTAGGAATGGCATTGTCCTATGGCCTCTCCCTGAACATGTCTTTTGTGTTCTCCGTTCAAAACCAATGCAACCTTGCAAATCAAATCATTTCTGTGGAAAGGGTTAACCAATATATGGACATCGAAAGTGAAGCAGCAGAAGTTATCGAAGAAAATCGGCCAGCACCAGATTGGCCCCAAGTTGGCAAGGTGGAGCTTAGAGATTTGAAGGTAATGTATTTTCATGTATGACTGGTGTACAAGCTGAAACTATTTTGGAGTCCTAAATTTTTTTTATGCTATTTATTTTCATTCAACAGATTAAGTACAGGCAAGATGCTCCCCTTGTGCTGCATGGAATTACTTGCACGTTTGAGGGTGGAGATAAGATTGGTGTGGTTGGTCGGACAGGAAGTGGCAAGACAACTTTGATTGGTGCATTGTTTCGTCTTGTTGAACCAGCTGGAGGGAAAATATTGATAGATTCTGTGGACATCACCACAATAGGCTTACATGACCTGCGGTCACGTGTGGGCATCATTCCACAAGAACCAACACTTTTCCAGGGTACTGTAAGATACAATCTAGACCCTCTAGGGCAATTCTCAGATGAACAAATATGGAAGGTAAGATGTGTACCCTACTAATTATTCATGTTTTTTAGTTGTATTCAATGATCAGATAAGCTTACCCAGAAAAAAGGTACTCTCAAAGAACCTGATGTAATGTTGAAATCATGATATTCCTTCTTTTCTTGACAGTGACAATTCATTCAGTTACTGTGATTAAATAACCAGCGGTTTAGAAAGTTCATGCCGGATGTAATTAGTCTTTTTTATGCATATGGACACCTTTATAGGAATCACTAGTGATTATTCGGTACTCTATATCACAGGTTCTTGACAAATGTCAACTTCGCGAGGCTGTCCAGGAGAAGGAACAGGGATTGGATTCACTTGGTAGGGGACACTGCTTCATCTGTTACTTTGATTCTGGAATTCATTCTGTCCCCCTTAAACTGTTTTCCCAAATATGGGAAAAATATAGGTGTCACTAAAATTTGGAACCAATATTAGTCCCAGACTCCCCAGTTTTTATATATAAAAAAAAACCTGAGCACTGGGCACAATGCCACTGCCAACAACACAAGCTGGCACGGTCAACACTACTAAAGCTGAAAACACACTGGTGGTTATATTGGAGTTTCATGAAAAGAACTTTAAAAACGAAATTAGCAGTTCAACTCAGTTAATACTATTGCCATGGAAAATGCCTGTGTAAATGAGATTTGGTTGGTCTAAAGAACATGTGTTTTCAATGTATTTTTTGATATTTTGTTTCATTTGCATCATAAAAATATAGTTGGAAATACTTTCAGGACAGCGTTTACCATTCTTTTCATAGATATCTTTCGTTGTACTCATTTTCTATCATGATATACGGAGCTATCTTATTGATAGTAGTACTAATCGTGATCTTTCAATTGCCATATAGTTGTGGAAGATGGGTCGAACTGGAGCATGGGTCAAAGGCAGCTCTTCTGTTTAGGCCGTGCACTTTTGAGACGATGTCGTATCTTAGTTCTTGATGAGGCGACAGCCTCTATAGACAATGCAACTGATGCTATCCTTCAGAAAACAATCAGAACAGAATTCAAAGACTGCACTGTTATTACTGTTGCACACCGTATACCAACAGTTATGGACTGCACTATGGTCCTTGCAATGAGTGATGGTATGTCTTTCTTATTGCCAACTTATTAGAAATATATATATATCTCTTATAATAATTGTCTAATGGATCAGCACTGCTCACTCTGGAATATATGAGTTATACATGAAAATAAATGTACTGCAGTATGCTGAGTGAATAATTCTGCTTCCCCCCTTTTACTACTGATGCGTGAATTGATATTTTTTTAACTTTTATTTGCATTTTTGCAGCAATGTATGCCTATTAGTAGTGTTGTACCATGAACACTGAACAACAATAAAAAAGCTGAAATTAACCTTGTTTTTATTTTCAATTCTAGATCAATTTTTCTAGATTATAAAAAAAAATATCTCACAATAGATATATTTCCGTAATTCATTCTATTAAATTGTATTCACTTCCAGGGAAAGTGGTGGAGTATGATAGACCTATGAAGCTCATGGAAACCGAAGGTTCTCTCTTCCGAGAGCTCGTCAAGGAGTACTGGTCATACGCATCGAATGGAAATATTTAGTTGAAAATTGTCTGGTATATGTGAATTTCATGTTGAATTCGTCTATTGGGAGTCTGAAGATATGATAGCGTCTCACCCAGGTATTTTGTCGGAAAATGTATTTCGCCTTCTAAGGTGGTGTTACTTGAAGTTTTGAGCAATATGTGGTGCAGCTTCAGTTCATGGTTTCTAGTCAGATGTACTAAAGTCTAAAGGCTAAGTGGGATACTCATTAAGTCTGTAAATCATGCTAGTACAATCTAGTTCAGTACCATGCATCTAGAGATAAAAAAATATGCAAGATATTTGATTTGTTTTTCCCTAGCTGCTAAATCAAATCAAGGCGTGCATACAGAAATGATTCAAGATATGTGATATATTTTTTCCATGGACACTAAATCAAATCGTGTACACATTATTATGTATTTGGGTATTTGCTATTCCCCAAAGAATTTTTGTATGAAAAAAAATTGCAAGAACAAAAAATAATCAGAAAAATCAAACGGAAATCATTGAAGAAGCTATAAACAGCATAGATTTTCTGAAATTTACTCTTTTTTTATTTGGTTGCGGCAGTAATGAGCTCATGTCCCACGTCTTATTCTATTCAGAAGCTATATCCTATAGGCCAAAAAAAAAGAAAAAGAAAATACCGGCGGCTAGCCATGGCGTCGCGCCGGCAGTAGAGCGGACAGAACCAGCAACGCCGGCTGCTACACCGGCGTCCGTTTCCTTTTTTTTTTCTTTTTCTCCCCCCCACCAATTCATTAAGAAAAGGATCACTTGTGTTTATTAAGATAAAGGATGCATTTTAGAATTTAGAGAGGGTAAAGAAAAGACTCACTTGTGTTTACTTACTAAGCTGTCCAGGAGAAAAGAACAAGGATTGGATTCACTTATAGCAACTCCAATCGACCTCTCAAATTTGACCCTCTATTAGTTAGAATAGGAGCTCTCTCATCTATATTTAACCTCCTATTTCACTCTACACTCCAACCGACCCCTCGTATTTTTAAGTGCTCACCCCTTTCTTTTCTCCCTTTCTCTCCTCTCTCTCTCTCTCTCACTTTCCTCTTCTCGGCCGACGCGGCTCGGGGCGGCGGGGCCGACGGCTCGACGCGGCGGGGACGGCGGGATCGGCGCTCGTAGCCGGCGGGGTCCGCACTGCGCCCGCGCCCGCGAACTGCACCCGCGCCTCGCGTCCGCGCCCGGGACCTCACCCGACGCCCGCGTCCCGCGTTAGCGCCCGGGACCGAAGGCCGCGCCCGCTACAGCGCCCGCTCCCGCGCGCCCGCGCCCGGGAACTCGCCGTCGCCCGGGTCAGCGTTCGTGCCTGGGCCCTCGCGACCGGGACAACGCCGGTGGCCGGGAGGAAGAGGAAGGGGACGGGGGGCCGACGCAGGCGGAGACGCCGGCGGCGGGGGGGAGGGAGTGGTCGGGAGAGAGGCGGACCCGAGCGGTGGCGTGCCTGCGCGCAGAGAATGGAGGCGGGGCAACTCGGGCAAGGGGATGAGGGGGCGATGAGGGGCTCCTACATCTGGGGGGTTGGCTGCCCCCGGATGAGGGGCCCTTGCAGATGAGAGGTCACGTAGGAGTTCGGTTGGAGATGTTTTTTCACCCAAAAACTCCTAAATTTGAGATAAGAGGCCGTTTGAGAGGTCGGTTGGGCTTGCTCTTAGTAGGAGACCTTGCCTGTGCTCTTGAAAAACTGGGGAATTCTAGATGTGCCATTCAGCCATGTTAAATTCAGAATTTTAATTTTTCAAACCAGCACTTACTACAATGCTGCTGCTGATAAGGTTTAGTGGCATATCAACATTATTTAAATTGCAAAGCAGTGGTAATTCTATTGGTGTATCATCAAGACAAATTGAAAAAGAAAGCAAATTTCACAATTAAACTCAGTGAACACTATTGTTCTGGCAAATGCCTATGTTAATGGCATCCAAGTAGTCTAATGAACTTCTATTTTCATAGGCAAAATTTATTTTCTTTTAGATAAGGGAGTTCATTTTTTAGGATAGTTTGTACCCTATTTTTTGCCGATGTCTTTGTTGAGTTTTTTTTCCTAAAAAAAATCTCAAGATGGTGTTGCTGAATATACTTGCATAATTCATTCTAATGAGCTACACTCGTATCCAGGGAGGGCAGCGGAGTATGACAAACCTACAAAGCTCATGAAAACCGAAGGAGTACTGGTCATACACATCAAACAGAAACATTTAGATAAAATTGTCCAGAATCATATTTACTTACTGCAATCTCTTAAAGAGACAGAAATCTGGCATCTGCAGTTCTTCGAATGCTGTACAGAGTAAATCCATGAACATTTAGTGTGTACTGGTACTGAAGGCACTGAACAAGCAGAGTTCATGTGAAATATTTAGGGAAAATAAGTCAAAATGCATTAGTTCTCTGTTTCTTGTATCCAATAAATCAAAATGTGTAAATACTTGTTCATTTTTGTGACAAAAATACCGTCTTGGTTCAGGGACTCAAGGGGATAAACCATGCAATGTAATTTTAAAAAAGGAAGGCAATGTGCTGTTAGCTCTCAGAATATAACCATATTGCAATGTACATACAAATTTGAATTTGAGTTTGAGTTGCATACGAAAAAAATTGAAGATTCTAATGTAGTACTGTACATGTGTCGTAATCTGAAAAAGGTACACCTAAAACGAAAGGAAAACCTTAACAAAAAGACACGGCGTCGCCGGTGCAACTCACGGCGGAGCTAGCTCTTCCGCCACGGTGGCGGGCTCCCATCCTCCACCTCCGGCCGCGTCCTCACCATCTTGGCCGACGGCATCCTGCTCCCCCGCACCGCCATCCTCCCCAGCTCCTCCCCCGACATCGCCCGCCGCTCCATCTCCTCCCTCCGGCGCCTCCTGCTCCACCTCACGGCGCCGGCCACGGAGATGGCCAGGAAGCTGGCCGCCGCCACCCCACCGGCGCTTACCCCGACCTTCCACACCCACCACCTCTCCTTCACCGGCGGTGGCGGTGGCGGAGGCGTCTCCACATGCACCGCCACCCCGTAGTGCCCCGTGCCGGACACCACGCACGACGGGCCGGGCTCCACGGCGTGCGTGGCCACGGCCTTCCCGCCGCCGGCCGCAAAGGTCAGGCACCTCGCCGTCGTGGCGTTGAACCCCTTCGCCGGCGAGAGGTCCCTGAACTCGATGCGGACAGGCGCGCCGAGCGCCCGGAGCGCGAGCTCGCCGTTGGGCCCCGACGCGTCGTAGGCGAGCAGGCCGACCACCGGCGCGGCCAGCTTGTACCCGGCCGGCGCGGCGAACAGCGAGGAGGAGAAGGAGGAGTTGCCGAGGAAGCGGACGAAGACGATGGCGACGCGGCGGGCGAACGGCGCCGGGACGACGCGCGGCGGGACGGCGAACCCCGCGGCGGTGGCGTTGACGCCGTCGGCCCACAGGGCGTTGCTGCGCACGCGCGTCGCCGAGGCCTCCACGCCGGCGCCGGCGAGCACCGGGACGTCGACGATCTCGCTCGTGCGGCGGAACAGCTGGAACGCGCGGTCGCGGACGGCGGCCTCGATGGACGACAGGTTCACCGCCGCGGCGGCGCAGTGATCCTGACCACCCGCGCAGGTGTGCCAGAACGCAAGAGACATCAGAAGCAACAACGACGACGAAGCGATCACCATTGTTGCCTCTCCAACCTCGAGCCCTTCCTCGACGGCTAACCCGACGGTGGCGCATGGTGGCGGCCGGAGGAAGCCGCCATCTCCACGTAGGAATCGAAGCGGTTTCCTTGGAAGAAGTTATTGGAGAGGAGGGAGCAGCAGGAAGAAGAGGAGAGGAAATGTGTTTGCTATATTTAGCAGGCAGTGGCTGGTAATTAGCAACTAATCTGATTGCAAGTTGCACCCTAATAATCATCTTTTCCAGTTTATGGAGCAATGCAAATGGAGCAGTTGATAACAAATTAACAATGCAGTAAGTTCCAATCAGTTTCCAAGGAAAAAAGAGAACTTTTGCCAATCAAAACATCAAACATGCAACTGATTGAAAGGCTATAACCATATGGAATTCTGGAGTGCATGTGCAGCAGATTGATTGGGAGAGAGAAGCTTTGCAGGCAGGTATGTTTGACTTGTGCATAGTACAAATAAAGGTCTTGTTGATTGATGTGCTCATGCTAGTGGGAGCAGGTTTGTTTCTGACGACTGAATCTTGATAGTTGTCTGCATAGAACCAGCTGGTTGGCTCTCTTCTCCAGCCGGGTTTCCCGCGGATTCATGATCATATACTGATCACTGGTTTTCTTGTGGCTACAAAAAAGGTTGTATATCTGCTCCTACAGACAGACAACCGGATAGTCCATTAAGGGGGTAATTAGCAACTTCTGTTTAGTTCAGGATTGTTGAACAAAGTGCTTGTATCAAATACTGTTGTTTTTCATGACAGTTGCTCAAAGTAGATACGTATAATGACTTCAACAGTAATGGAATATTCAATGCATTAGATTTTGAAAACTTATATGAGAACACTGCCATGTTAGCAATAGTTCAGGCCATTATAAAGCACCAATCATGACAGTGTGGCTCTCTACCGATTGCAATACGAGGCAAACTGTTGCGAAAGAGCAGCATTCAATTCTCATATGATTTCTCTTGGCAAAAAGAGATACCCATCTAAGTATTCATCAGTGTTTCTGTCCAGTGAGTTGCTCATGTCAACAAGATCTTCAGTCCACAGAAAAAAAACATACCATCTGCAAGAAATTAAAAGTTCTCATTATGTACATTGTAGTATAAGTTCTTCACGATGGTTCAAAAAGGCCAAGCATGTGCCCATCGATGCATCGCACGGCTGCAACCTGTATAAAAAGGAAAAATAGTATTATAACAAATGTTTGAAGAAATCATGAACATAAACATGTAACACAGTTATGGGCTGTAGGAAGCATACCTTTCCATGGATCTCATGTTTGATGGGCCCATCCAACTCAGCTCCCAGTGACAATAATTTCGTAACTGTACTGTTTATGTCTGGTACAGTGAAGGACAGCATCGAAGAATAGACTCTCTGTGATGCAAGATTACTGCAAATATATATGAATTTTCAGGTAACAATTTCAAGTTCTGTTTGACTGCAAAAGGATGCCATGAGATCTCGAGAAAAAGATAACACATCTTAATCTTAGCAACTCTCCCTCCGTCCCAAAATATAAGTGCTTCTGAAGTTTTTCACGGAGATTAAGGAGAAAGGTGAAATTAAATGGGGGATGGTTGTGATGAGAGAGTAGGTGGAGAAGTTGTTATATTTTGGGACAAAATTTAAATGCTAGAAGTTGCTATATTTTGGGACGGAGGGAGTACTAGATTTTACAGCTAAAAGAACTACTAGATTTTACAATGCCAAATTGCGAAGTGCCATTTTTTTCCCAATATATGGTTTATCTCCGTATGAACAAGATGCATTATATATCTCATATTCATATGGGATTACCTTAGAGCTGCCATACCAAGCTGTCCGACTACCATGACTATTCTCAGTGTTACATAGAGATACATCAAAGTTACACAATAGGAGTAAAATAAACACAAACTAAACAACATTTGTTGAAAGGTTTTCTGTTGTATGTTTTGGCATCCATACGATGCTTGATCCCTCAAGTATCTCATCGGAGCACAAGTTTCTGATTAACACAGTATAGTATGTATGCCTGTGCTAAAAGAAATGCATATGATGAAACACAAGCCAATATGTAAAAGAAACTTAAGGTCACACTATTCTCATGCAGTATTTCATCACTTGGCATGGTTAGGGAAAAATAGCAAATCAGCAACCTAGTATATCTATATCTAACACAGGGCCATGATGAGCGCTGGATATGTATTAAACTAAGGCATCAATATGGGGGTAGGTCTAACCACACAAATCAGGTACAAGATCCTTGTACTAGAAATGCATGAACTTGTGAGGCCAACCAGCAATTAGCTTAATGCCGACTTCATCTTGCCTGCTTACTCAACTGAGCTAAGGGTTTGTGTGTGGAGGAGGGGGGGGGGGGGGGGGGGGATCCACTTGGTCTCCTGATTAATATCCACGGGCCAAGAATTCAGGAAAAAGTTCTTCTTGGAGCCCAAATTTCCACGGACATAGAGCAGATAAAGGATGATATGGTTTTCTATCATTGCGCCTGCGCCAACACCACATTCCATATGTAGGGCCTGTTTGGCAGGGCTCAAGCTCTCAGATCCATCTTTCGTAGAGCTGGAGGCCAACCAAACGGTTCAGCTCCACAAAAAAATAGAGTGGAGCTAGCTGGAGTGATCTCCACAGTTAGAATTTAGGAGTTGGAGCTCTGCCAAACAGGCCCGTAGCGCTTTCAGAAACAGGCCAAACGAAGTGTTCCCCGCAGGCAATTCAACAAACACATGGACGCCATCGTGGAACACAGCAACTACCTCACCCCAGCATCCCAAGCACAGCCGCATTCATACCGAATTCATCTCCGAATTCACATTCATACCGACACCCAAACCGGTAGAAAACTAACGTAAACAACGGCGAGAGGAAGCTAAGTAGTCTGACCTGTCGTTGGTGTGCATTAGGGCGAGCTTGAGCGGCCCGGACTGGAGCTCCGCCCAACGCAGCGTGCAGACGTTGACGCTGAAGTCGAGCCCCTCCGCGTAGAACCGCGCGGCCCGCGGCACGTCCCGGTGCATCTGCAACACCCACCGCAGCGTCGCCGTCGCCGTCGCCGCCATCCCACCGCCGCCGCTTCTCCCTTCGAACGCCGCCGCTGACGCGCACAATGCTATACTATTATCAGATCCAACGGCCGCAACGCTGTATATTGGGCTCCATCTCAAAGCCCATAAAATTTTGTACAGGTGGGCCCCGCTACACGCCACCTCGGCCCAACTCGGCAGCCGCAGGCCCACCAAGAGGAGGCCTCAAGTCACCAACGCGCCAACCCTAGACTTCACTCTCCCCCCGAACGCGCGCCGCCGCCACCACCGGTCTCCGGCTCGCCGCCCTTCCCGCCTGGCTCGGCGCCTCGGCGGCTTTGCTTCGCGCCCTGCGCCCCTCGGCCGGTAGGCCCCCGTCTCGACGGCCTTCAGGAGACGGCCCCTTCCACGGCTTCGCGGCGCCAGCAGTGAGCAGTGAGCTGCCTGGACCCTCTCCACTGCGGAGCTAACGCCGGCGTCGCCCCGCGGTGCTTAGTCTAGTGGTTAGTGTTTCTAGGATTTTATTCTGAGGATGGGGAGGGCGAAGAGCAAGGGCCCTAAGTTCGCTGCCGTCAAGAAGATCATCAGCAAGAAGACCATCCAGAAGTACGCAACCATCTCCTCTTCCCAATTGGTTCTTCTGCGATTCTGTTCTTTCTTCTTGCGACCCTAAATTTTAGTGCTGTTTAGGTACAAGGAGGAGGTGCTGAACCCTAAGAAGAAGGATAAGAAGGAGAAGCTCGGGCGGAATGTGTGGGTACCTAATTGCATTTTGGGGTTCATTTTAACAATTGTGGGGATGATTGGATTAATCAAGTCCTTTTGGTTAATTTTTGTAGGCCTCAGATCTCTTCGGCGCTGTTCTTCAGCTACAACACAGCGCTTGGGCCGCCATACCGGGTTATTGTGGACACCAACTTCATCAACTTCTCCATCCAGAACAAAGTTTGTCCTTTGAGGCTTTGAATTAGGCGTTCTTCTGTTTATGCACTGAATGATTTCGTGAAGCCCAGCATAATCTCAATTTTATCGTGTATCTAGTAGCATCTGCTGGTGGTTTATCTAGTAGCATCTGCTGGTGGTTTTCTTCTAGCTGCTGGATTCTCAAGTTGCATTCAATAGCCCTCAAAGTAACAGAACTGTATTGCGCACTGCTACTTAATAAATTAAGAGGCATATAGTGTAGGGCGTGCGTAACAAGTGTTAGTACAGGATTTAACTTATTTATTTATACTCCATATGGCATAATATTTCTTTGGTATGTGTGCCTAGGAGACACAGTACCTAAATCAATTGTTAACCAATATGGATATGAGTCTGTGATCACCTCTATTAGACAGACATAGTACTACTATATCTATAGACTATAGTGTCAAATATTGTCTAACTTGATTACAAATTGCTTAAATTTTGTGTCTCATAGGTGTGCGTACTGAACAAATATTGTGAAATAGAGGGAATAGCAATATAGCATGTGTAGTGCCTTGATCTATCTGCTGTGCGAGCAGGTTTATAACCAACTTGGAGCTACTATTCTTTAGATGCTAGAACTATATTGACAACTAATTGAATTATGGGAGGGTATAGGGGTAGATGATCAAGCAACTAGCCATATTGAAACAAAACAGAAATCTTGCATTTCTAGGACTTTTCCCATCCCTGGTGCAAGTGCTGGCTAAGTGCCTACCCCCTTCTTAGTTTGAGTGATTCCTTTCATACGGGTTTGATATTCTACTTGTTAATGGAGTTAATGACAGTTTCAGTGAGCTCATCCTTATGGCTAAATGCTTTATTGATACCTACGCAGTTGGATTTGGAGAAAGGAATGATGGACTGCCTTTATGCAAAATGTAAGCATGTAGCTTCTTAGGGCTTAAGCCATCCTTTTTAGCATCTTTTGAAATGCATATGGCTTTGCTCACAAATTCTTCCATCTTGTTATGAAGGCACGCCATGCATCACGGACTGTGTTATGGCTGAGCTTGAAAAGCTGGGACAAAAGTACCGTGTAGCTTTGAGGTCTGTTCATGCCCAATAATTATTATGATAGTTGGTTAGTGCATTTCTTTTATTTAATTTGTCTTGTTGTCGCAAATTGGGTGATTTTGTTATGTTTCTTTATCCTAGTATATGTAGCTATCATCTTTTATGCAAATAAGTATCAGTTGGACATAGTTCTCATTAGTGTTCGGTACCATACTTTTTCTATAATTTCCATCCATCAATAACTACCTTTTTGCCTGTTACAGAATTGCAAAGGACCCTAAGTTCCAGAGATTAGCATGCACACACAAGGGAACTTATGCTGATGACTGTATCGTAGAGAGGGTTACTCAGGTATAATTACATGGAATTTTTATTGTTTGAATTGAGTTTTTGTGTGCACGAGAGCTAGTATTGTTTGCATAGCTCATGTTAGGTGATGTCATGGTACTTGCAACTCCTATAAAGTTAATTGAGAGGTAGAGAATATGAGGCATGTAGCTCTTTTTCCCTAGTTCTCTGTAAATAGAGTATAAGTTGCTCAAATTTTGGTGTAGAAATTAACTTTCATTAGTCTTGCCAATTTCTTTATCTTGATAGCTTCCATTTACCTTTTTGTAAACACTTAATTAAAGATGGTTGCCCCCTGGAAGTTCCAAGACTATAATGTTTGTGATAATCATTTGGATTTATGTTAGCTTGCGTGTAAAAAGATTTGGTTGTGCTAAACAGCATCTTTTCTGCAACAGCACAAGTGCTACATCGTTGCAACATGTGATAGAGATTTGAAAAGGAGGATAAGGAAGGTATATTTACAGCTAGCACTTAAACCTGAACATTGCAGCAGCCTTGGGTTCTTGCTCTTATGCTAATTGCATGCTCATGTTCTGAATTTGGCAGGTTCCTGGTGTTCCAATCATGTACATCACTCGGCACAGGTACTCGATAGAACGACTCCCAGAAGCTACAATTGGAGGAGGTAATGTATTTTGAGCTGGTGGCAATTTCTGTTAATCTGCCTTCTATCTTGATCATCTCCTAGTTTTTGCCATAGTGATCCTTTTATCTGAGGCGTATTTTTGGATATGTAATGCAGCACCAAGAATCTGAGTTTTGCGGGCAGAAATTGGGAATGTCTCGCTGCTCTACTTGCTTGCCCAAGCACCGAGGACTTAAGATGGATAGAAATACTGTTTTAGCGAGCTTTTTGAAACAACTGCTGTAGTGAGCTGAGCTTATTGTAAACCACTTCAAAGTTTTGTACCAACCTCATCAGGATATTACTGTTATCGAAATCGAAGAGATGTGTTTGCTTAAGTTATCTTGCCCAAAAATTTTAAAGTTACTTGTTAAAGAAGGGAAGGTGTTACTGTTACCCTTTGCCGTCTCTTGTTCTGAATTGGTGTGTTGCCAAGCTCAGGCTGCACTGATATCTGATTTCTTGGTGCTGGTTGTCAAGAACTAACACAAGCCATTTAATCATATAGTAGTATAACCATTACTCTTTTACTCGTTAAGGTTGGCAAATTGAAGTATCACCGCTTGGAATGATGAATTTTCCCACGTAAAAACGGAAGAACCGGACAACATTAGCAAAACCACACGGAGGCTTAATTACTGACTCCATTTATATCGTAAGGTGTTTTGATTTTTTTCTAAAACGTAGTAATATTTTTAACACAAAACAAATACTATACTATGATGGAATTAATGAAACTTATTGGGTGTTATGTTGCCACATAACTCGTTAAAATTAAGTTTGACTTAGAAACAGTGATGACTGATGAGTAGCACCTAATTATCGTCACCTATGTTCATAGGAATCGGAAACGGAGGGCTAAAGTTTCCAACTCAAATTTCACAACGAAGGGGAACTGGAGTGTACTAGTGCATCCGTCCGCGGCGGCGGAAGGGGGGTGTCGCGATTGGGCGCACCGGCCGGCGAGGACACGAGGCCGTAGTCGTCGGCTCGCAGAACGTAACGGCAGTGGAGGCGGAGGATGACGTGCGGTGCACGGTGGAGAGCCGGCCGTGGCGAGATGGTCGGAATTTTGATGGGGTTCTCCTATTGTGACAAGGGAGCTTCGCGAAGACTGCGAGATGACCAGTCAAGGCCGAAGCAAGGAGCGGCGAGCGGCTAGCGGCTAGTCGGGGGACCGAAGGAACGAGGCGGCAACCGCCTCTGCAGTATGAGGTTCAGCTGTTCGATGAAATGCCTCACCGAGTCCGTGGCATGGAGATGGGCTGCGTGGAGGGGTTGTTCGGCCGGTGAGGTCACTGATCTGACGACGCGTCGACGCAGGTAAGAGAAACAGATCCCATGCTAACTATCTGCAATTTGCAAAATGTTTCTACTCTGGAAGGGAGTCATCGAGCTAATCACCTCTTGGTCGCAAAGACGGAGATGCTTTCTCTCATTAGTTTAATCTTCAAGGAGAATATCAAATAGTACACTGTTGTGATTTGTTACTGTTGCTTGTTCGATGCTAGTCTTAGGCCTCATCCAAAATGTTGAGTGATTTCATCTTTTTTTTCCTTTTCCCCATTGATTCATGTTCATATCCAAACTACAACTAGATGCAAATCAAATAATCACATACCAACCACTTGTTCAATTTGGAACAGTGCATGCTAAGCAAGCGTGTGGAACCTATCCAAGTAGCCTGCATTGCTTCACTCTTTTAGACCGTGTTGGCTTCTCTTGACATATTTAATCGTTGCGTCATGCTATATCAAAGTATGAAACTAGCTATCACTACATCATTATATGGTTCAATGCTTTGTTAGCATATTGCCAACCAAACCCCTTATCTTATGTAGCAGTTTAGGTGCTTCGTGGTTGCCACGTCTGACAGGAAGCAAATAATCTTTGCCTGATGGTGATTGGTGTTAGTGAAATCTCATTGATAGTGATGACGACAAAAATATTATATACATACCTTCTTCCACAATAACCACTAATCTCATCATAATTTTTAGTTTGTGAAATTGTTTGCATGGTTAGGTTGTCTGCGGATGTCAACTACCATATGCACACGCTTGCAAAAATACGTCCTCTAACACACAATAAAAGAGATGAAAACCAATAATAAATTCTTCACCTTGGTAAAATCTTATTGAAACCGTACCCACATGTGTGGATATTCGTGGACATTAAAATTTAAACCTTAGTAGGTTGAGTCATACACCCATGATTTCACTACGACACTCGATATTTTCGTATAATGAATATAACTCTGATGGCATAGAATGATTACATTTTTAAGAACATGAATAAACTGGAAGTTGCATCTAAGATGAATAAAGCCATGATGGCATCGAGATTACCAGTACCCTTTTGGTTTTAAATATATGACACTTTTGAATTTTTTTCTCAAACTTTGATCAATAACATTCATTCAGCAAATTAGTTAAAGTGAAAAGAGTTCCACTATACTTATTATTAAAGTATTTTAAGCATGTCTGATACATTTCTCTATTTAAAAAAATATTTTTTAGAAAAAGACAAATAGTCACTAATTTAAAAAGTCAGGTATCATACATCTAAACAAACCGAAGATACCGAAGATAGTACTCTCTTTATTTTTAATAGATGTAGTTGACTGATCATTCGTCTTATTAAAAAATTTAAACATGACTTATATTTTTTTTATATTTACACCGTTTTTTAATAAGACTTATGGTCAAATGTTACGATAAAAATCAACGGAGTTATTTATTAAAAAATAGATATATTACTACTCCTATTTAGCGACTGGCTTTCCGGACGTTGGGTGTTAGGGAATGGAGGGCGCCATTGTGAGCTTGACCGAGGGCGCCGTGAGGGGGCTCCTCCGGAAGCTCGGCGGCATCCTCGCGCAGGAGAGCTGGCCGGTGCAGCGCGTCCACGGCGAGGTGCAGTACATCAAGGACGAGCTGGAGAGCATGAACGCCTTCCTCCGCAACCTCTCCACGTCGTCGGAGGGCGCTGCCGCCGGCCACGACGACCAGGTGAGGGTCTGGATGAAGCAGGTCAGGGAGATCGCCTACGACGCCGAGGACTGCATCGACGTGTTCGTCCGCCGCAGTCGCCTCGGCGTGGCCGGCGCCGGCGTTCTGTCCACCGGCAACGAAGGCCTAATAATGGCCTCCCTCCGCCGCCTCGTCCGCCTGTTGGCCGGCACGCTCGGGGACCGTTCCGTCGCGGTCCAGCTCCAAGAACTGAAGGCCCGCTCCCGGGACGCCGGCGAGCGGCGCACGAGGTACGGGGTGTCGCTGGCGACGGCGGCGCTCAGGGCCGGCGGGTCCGACCCTCAGCGGCGCGAGTCCGGCCGCCTCGACCCCCGGCTTCACGCGCTCTTCACGGAGGAGGCCCAGCTGGTGGCCATCGACGGGCCGAGGGACGAGCTCGTGGGGTGGCTAATGGAGGAGGAGCCGCGGCTCCGCGTGCTCGCCGTCGTCGGGTTCGGCGGGCTCGGCAAGACCACGCTGGCGAGGATGGTGTGCGGGAGCCCGCGGGTGAAGGGCGCCGACTTCCAGTGCTCGCCGCTCGTCATCGTGTCGCAGACGTTCAGCATCAGGGCGCTGTTCCAGCACATGCTCAGGGAGCTCATCCAGGGCCCGCGCAAGGCGATGGCCGCCGTCGCCGGCGGCGGCGACCGTGTCGCCGACAACGCATTGCAGGGGATGGAGAGGTGGGAGACAGCAGTGCTCGCCAGCAAGCTGAGGGAATACCTGCAAGACAAAAGGTTAATTAATTACTAATTAATTAATTAATATCTTTTCTTTTTTCTTTTGGAGGTCTATAAATACCCGTGCTTTGCTATAGATAAAAAAAAATATATTATAATATTAACTAAAATAAATACAAACATATTTTTTATGAAATGTGTTATCTATGTTTTTCTATAGCCTTGGTTCGATTTTATACGTGGCTATCCATTTAGATTTGATTGTTTTTTAATATTAAAAATTTTGAGGGGCAATTTGTAAAATTTATAATGGGGTGAGTGAGGTAGTAGATTCATTGTCACCATCACTATTTTTTTTAGTATAGATACAAAACTTTACAACAACATTACTAGTACTATATTAACTAAGAAAAGAAAATTGTTCAAGTAACTAATTACACTATTAACAATGCAGGTTACAACATCACAAAATTATTTCCAACAATGACACTTACCCACTGAGAATTTATCCTATTATTAGTATTGTAAGGTAGGTTTGATGACCTGCCCTGGCTGTTTGTTTTCTCTATTAGACCAAATAGAATAGCTTGATTAGTTCAACTAAACTCAATTTCAATTTAAACAGTTTCACTATTCAACTCATAGTCTTGCCAGTTGCCAATTGCTACATTATAGCCGTCTCACCGATGTACAAAATTTCCTTCCAGCGGCAGGCAACTAGAAAACAGGGAGATTATATATGCAGTTAATTATTTTATCTGTTGCTAAGTTAGTTTGTTCATATCTGTGAAACTACTATATCGTATAGGTACATTGTGATTTTGGATGACATATGGTCTTCATCAGCATGGGAGAGCATCAAATGTGCATTTCCAGATAACACAAAGGGTAGCAGGATCATAGTAACCACCAGAAATGAGGATGTCGCCAACACCTGCTGCTGCCGTCCCCAAGATCGCATTTACAAGATCCAACGCCTGTCGGATGCGGCATCGCGGGAGCTATTTTTCAAGAGGATCTTTGGCATGGAAGATGATGGAGCACCAGAAGATGACGAGTTGAAACGAGTTTCAGATTCCATCCTGAAGAAATGTGGAGGGTTGCCTCTAGCAATAGTGAGCATAGGTAGCCTTCTCGCAAGCAAGCCAAACAGAAGCAAAGAAGAGTGGCAGAAAGTATGTGACAACTTGGGCTCTGAACTTGAGACAAATCCTACGCTTGAAGGGACAAAGCAAGTGTTAACTCTGAGCTACAATGAGCTGCCCTACCATCTGAAGGCCTGCTTCCTGTATTTGAGTATCTTCCCTGAAAATCATGTGATCAAGAGGGGACCTTTGGTAAGAATGTGGATAGCTGAAGGTTTTGTTACACAGAGGCATGGATTGAGCATGGAACAGGTCGGTGAAAGATACTTTGATGAGTTTGTGAGCAGAAGCATGGTTCATCCTGTTAGAATCGATTGGAACGGCAAGGTGAGAAGCTGCAGGGTTCATGATATAATGCTGGAGGTCATCGTCTCCAAGTCACTTGAGGAGAACTTCGCATCCTTCTTTTGTGACAATGGAAGCGAATTGGTTTCGCATGACAAAATCCGCCGCCTCTCCATCCACGGCAGCAGCTACTCAGCACAAAGAACAAGCAACAGTGTAGCTCATGTTCGAACCTTCAGAATGTCACCTTCAATCGACAAAATCCCATTCTTCTTTGCACAACTGCGATTGTTAAGAGTGTTGGATATGCAAGGCAGCCGTTGCATGAGTAACAAGAGTTTGGATTGTATCTGCAGATTTTTCCAGCTCAAGTACCTAAGCCTCAGGAACACCAGTGTTTCCATACTGCCGAGATTAATTGGGAATCTGAATCACCTGGAGACACTGGATATAAGAGAGACACTTATCAAGATGCTGCCTAGTAGTGCAGCTAACCTGAATTGCCTAAAGCATTTGTTAGCTGGGCACAAGGTGCAACTTACCAGGACAGCGAGTGTGAAGTTCTCCAGGCCATCCTCTGGCCTAGAGATGAGCCATGGAGTGGTCAGAAACATGGCAAACCTGCAATCACTTGTCCATATAGAGATAAAAAAATATCCATCAGTATTTCAGGAAATCGGCTTGCTGCAAAACGTAAGGAAGCTCAGTGTTCTCTTCTATGGTATAGAGGTAAACTGGAGGCCTTTCTTGGAGTTGTTAAATAAGCTGAGTGGCTCTGTGCGATCACTCTCCATTGACATCTTTGAAGCACAAGGAAACAGCTCTAGCTCTTCCCTGGAAATGCTTTCTTCCTTAGTGTCACCTCCCATTTTCATCACTGGTTTCAGCCTGACAGGCAGGCTGGACAGTCTGCCTCCTTGGATAGCATCACTCAGAAACGTCTCCAAGCTTACTCTTCGCAACAGCCAACTCCATGCTGATGCCATACAGGTCTTTGGAGGCCTGCAAAATCTGCTCTGCCTCAAACTCTATCACAAGTCATACGCCGATGATCGCCTCGTTTTTCCGCAGGGAAAATTTGCCAGAGTCAAGCTGCTGATCGTTGACAATCTGATTAACCTTGAAAAGTTGCACTTCGAGGAGGGTTCAGTGCCTAATCTTGAGAGGCTGACATTGTCATTCCTGAGAGAACCCAAGGATGGCATCTCAGGTCTCAACAATCTCCTGAAACTGAAGGAGATAGAGTTCTTCGGCAACATCATATCATCTGTGGTGAGCAAAGTGGTATCCTGTGTGAAGGGGCATCCAAATTATCCAAGAGTTGTAGGTGACAAATGGAACATTGTAACGGTGTACAATTAAGGTGTAAAACAACATTCAACTGAAGTTTGTTTTGCTTCACTGTCCTACAGGTTGTGGTGGCTATCTATCTGGGCCTCCCTGTTTGTTGCAACTTCTCAAATGTATTTCATAAACACAACAGTTGCTTCTCAAATGTATTTCATAATATAGTATACTCCATAGAATGGCAATACTTGTTAGCTTAAATGTGCTATTACTGAACTGTGATATGCAGCAGTCCCTGTCTTAGGTTGAAATGTCAATGTTCTTTTTTTCTCGAAAACGCTGGAGGACTGTGTTTCATTTCATTAAAAAGGAAGAAAGAAAATAAAAATATCTCTACTACTTAGAAGCGAAGTCATCCTTCTTCCTTCACTCTTTGCACCGCTCGCACGAGAGAATAAAACAAAAATAAAAAAAAGTCCAACCGATAAGAAACTACCGGCCCATTCTCATTAATATGGGTCCGTTGCAATGCATGGATCTATTACTAGTTTAAAAAACAGGCGGGGTGCAAAGATCTCCCCAAAAACACACCCACACACACATCACCTAGAGATGAACACAACCTCAAGAGGCAGGCTAATTGCCTGGGGTAAGTGACCCATAGAGAAACTCATGAAGCGCAGAGACTGGCTAGACACCATAAACTACACTTATTTTCTATTGTCTGTAAGACCACCAAAATATTAGGATTAGCACCATTAAAAATACAACCATTATGATGCTTCCAAATCTCCCAAGCCACTAGGATGATCAACGAGTTCAGTCCTTTGCACAACTTCTTTGGCCGTCCCTTGATAGCTTTGCTCCACCGTCCTAAGAAGCAGGCAGTCGAAGGCTGGGGCGCAGTGCCAGCCAGCCCTAACCTCGAGAGTAGTGTCCATACTTGGCGAGAGAAAACACACGAAGCCAGGATATGCTGAATAGTCTCACCACTTTGGTTACATAGAGGGTAGGCAGCAGGATGTGGCAACCCTCGCTTAGCGAGTTGATCAGAGGTCAACATCTGTTGTTGATTGCCAACCAAATGAAAAACTTGCAATGTAAAGGAACCCAACTTTTCCAAAAGGAGTGAGCTTGGTATTTTCCCCATTACCAAATGTCAATGCTATGACACACCCAAAATAAAATAGATTCTTCTTGCTCTCTCTAGTCATAAATATTTGACGTTTTGGATGAGATTTGATCAAACTTTTAAAATTTTGATAATCAATAGTTTCTCAAATGGTTAGTTGAAAAAAATAGTATGTGCAGATTTCCCTTAAATTATTATTATTATTATACCATAAAATAATTAGATTTTATAAATTTATTCCAATATAGAATTAATGGTCAAAATTTAAAAAGTTTAACAAATCTTATCCTAAGAGTCAAATATTTATAAACAGAGAGAGTACTTTCTAGAGAGTAGGGTACACTAAGTTCTTTAGGGCAAAACAGGCTAGGATGGCCTTAGGCCTTAACCTGAGTTAGGTCTTCCATTGCACTCAAGAACTAGGCATGTTCTTTTGTGCTAAATAGGTGAATGGTTGAATAGTCGAACGATTTTATGATACCTATTCGATGTTACAAACGAATAAATTAACTATTATAAAGTTAAAAAATGGATTTAAAATAATTTTCTAATAATTTCATATGTAGAAAGTTCTTTTAAAAAATCGCACCGTTTAGAAACTTAGGAAATATGTATATTCTTATTTCACTCCATTACGGGGAAAAGAACACTCTCATTAATCAGAAAAAAAAATGCACATCCACGCTTGGAAGGTGCTCCCTCTCTCTCAAAATAAATTGATTTTTAGCATCCTAAGAAAAATGGCAAATTTTACCCTAGGACACTCTAGATTTATGACATTTGCTACATGACACTCTAGTTTTGTGACTTTGTTATAGGACACTCTAGTTTTATTGTTCTTTGCCAAAATACACTCCAGCCATTATTTTATAATATCCTCTTCTAATGGAGAGATAACTCTATAAAACATAATTTTACCCTTGTCCGCCTGCAAGATTTAAAATTGAACAAATATGGGCTGAATTTAAATATATTTTGTAAAATTCAAAACTTGTCCCAAATGACAAAAATCAAACATATTTTACAAAAAAATTGTTTAAATTCAACTAATATTTTTTCAATTTTATTTTATTTTTTAAAAATTGTGAATTCTCATTTGTGCAATTTATGAAAAGTTTTGAATTTTTCAAAATATGTTTAAATCTAGATAAAATTTGTTCAAATTCAAATCTTGTAAGGTGGTCCACTAGTAAAATTATCTTCTGTAAAGTTTTATTTCTCCATTAGAAGAGGATATATTAAAATAGTGGTTGGAGTGTCTTCTGGCAAAGGACCATAAAACTAATGTGTCATATGACAAAACCATAAAACTAGAGAAGCAAATGTATCCTAAAGAAAATTTTGCCAAGATTTAGTGTGATTATGTGGGTAGAGTAGAGGGACAGACGCCTACCAAGTTTGGTGACGGTTTATCAATGTACGCGTCCTTACTCTCTTGCTATTAGGGGAATCGGCCAACGGTGCGCGCAGCCGCAGCCGCCGGCGCCGCGGCGGAGGACGTGCTGGTAGAGATTCGCGCCGGGTGCCTGCCCGAACTTCGATGGGATTCACGGAAGATTCAAGGGAGCTGGGCGGAGCCCGCAAGGTGGTGGCGAACCAACCTGTGCGCGCGGCTAATTGAAGCGCATGGGAGGAGGGTGCCGCCCTGTGCTTCATGTGTTCGATGAAATGTGACAGCCAGCCAGTCCATGAGGAGGATTGGCTGGGCAGTGACGGCCAGCATCTGGCCTGATTGTTTCGCAAGGGAGAGATCAGAGATGGTGCAGCTATTAATCAGGTTTTCCCCTTTATTAGCTAAATCTTTCTTTGCCGTCGCCATGTCTGGTTGGTGATTATGTTAGTGTCCATTCTGCCTTTTGCTACCATAGTTTTCCCCTTCTGGTTTATATACGATGTTATACGAGGTTCACATTGTTAAAATGAGTAGCACCGCTAATCTCATAGGGCAGATGTAAGAAAGTGGTCGAAACATTTTACCATTTTACCGAGCTATTTATCACAAAAATATGATTGTTGTCCAATACAGCCTTCTTTCCATTTCACATACGAGTTGTAGTGTCGTCGAATGTCGAGTTACCTAGATGTTGTCTGTTCTCTTCTCAGTGTTACTATGAATGTAACAAACCTTAGGGTTTCTCTTCTGAATCACACTTTCGTCTAACTATGAATGTAACAAGCCTTAGGGTATCACTCATTCGTACTGTTTCCCACTGCTTTTATACCTTCTCTAAGTATTACTGGATCTTGTAGCAATTTTTTTAGCTGCCTTTATCCTCTTACATATACATACAGCGATGAGTTGTCCGTACTGATTGACTGTTTCCGTGAGTTGTAACTTGTTATGATATTCTTAAGCACCACATGAATATCATATTTTGCTTATCAGACTAGTAAACTAAGTTGACCGGAAGTCAAGTTGCCATGACAGCATGTTTCAGGGTTCTGTTGGCCATCAGCGGTGAACCACATGTCTCCTTGTCATTACGTGTCACCAGCTAACACTGCGATTCTACTACCTCCGTTCCAAAATATAAGGACTTTTGGCTCGCAATAAGCAATGACGTCGTCTAGAAATGACCGGAAAACAATGGTCTGAATTCTGGAATGGTCTTATTCTTACACCATTAGCTAACAAAATGTCTTACATATTTAACCTGAGCAACCTAGCATTTCCATTTGCATGCTCCATAGTAAGATATGGAGGGTGCTGTCTTTAGTTTGACGGAGGGTGCAGTGATGAGCCTGCTGTACAAGCTTGGCTGCCTTCTAACCGAGGAGACTTGCTGGTGCAGGGTGTCCATGGCGAGATACAATACATAAGGATGAGCTTGAGTGCATGAATGCCTTCCTACACAACCTCACCATATCAGAGATTCATGATTACCAAGTTAGGATCTGGATGAAGCAGGTGAGGGAGATTGCCTACGACTCCGAGGATTTTTTTGGGGAATACGCAGAAGAGTTGCGTATCTTTGTATTAAGATGGAGCTTTGTACAGCGGTCAACCAGAAAGGAAAGAAAAACAAGTGAAAGAAAGGCTACGGCTGCGTTGTTTCAAGTTGATGCGGCTTAGCTTATCCTAACACATAAAACGAGACAAGTTGTTAGCATATGATTAATTAAATTTTAATTATTACAAACTTAAAAAATAGATTTATTTTATTTTTTAAAGCAACTTCTGTATAGAAAGTTTTCGCACGAAACGTATCGTTTAACAGTTTGAAAAGCGTACTAACGGAAACCGAGGAAGTAGGGAAGCCAAAAAAAAAAAAAGCTGTTTAGAAAGCCAAAAACCGAGGGAGTTGAGTATCTTTGTATTAAGATGGAGCTTTGTACAGCGGTCAACCAGAAAGGAAAGAAAAACAGGTGAAAGAAAGGCTACATCTCGCGGCTGTCTGTTGCGACCTAGGTGGTAGAACGGCTACGGCAACAGACCTGCCTTTCACCAGAGTGCTGCCTGTACTGCAGCCGCCCTCGCCACCTCGCTCCACGGCCGCTGCTCATGATTGAACACCCGATTGTTCCTCTCTTTCCAAATTGTCCATGCAGCGAGAGTTACCGCTGTGTCGAAGTGAGTTTCCTGCTCTCGCACCACCACGAGAGAAAGGAGCAGTGCCCACTGGGGAAGCAATGGGGCTGTCCTATGGCATTGAGTGTCATCCACCAGAGACCAGAGTTGCTTTGATTCCGGGTGGTCAATCGTTGAGTGTCATGACTCTGAGGATTAATTGTATTGGTGAGTTCATCCAAGACATCAGAAATGGGTTTTTTTTTCATATATATGCTTCACAAGCTAGCTTGTTTGTCGATCAACAGTTGCACGCTCTCTCCGTGGAGGAGGCTCAGCTGGTTGGCATCGCTCGTTAGCTGGCTGATGGAAGAAGACCCTCGGCTTCGTGTGCTTGCTATCGTTGGATTTGGTGGCCTTGGGAAGACGACGCTGGCAAGGATGGTGTGTGGTGCTGATTTTCAGTGCTGTCCATTGTTCATTGTTTCACAGACGTTCAACATCAGGGCACTTCCCCTCTGGCGATTGGCGATTTATGCTGCTTGTAGTTTGCTTCTTGTAACCCGGGGGTGATTGCTCCCCTGGAACGACAGCCTAATGTCGGTTATAACTTGTTTCTGTTGCCCCTATCTTAATAAAATTTGGTTTGCCGACCCGGCCAAAAACATCAGGGCACTTTTTCAGCACATGGTAAGGGAGTTGATTCATACCTAGTTTTAGCATGATGGGTAAGATGGTGTTTGAGTTGGCTTATTTTTCTGACTTATAAGTCGTATGTAAAACGAAAATGTTATTAGCACGTGATTAATTAAGTATTAACTATTAGAAATCTGATAAATGAATTTATTTGATTTTTTTAGAGATACTTTCATATAGAAAATTTTTATAAAAAACGTATCGTTTAGCAGTTCAAAAAGTATACTCACGGAAGACGAGAAAATAAGGTAACTGAACAAGTGGGAACCAAAGTCTACCCCCATGGATGTCAACTCTTCGAAATGTGTCCAGGCTTACTCTTCGTAGCACTGGACTCCATGCTGAAGCCACAGGAATTCTTGGAGACCTACCAAATCTGCTCTGTCTCAAGCTCTATTACAGATCATATGCTGACAACTGCATAATTTTTCGTTGTGGTAAATTTGCCAAGCTCAAGCTGTTGATCATTGATAATCTGGAGAGGATTGAGAAGGTGCAGTTCGTGGCGGATTCGGTGTCTAATCTTGAGAGGCTGACATTGTCATTCCTGCGAGAACCCAAGTATGGGATTTCAGGTCTGGAGAATCTGATGAAGCTGAAGGAGATGAGAGTTCTTTGGCGACATCATACTATTTTCTTTCTTTCTCTTCTCTTTTCTTTCTTCCTTTTCTTTATTTCTTTATTATTATTTTTTTGACACGAGGTAGAAGCTAGTTGGGCCTGCCTGTATCTGTATTTTGGTACTACTCTGCATTGTTTATTTCAATCATTTTATTTACCCGCTAGAACTATTATTCGCCTTGTCCAAAAGTGTTTTCACTCCTGGTGGTGCTGCTCGTCCAAATCTTGGTGTGGTTATTCGTGTCTTGGACTGCTTGCTGTCTTATTTTTTACTGTCACTGTTGTTCACTAATTGGCGTGTGGTGCAAACCTTGTTTTTTTTTTTTTTTTTTTGAGACGGGTGCAAACCTTGTTTGACTTACAGTACGAAGAAAATATATTCACAATCTCGTTATCTCCTGCAGCGTGTCTAAGCCGTAAGGGTACTTTGCCTGTTGGTTGAGACTACTATCTTGTATTTCCTTCTCTGTTTCTTTCAAGCACAACAGTCACTTGTTTCATTGCTCATCTGTGACAATTGTCAACTACTAACACCTTGAGAGAACTCACCCTAGGTCAGAAGGCAAATGTACATACGAACAGACAAGTGCCTAAAATTTGTCGATTGACTGATCACGTCGTGTAAAAGCCATAGCCACCCTAGCAATGAGCCATGTTTAACATGGTTGCGAGTATATGTGATGACTTTGTGCATGCTAACATGTTTGCCCGAATGAGTAAGGGTCAATCTCTGGGCAATATCTCAGGCTGTACATCAAAATCGGGAGGCTGCTTCCTGATCTTCATCAGAGTATCAGACCTTAAGTTTAAACGTTCTTCTCTTCGTTGTTAAAGCAAGTGTGACAAGAACAATGGTCACTATGACCCCAAGACCAAATACTACGACCTTCCAGGGAGAGCAACTCCAGGAACTGCAGACCGTTTCTATCCAGCCCTGAAAGAGAGAACAAAAAAAAAATAGATTAGATAACTTTGATATTATTTTATCAGGGGTATTTTCACATTACAGGAAATAGTATATGAGAAGAAAGACAAGATGTAAATAGATGCTTCTGGAAAAATGGGTACAAAATACAAGCATATCTTTGTATTGGCATTTATGAAGCAAACAGGTACCATTTATTTTTTATTTAGTTGACCTTTCAAAATATTTAAAAAGAAACCCTCCTGCAACTTATTTTCCATGAAACAATCCCCTTGGGTGTTTTGACCACAGGTGAGTGTTTTGCCTCTCCAACAGTGGGGCCACAGGGACTATTTGATGGCTTTTTGGCTTGGCCGTGGCATGACAATGTATGTACAGCCAGACCACCCAGTAGAGGTGCAGCTATAGTTTTAACATTATTTCAAAAAGAATTAAATAAAAAAACTGCCTTGGTATCATTTTGTTGCTAATAAAAACAAAAAAAAACTTATCACAAATCAAAGCCTTGGTAGTGCCAAGTAGAATAACAGCATGCACAATCTACTTATATTTCATCATTGATCTCACTTGCTATGCACATTCATGAAACACTAGAAATAAAAACAGCTATACTACGTAAAATCAATTAGAGAGCACAAAATATTGAAATACTTTGATAACGATGGCTTATGTGAATCACATAGATTGTTCATAATGCTTTTAGCAAACATGTTCTGAGGTTCTGAATTCTGGTAGGAAAGGTTATCGAACTAAAATAGATAATTAAGGTACAAACCTTTCTATCTGGCAATTGCTTGTCCTGTGAGACCATGGAATGCTGTCCTTTTAGCATAAGATGTTCTTGTGTAAATATCTTCTTAGCATGTTCATATAGTTCCATGTCAAGGCTGTTTAGCGAGATAATTTGCTCCAAAACCGCCTCTGGTACCTGCCGTCGTGCCTGAAAACAGAAAGTGCAATCTTCACTAAACCATAGCATTTGCAATGTCAACATTGAAATATTATAATTAGGTAACACACTCCACAGATCAGCTAGAAACACAATCAAAGGATTCCAAGTTTAAACAGGGTTTGGTTATATAACAGAATTATATCTTCCATAACCAGATATTATGTATCTCAAATGTGAGGCTTGGGCACAGTAGCCTAGGACATGCAATAAACAGAATAAGAGAAGTTATGATAAAACTAATATGTTTAACAACAACGCTATTCAAATGAGAACAAATTAATTTGGAAACCATTTAAGAAAATGAATCAAGAACAATCTACAAACTACAGGAAGTTCATTCCCCTCTTACACTCACCTCCTTCGAAAAGTTTGCTTCTTCCACTTTTTTCAGTGAGATTTTACGACGGTTAGATTGAGATTTTCGCAGTTTTGAAATGCAACCCTCGTAAGCTTCCATCAATTTACCAACAGTCATCTGGAATCAGCAATAACACCACAGTGAGATCACAAAACAATAACAACTTAAAAATTATATGTAAGCAATTGAACAGTTTGTGTAGTTGTATTACATTTCCTTTTCCATGATCATCCTTCACAGTGACTGCGGTGTTCAGAGCTCTGTTATTTTGCGAACCATGGGTGCTATTCTATCAAAACAAAAATATGAGTGGAGATTTAAAGGTTCAAACCACCTTATTGTGCAAAACCAATTAACACAAAAGTAAAGCTTAAAGCTTAATCACCCCATTACCATATGTTCATGTGTTTCTTCGTCCTCTGAGTCCAGCGTGGATGAGTGAGAGTCTGTGAGAGCAAGATAGAGATTAGAAGCTAAGTAATTTTTTTTGCAGAATAATATCAGACAAATGGATTACCATACACCAAGACCAGACAAAACATGTACCACAACTCCACAAGTGCTGTTGTTTTCTTTATTCATTATTCTATTGAGTCGCTGCTTTCACAAAACATTGTTTTCTTTTCCTAATGCTTTTAATATGCAAAGCATGCAAATGATAAAGTTCAGTATATTTAATAGCTACTCCAGACACGATGTCGCGTACATTTTCTGCTTATGCACTGAGTAGTTTGAGCTTCTTTGAGTTCTATGTTGTTTTGTTATATACCAACAATTAACTTCCTGGAATTGTTGTCCACTGCTTTTGTCTGCAGCATAGGCTGTAACCCAGACAATCTAGCTATGCATTCTAATTGATCCAGGGATGTCTGGTCCTTTAGTTTTGCTCTCTTGTCTTTCTGATTAGATAAATAAAACTAGCTGGTTTTTGCCCTTCAGTCTCAAAAAGGTAGATAAATACTACATAAATATGCTTTCTGTAAGTATGTTATATGAAGGGGTAAAGGCTGCAAGCTCATGAGGTCTCTTACCATTTTCACTGGGTTGATCTTCCTTGATATCTAAGTTCACTGCTCCAGATTGTGAAAGCACCTGTGCTCCTACCATATGAGCAAACAACCTTGCAGATTCTTCATGATCCTCTGTAAGTCCTACGTATAGCATACGGTCCAGCCTGCTCTGTGTTTGAAATAATGGCATTCATTTTGGTAGGAAGTATGAAATCTAACTTGGATTAGGAAATGAATGTGACATGGTTAATACAATAATGCACCCTACTAGCAATTAGTCGTTGATGATTTGCACGTCCAATAGTTCGATAGTGGTTCATTAATCATGAGCTTTGACCAATTAAATGCACATGTCTACAGTTTTTTCTTGACATCCATCTCTTCGGTATATACCTTAGCAACCTGAAGCACAAAGCGACCAAGATCAGGGTGCTTTCTGACACAGTGCCGAACCTCATTTGCTCCACTGAAGTAAGAATTGTTTGTTAGCCCAGTAATCTTGCAAGGAAACATGAGAAAACAAAAACAAATTAGCAACCAGATTGTTGAAGTTTACAGGGAAATAATCTGGACACAGCACTTTGTACAAACAAATTTTGTAGCATACAAATTGATCAGGCACATAACAGGGTGGTTCTACTGACTACTGAGCACATATTTGCGACAGAATTTCTAAACACTCAAGTTGTTGACTCTTGCTAGGAGGATGGATGATGGCATATGGGGCATGTACATTGAAATGGAAAAAATGCATATTTTCTAGCCATTCTATCCAAATGGGCCATTATCCTAAGGACTCTTGCCAAATAGTTGAAGTATGCTATACACAAACAAGGGGTAAAGGGAAAACGAAGGAAAAAGGGCATGTGAAGTTGCCACAGGTAAAACAGCCAGTGTGAAAAATGTAGAGATTTAACAAGTGAGCACGTGGTCTACTGTCAGCTGGCAAATTACATGAAGTGGTCTAGGTCTATGTCTTGTATGATCAAAAACAGAAAGAATGTAGATTAAAAAGAATGGCATGGATATAAGTTTGCACAGTTAGACCAACACCTACAAGACTATTCTAACTTTTACTATCAAGTTCCAACTAGCAAAAAGACATATAAAGGAGTATAGCTGCACCATGCAATGGTTATGTTACTGCATGACTTGTTAGCAGGCAGACCAATATCTCAGGGTCAAAGCAATTGCACAAAGAAAGTTCATAGTTTCCAATATGTTGAGAGATGCAAGAGACAGCGACCAACTAAAGACATGGACAAGGATGGTACACAAAAAGCTTGAGATATAGCAACAAGACAAGTCATCATACCTGAAAGGTAGCTCCATTATGAATGATTTCATGCGCAACAGGATCATTAATGTACTGGTGTAATGGCATAACCATATCCTCCACATCATATGCATTAACCCTGTGGCTACTTCTTACTTTATCAATCCCCCTAGCATCTCTCTGCCAAATTAACAAGATGTCTTTATCTTATTGCAAAAATAGTTTAGTAGAGGCGTCAGGCAATGAAAACATCATAGTAACGGTAGCTATATGTGTTTCTTGATTCCAAATATGTCTGAACTCTACATTCATGAGCACTCACATCAACTTAAGTGTAAACTAATAGCGAAAGTGCGAAACTATGACACTAAAACCCATGTTCAGGTGTTACAGAAACTTAAGAGATCCCACTTGAAAGTCAAAACCCTTCTGGTGACAAATTTAGGGGCTTATCTTAAATCAACCTTTTCAAACACTGAAGCATTACCTTACACTTGAATTTAAATAAAATTGACTCTAGGGAAACTGAACTATCATAGATGGCTTCCAAGGTTCAAGTCTACAGTCCACTCCATGTGATTGCTTCTGGAGTTCTGGTGAAGACTACATTTAAGATGTTCCTCCTAGATCCTGATGTTGGACGAATTCATTGGCATAGAAAGGTTTCATACCTAGAAAGAAAGGCTTGATATTTTTTCCTAGTTGTTTTCCTACTATTAGGAAAAGATGAAACTAAGCAAAAAGGTTTGACTGAAATAAATAAACATACCCGGGCAAACAGATCTTCTCTCATCCATGGGACCAAGTACTTCCAAGGCCAGATGTCCAATGTACTTACAGCACGAGATTTTGTTAACACGCGAGTAGTCATTAACTTTGCAGACGTTAAGTTTGGATGCACAAGAAATCTGGCTGCGACTTCAACAGAGAACTCGTATGTGCTGAATACACGATCAACTGGGTTCCTTAGTATTGTCACTACAGAAGTCCTCTCACTTGGCAGCTTGGACATGAAGCTATAGTCATCATGACTAACAACCAGCTTACAATCAGGATGGCTGACACAAAGATAGATAAACATCATTATTAATTGTAACTCTGAAGAAAATCATCTGAAGAAAACAGAAGCATGAAACAACTGAACTTGTGGATAATCACACATCGGATGCTTTAACTGAACGGTTGATCTTAAGTCCATCACAATTTTCTGCCATGACCAACACACAGTCACAATATACATGTAAATTGTTAATTAGATTGTTGAAGATGTATCGGATGTGCTAATCAGTTTAAAGGTAGACCATCTGAAACAACATGTACTGCTTTCAGTGAGCTAAGCATTAGAGAATACTCTAAACCACTATTGAACCACATAAAATGT
The DNA here is from genome assembly GCA_003991445.1 of Oryza meyeriana var. granulata. Lineage (NCBI taxonomy): Eukaryota > Viridiplantae > Streptophyta > Magnoliopsida > Poales > Poaceae > Oryza > Oryza meyeriana. The sequence continues at coordinate 115,488 of RYFJ01001026.1, read as the reverse complement.
GTACCTTATTTAAGATTTCACATTATCGTCTGAATCTGAACAGGGGAGTGCATAGTTTAAAGTAAGAATGTCAGTAACTATATAAAAGACAATCTAGTTTTCTTCTCAGTTGGTTAGGCAGCATGATGTTTGACGAATTTTGGATTATGCACAATTGAACAAAGCAGAGAACAAACTTTTCTACCTCGGATCAAACCGAAGCTTGTCATAGGATCGTGGACACTCCTCGGCATTGGTATATAGCTTTTTCAGGAAGCTGCCAAAACAGCTAACATCAGTGGAATACATCCTATATGATGATGAAATAAACTGTAAGTCTGTAACTGCTGTAAGGCTCAGCACAAGTACCAGTGGAAGTAGGTACGGCCACCGGTTCTTGGAATGTGAAGGAAGAAGAGCAGATCCTTGAGGCTCAACTTGTTCCAATCCTTCTCTTCGCTCTCCGCAACCGAGCCCGCCCAGGCCTTGACAACTCCCACGCAGTGCGCGTAGTCGCCGTCGGACCTGACAACCAGGACCAAGTTCACTGCAACACCAAAACAGCACAACCCATGGCAGGGGCAAATCAGCGCAAACACACACACACACACACACACACACACATAGCCCCCATCGCAGCGATGACTCCACGGAATGATCCTATCAGCACCGAAGCACCCCACAATTCACACGCGGCGGGAGGTGATGGGTGGGTTACCTGTGACGACGAGGAGCGCGAGCGCGAGCGCGCCCAATCGGAGCCGCCGCGCCATCGGTTGGGCCCAGATCCAGCGGGAGGCGCGGCGCCGGAGAGGGCCACGCAGATTTGAGGAGGGCGGCAGCGGCGAGGGAAGGGCCCAAGGGGGAGTTAAAAAAAAAGCAGGGAAGGGAGAAGAGTGGGGAGGACGGTGGCGGTGGGTAATTGAGCGCGGCGTGCCGGGCAGGGCAGCCTCGGCAGCGGCGCGGCGGCACGCGGCCCGGCGCCGGCCGCTCTCTCTCTCTCGTCGTCCTCGGCGCGGGTGTGCGTGTGCGTGGCGGCGTTGTTTATTCGCGCTCGCTTTTGTGTCCGCTGTTGCGGTGGTCTCTCTCGTTCTCGGTGTCCGCGTGCCGAGGCGGAGGCCGACGCGGGCGCGGGCGACGACGTAAATAGTCTTCTGGTGTGGCAGTAGTGGTGGTGGTGGTGTTGCGGCTGCGCTGAGGTGGGGAAATCGCGGCGGAAACACGAGTTTTCTCGCCACTTGCACCGTTGCGCCCCGCGTGCCGCGCGGTGTCTCGTCTCATCGCTTTCGGCTGCCGTCCTCGTCCGCCTCGCCTTGCCTGCACGGTATCCAACTAAAAATTGTTAAACGAGATGTTTTTGCAAAAACGTCCCTGTTTGATTATGGTTCTAGCTCGTGCTTATTACATTATTTTCCATAAGCACGTTTGTAAAAACGTTAAACGAAATATTTTTTATAAAAATTTTTTATATGAAAGTATCTTAGAAAATTAAATAGATCTATTTTTAAGTTTTTAATAGTTAATACTTAATTAATTACGTAATAATGATATTTCTTGTTTTACATACAGCTTATAACTACTCTCTAGCTCACAAGCAAAGAGGGTCTAAGGGATATGACAACTAGAGCCGATCATAGATTAACTCCGGACCGATTCACGTCCATCTCGAATCTCGATCCAAGCCATCTAAATTTACTGATGAAATTTCGCAAGTTGCAACCTCCTATGAAATTTTACGCTTCACATTGAACAGCTTAAATTCTACGAGACTTTAGAGAAGTTATTGCAGAATTAGAAGCGTGTTTTATACTGGGCTCTAAAATTAGCAGATTTTTAGTGGGTATTGAACCGTGTGATTACAACATCTCTGAATGTTTGCTTAGAATAATCTGGATGCCTGTAGCTAACTAAAGAAGGCACAGCAAGGGCGCAACTTATGGTGGGCATGCAGGCTTTGCCGAATCTTGCTGCTACTGAACAATCTCTTGTGGAAGCAGGGTGCCGGATTCAGGTTCATCTTGTCTACTAGTAGATAAGCGCCTAAGTATTAGTATAACTTAGTGCCGTTTGGTAGAGGGAAGATGATTGTCCACTAATTGATCAGGTTATCAGGGTCCCTGCTCCTGCCAAACCTTTCTTCATTCATCATTTTTTTTTTTTACTTCTATGCCCACATGCAGAGGCAGGGATGTTGTATGAATCAACACATTGCAAGGACTGAATATTCTTGTATGTACTGATGACTGTTTTGATCTCTGTCAGAGCGCAATGTTCAGTAGGATTGTGAAGGACAGTGTCACCTGAAAGGACTTCATCATCTTATCCACTGCATGATTGAGTAGTTTGTTTTCAATCAACCTGGTAAGCCTGCAACTGAACACTTGCACGGGTGATGCATTACTGACAGTGACAATGACCAACTTGCTCACTGGAGTTAACCAAATGGAATGTATTCATGCAATTAGGTCCCTGTGATCAATTCAGCATGAGTAATAAAGATTGCTGAACTACATAAAGGGTTTATCCAAAAAGAATACGAACTGTGTACTGCTAATTCCATGTCATCTCACCACTTCACAAGTCCAGTCAGACACTCATTGTATCAGCGAAATTCACATCATATCTCCAATGGTTTTTTTCACAAAACTCAGATCATAAGGTTTCCAAAAAAAACAAGAACTGATTATGGACTAAAACTTAACTAGAGTCCTCTTTTTAGTTACTCTAATGCTCAATAGTTAACAAGTGTCATGAAACAACTCTCTTGCCTGAAGCCAGCCTCAGCATGCAGTAAAGAAAAGAAACAAGAACGAACTGATTACTAGTATTGCGTAGTGCTGCCTATCCTGTCACCAAGAAGCTAACAAATAAAATACAAGTGAAACGAACCCAACGAAAATCATCGCCACGTCAGGGTGACACGTGGCACGCTTCCTCATGCGTCTCTGTACTGGCCATACATATAAGCAGGGCCAAACAATGGCGGGAACGGCAGGTGCGGGTCGGCGAGCTCGCCGTGGTGAAGGTACAGCGGGTAGTCGAACCCGCCGGCGTTGGTGACGGCGGCGGCAGGGTCCACCGTCGAAGAGGTTGCCGTGGCGGCGGAGACGACCTCGTGGAGCTCCGACGAGTCCCCTCTGCTCATGACGAACTGGCCTCCCCGCGACGGCTCGTAGCAGTGCTCCATGGAGAAGTAGCTCGAGCCGGCCGCCGACCCTGCCGGCGAGACGAACGGCGACGAGAAGCCCCCTCCTCCTCCTAGGGAGGCATCATCCGGCGGCCCCACGCCGGCGGGGAACGGCACAGAGGGGAAGCAGAAGTGCTGGTCGTGGAACGTCGTCGTCGTCGACGGCGGCGCTAGCCCGTCGGTCTCGACCTTCAGATCGTTCTTGAAACTCATGAGCAGCTCCACGCTCGCGTCGGTCTGCCGCGGCGGTTGGTCGCCGGCGGTGGAGGCGTGGCGCTGCTTCTGGTGGCAGGTGTGGGCGCCCTGGTAGGTGACATCGAAGACGGCGAGGTCGGCGTCGGAGCGCTGCACCTGCTTCGTCGCCGGGCAGCCTTGCGCGTTGCGATACGTGCACCGGTAGTAACCCCTGCAATCATCGGACGGCAGCAGTAGCATCCACGTGTCAGGGACAGCAGCAGCACAGCAGTAGCATGATGCTACTAGCATCTGGGGATTTTTTTTTATTTTTTAAACCTTCTCATTTTTTTTAATTTTAAAACTCAACATTTTCTAAACTTATTTTTAAATCTGAATCTTTTAGCTACGCTACTTTGTTTGACATGACCAAACAACACTGTCACACCATAAGCAATGGACGTAACAGCGTTCTTTTGCCAACTGGATTCGTTGGCGTGGCCAAATAACGCTGTCATGTCACGAGCATCTGATAGCGTTGTTTGACGTAACTAGTTAGACTGACATAGTTAAAAGGTTCAGATTTGAAAGTAAATTTATAGAGGGTTTATTTTTAAAATAAAAAATATTAAGGTTTAAATAATAAAAAAATCGCATTGTTTAGTTTTATTTTTTTATTTGGGTTGTCCTAATTCATATGTTAGGGCCCAAAATGTCGATTTTGGCCAGTATTGAGAAATGACGAAATTGGTCTCCCAAATAAGAAGATTTGGTTTGCTATGTTTGAAATGGTGCTTCAAATGATGGTGAATTTTAGTTTTACTCTCTCCGGTAAAAAAAAAAAGTTGTTCTGGACATTGGCACAGTATTTAAAATATAAATTTAAAATACAAAATTATAACATTATAAAATAGCTTTTCTGAGACATATCTACACATTTATTGTGCATCCAATCTAAAATTTAGAAAAATATTTATGTTTATTTTTTATAAAAATTTTAACTTAAAATATATCTAAAATGACATGTTTTATGATCAGAGAAAGTAATTAGAGAAAAAAATGTTGGGCTAACCTTGGAAATTTGGCACCTAGGATGTCCTTCTGGCCATACTTCCTCCAGCTCAATCCATCATCTGGCGTAGCCTCCAAACTTGCATCTGGCACTCTTATTTTTTCTGTCCATCTTGGAAGGCCTTTCCTGTATGATTTAGAGCCAAGAAAATTATATCAAACGATCAGTCAATGATATTTGACTCTCTTTTTTCCATAAGTTGACTAAGGCAAACGCTAAGAGTAGTTGAGTGGTGTTGCATGCGTATGAGATTATGAACGTTTACCGGCTTTTTGACCAAAGAACTATGACATAGATTTCTCGATTGCCTGTCTTTGGGGTTAGGTCCTTTTCAAATATATTTTGACGGTTGCATATGATTAGTTTGAAAACGGAATTTGTGTGCATATTTTACATTAATTTATGCAGAATCTTAGCAAATTAAATAGCATCCCTTTAGCGTCACAGTGGTTTTTTTTAATGGTTTTGTTTTCCTCTCCTACTTTTGGTTAACTGAATTTTTTTTAGAACTAGCAAATATTTGGAATTGGAAGCTAAAATTCATATTGCACCACGACAGAGATATATAGAATGACAAAAAAAAAGTCGTCTGCAGTATTACTTTGAATAAGTGATTTTATGTCTACTTATTATCGTACTTACAAGAACTGGTTGCTAAAATAATAGTATTTAAATACTTTTGGATTACTAAAACATATTTTTTTAGAACTAGCAAATATTTGGGAATGGAAGCTAAAATTCACATTACACCATGATAAAACATATTTATATAGAATGACAAAAAAACACACTCATCGATCTGCCGTATTGTTTTTTGAATAAGTGATTTTATTCCTACGTGTTGACGTACTTACGAGAACCGACGATGCGGTTGCTTAAATAATAGTATTTAATTACTTTTGGTTAACTAAAACATATTTTTTTAGAACTAGCAGATATTTGGGAATGGAAGCTAAAATTCACATTACACCTCGATACAACATAGATAGAACGAGAAAAAACACATACTCATATGCAGTATTGCTTTGAATAAGTGATATTATGCCTAAGTATTGACATAAACTGACGATATGGTTGCTAAGATAATAGTATTTAATTACTTTTGGTTAAGTGAAGTATAATTATTTAGAACTAGCTAGCAAATGTTTGGAATTGGAAGATAAAATTCACATTAAACATTGATAGATAGAATGGCAAAATAACACATACTCATCTGCAGTATTGCTTTGAATAAGTGATATTATATGCCTATATATTGACATACGTATGAGAACTGTCGATGTTGTTGCTAACATAATAAGTGATATTATGCTTTATTAATGTGGTGTTTGATAGAGCCCCAGCACTTGTATTAATTCTCGTTTGGAGGAGCTGAAACCGGAGCCAAACCAAATGCCCATGAAACAGAAAAAAAAGTAGACCAAAGCAAGGAGGAGCAGAGAGATACTGTCTCCATTTCAAAATATAACAATTTTTAGATGGTTTAGTAGAGATTAAGGTTAAGAAAAAAAGATTTTGGTGTCCCCTAATAAATATAGAATAAATAGAGATAAAAAGATAGATGGGGTAAGAAAGGAATAAATTTAAATGAGAAGTGATTGATGGGGCAAGTAGTATTATAATACTAGAAATTTTTATATTGTGAAACAAAATTTGAATGGTAGAAATCCTTATATTTTAAAACAGAGAGAGTAATACGCATTATGTAAATAGAGTCGACTTTTTTCCTTTCATTTATAATGTGTTAGGTAGAGTTTCTGTGTCTTTCCCTTAATAAAACGCCGACATGAATTTGGACTTGAAAAATAACCTTCACATTAAGACAGTAAAGGAGCCCACTATGTACTACAGATAGGGACTTAATTGGCAGCACTTATTTAAGCAGCTTAAATTCTCGTTTTCGTGAGCATACTTCCCGAACTACTAAACGGTGTGTTTTTTTAAAAATTTTTATATGAAAGTATCGCTAAAAAATCAAATAGATCTATTTTTCAGGTTTCTAATAATTAATACTTAATTAATCACGTGCTAATGACGTTTCTCGTTTTACGTGTGGCTTATAAGCTAGAAAAATAAGCCATCTCAAACACTACATTAGAAAGAATGATATGATCTTAAAGAAAACGAGAAGTGGTACGAATTTATTTCTATTTAAATAAGATAAGCCTGTCTCATTGGTTGAGCTACGCCTTATAAGTCGAAAAAAATAACAAAGCAACTGAAAATAATTTTAGGATAAGACTTTTATACCTAAACTCTTAACAATACAAAAACTATGGTTGAAAAACAGAAACTGATAAAAACCTCTAAATAATTCTTTAAATTTAAATTTGGTTGTAACTTACTCTCTCTATCCCATAATATAGATTATGTCATTTTTAGCTAATTTAAGGTTACAACCAAAGGACATATATACCCTTAAAAAGGTGAAATGTGGAGAACAAACTAGTAAAAAATTTTGTGGGTGGATAATAAATTAGTACAAGAGTCAGTATATGAAGAATAAACTATAAAAAATCAATAGATATAAAATAAAATAATATCTTAAAATTAATTCTTATATTTTAGAATAAATTTGAAGGATATGGGACAGATGACGGCCTGCCAATGTGACATCATGTTCCCTTAAAAGTGATGCGATGACATGACAGCCAAAATGCCAAAATATGCGTGTGAGAGAGATTTTCAAACGAGTGGAACGCACCTTCTCTTGATCATGTCATGGTGGCGTTCTCGCTGCGCGACGACGTCCCTCGCCGTCCGGCCCGAGCTCTCGTCCGCCGACCGCGGCGAGTCGGAGCGGTCGCCGGTGTTGGTGGTGCCGCGCGACCCCGACGCGCCGGCGCCGGCAGCCTCGATGGCCCTCGCGACGGCCATCGCCCTGCCAAATGTGCACTGCAGCTGCCGCGCCACGCCCCTGTAGTACTCCTCGCCGCGGCCGCCGCCGGTATACGCCGACGGCCGCCCGTCGTCGTGGGCGGCCGAGTGCTCGCCGAGCTGCCGAGCCTGCTCCTCGCCGTCGGCGAGGATGCTAAGCAGCAGATGGATGTCTCCTCCTCCTCCCGCACCGTCCTGCATGGTCAATTAAGTTTTGGACACGGCTGGTTGTTCTAGCTAGGATCAATCAGCTCGCAGGTTCAGAGTTCAGACGGCACGATCGACGTCGCAATGGCAGATTTGAAGAGCCAAGCTTTCAGGTAGGAGCAATGGAAGGACCGACGATGAGCTATGTAGCTAGCTTACACAAGCAGGCATGGCCATGGAAGTAGGTACAGGTGACAAAGCTCTGGCAAGATCAGGTCTTTTTATTCACTTTCTACGTAGCCAACATGCAGCTTCTCCTACCCAAAGCTGCAAGATTGCATGGACTGAGAGAGAAGAGAAGAGAAGAGAATGGCAACAGTTCTTTCTTGCAAGAATGGAGAGATTCAGAAACAGAATTGGAGGAGATAGCTACAGGAAGGGCATTGATCTAGCAAGGGATGGTGAATTCATGGAGAAAGACCAGAGATGTGGTGATGGGCAATGGGGAATTTAAGGCCGGTGGCCATGGAGGTCTGAACTCTGAACTCAGTTGGGTTTGGGGAGATATGATATGCTGGATGTTGGTAAGAGGGAGGGAAAGTTTGACCAAGCAGAAACCATGCAAAGTTTAATTTTCCATTGTATTTTCTCTTCATTTTTTTTCTTTTCTCTGGGTGCTCTGTCCCCCCGTTGACCAGTCTTTGGTCATACTCATTATCGTACTAGTGCTATTACTGGAAGAGAAGGGGGGAAATTGCTAAGTGCACCCGGTATCGGCCGGAAAAATTATTAGCATCTTAGTTTGCTAAAGTAGGAGAAGAATTACTTGGAGTGGTGGCCTGCTTTGTGTTTTTAATTTCAATTAATCTCATCTGGTTCCATTTATTGGAAATTTTGTGATGCATATATACGTAAGCTTTACTACTTTGTAGACTATTCGATTCCATTTTTGTAAGTCAATTTATTTTTTTTTCTGATTCAGTTGGTTGTGTAGAAATTAAACATAAGAGTTTCCAAGAAAGAACTCCAATCTCAAGAGCAAAGGAGGAAGAGGAGGAAGAAAAGAACACGCATTGGCTTTTATTTTCTTTCTTTCTTTCTATCTTTCTTTTTTGTTAATGTCATATTCACCAGAAGCATTAAGCAACCCTGCCAAAGTTCACAACTTTTGACTTAGTGAAAATAAAGATAACAAGTGTGATGATCTAATTAGCTCCAACCTTTTCAAAGCTTATGGATATTGCATCGGAATTTCAGGTATTAATGCGATGCCTTCCAGAACAAACACATAATTGGAGCCTGATATGGTATGCTTATTCTCACTGTGAAAATGACACGCTCTGTTGCATTTGAGTTTGATGCCTCTCTCTTTTGTGTTGGCATTCACTCACCATAGAATTGCTTTTTGGCAAAGTTTGGTGGACTTAGGAAAGTTCAAAGCTCAGAGACAGTGTTGACTGCTGACCAGTCAACCCTTCACTCCAATTGCTACTGGTCAAACTGATCAAAGAAGAGAGGAGAGGAGAGCACAATACTATTGGCAAAAGAGAGGTAAACTTAGAAGGTTGGAAGAACTGACCGGGAATCTTCAAACCTGTTTCCGCGTGTAGAAGCAGGAGATGAGAAGGAAACTGACAGTGACGCAGGCTTCAGAATTTGTGCTTACGCCTGTGTGCTGACCCAAGAAAAGGGAGTCACAGGTCACAGCCGCACAAGGAATAGTTTTCATCAGTACATGCCAGAATAAGATTCCAAGGGAATAATAATTAAGTTTTGTAAAACATGGATGCCTAACAGAATGATCTAACAAACACAATCCCCGTCACACCATTTCTGATGGTAATCAGTTCAGCATAAGAAAGATAAGGCTATGATCTGTTTCCCAGTCTTGTATGAGTGGATAGGTACATGGCTTATGAATTGGGGATTTATATATACAACAATGCTGAGATCAGATGAATGGGTGAAGCCTTTCAATGGTATGCAACGTTGCTCGTTTACTTCGCGGCCTTGTAGAGTGCATCAATGGTTCCCTGAATGAACAATGTCCAAGTAAATACATTAGCCATGTGGTCAAGCTTATTTACTTACATTAGCTAGAAGACTTCAAGAAACGATGATATGGCAAAAAAATGGGAATTGCAGAAAAGGAAAACTGTTTGAATAGGGCGTCCAACCTGATAGTGCTTAAGCATCTGTGGTCGTTTCTTCTTGTATGTTGGGGTTATAAGATCACGCTCCATATCAAATGGTAATGGGTCAAGATGTATAGCTTTTATGAACTCATAGCCTTTCAGCTGGCAAGGTAAAAAATACATAAACATTTAAATACTAACCCCATTGACACGTGTAGAATTGTAGAACGTACATACATGCCACAAAACTTTACCTTCTTTTCCTTTGCAATCTTTATGAGTTCTGAAAGAATATATTCTTTAGCTCTTGAATTTTCGCATAGTGCAGAAAAACTTCCAGCAATACCATTTTGTTCAGCCCAACGCTCAAGAGTTTGTTGGTTGGGATTTATGACAGCAACAAGGAAAGATTCAAAACTATTTCCGTAAATCCATATCTGAAATAGATTAGAAGAAACAATGAAGAGATATCGCCAAACAACTCGTTGCCAAGAAAAAAAGGATTCAATATTGTTCATGTATTCGGTGGGTAGTCAGGTGCATCACATTTTTCACACAAGCATGCACTATATAGCCTCTACAATGATTAGAACCAAATGGGCATGAGACACTACCAAACAGTAAACAATTGTGAGGCGAAGCCATTATTTCCCTTTTTGTGTAGTTTTAGTGCTGCTGAGCATGTAAGCTAGGTCCATGATATAGTTCAGTTAGATGCTCATAAGAATTTACTGTTTGATATGCATTTTAAGAAAAACACTAAAGGGCTCAAAAAAATTAAACCGGTGAGTTTAACACCATATTGTGGTATCAGCAGTTTATGGCTTTGTGCCATAATGGCCTTTTTTCCAACCCAAGAAATACTTTAAATTTCTCTGATTTTTCAGATCAGGTTCTCTATATATTCACCAATTCTTTCACTAAAGATAAAAAACATATGGGGCGCATAATAGGAGAATGCCTCATATCAGTTAGAAACATATAAAGTGAGATGGTCTCCTGAAGAAGTGAGTAATATGGTGCCTACCGAATCTATCTCCTGGAGAACCCCATATACATTCTCAAGATTTTCCACCGCCACGTATTCTCCCTGTGAAAGCTTGAATATATTTTTCTTCCTGTCAATGATTTTTAAAGACCCATTTGGTTGCCACTCGCCAACATCCCCTGTATTACACATAGTCATCAACTGAACAAATAATGCCATTATAGTCAACTTGCATGTCCCAGAAACTATGGAAATAGCTAACCTGTGTGGAACCATCCATCAACCATAACTTCCTGTGTAAGATCCTCTCTTTTGTAGTATCCTGAGAACAGAATGCTTCCTTTTACACATATCTCCCCGCGAGGAATGCTCGACAAAGCATCATATCCCATTTCTGGAACTGACTCAAGACGTACATCCAAATGTTGAACTGGTGGACCGACCGTCCCAGCCATGGAAAAATCATTTGGTATTGCAACAAATGATGCCGCACAAGTTTCCGTCAGCCCTAAAATTGGAATAATTCAAAGTTTTATTTAAAAGTGTTATTATGTAAACCAACAATATGAAGCGCTTGATTACTACTTCCTAAAGGAACTTGTGCGCTGAAGTACACATACCATAGCCTTGAACAACACTTGCACATGTTACAACCCTCAAAAATTCTTCCACTGCTACAGATAAAGGGGCCCCGCCAGACACGATAAAACGTAGTTTTCCACCGAGTCTTTCTTTCACCTAAAGGATAAACACTAAGTTAGGGCAATGGTATACAGATGAATTACTAAAAAATTGCTCCTGAACTACTCTACCTTGCTGAAAACTAATCTGTCAAAAAATGGAGCCGCCTTCTCATGTTTAATTCCTTTCCTCATGCTGTCCAGCTTCCTGATCATTTGATAATTACTACTAATTCAGAATTTTTATCATGCAATCACATAATATACTGAACAAACAAGTATAGCAAATAATAGAACCTCAGAGAAGATCAAAGGACATAAGAACATCAGAAGAAACTTAGTGTCCATCAAATCAAGGAGTTCATATAAGGAATTTTTTTTGAAAAACCTTTGTAAACAGAGTTATCGGTATTAATAACATCCAGACTTACAGTTTGTAAGCAACATTGAATAAAGTTTTCTTCAGTATACCACCAGATGAAATCTTTGCTGTAAGACCTACATAAACAAAATGCATCAAATATTAGTCAATGTCAAAAGATCGCAAGTACAGCTAGACATTACGTGTAACTTCCCACTGAATTTCTACATTACAGGACCTTCATTTATGCCAAGTTCAATAGCTAGTATATTAATCCTTGCAAAACATTTCCACTGTATGACAATTTAACAGTTTCTCGTTTGTGCCCTTTTGCACCCTTGTCAAAATCTTTCAATCTAAAGAGATACATGTGAAAGAAATTCAAGTATGGCCTCCGGCAAACCGTTGTGGAACCTATTGTTGTTGTATAATTTTTTACATTTCACTGCATGCACAAATTTTATAATGCAGTTAGAAACAATGTGACCATGAAAATAAAATAGTAGCCTAGACAGGTTAACATCATGAATAGACATGGCAGGGCATTGATTGCTTAGATAAACAAATTCCGAGGCAGGTATTGTCATTGAGTTCTACTTTCTATACAAGGAAGTCAACTAATACACAAGAACATGATATCAGCTATAAGTGGGTACATTTGGAATTTACCTGAGTATATTCTATCGAGTACACGTGGAACTGCACAGAATACTGTTGGTTTTAGTGCTGCAATATCATCGACCAACAACTTGACGTCCTACATACATATGGCACTATTTGAGTATGCATCCATTGAAAGCTTAAATGGAAACAAGGAATATCTACAAAACATACCCCACGCCAAAATCCAATTCTTGATCCTTGAGAAATGAATACTTCTTCAAAGATTCTATCAAAGATATGAGCTAGTGGAAGATATGACATATAAACATCATCATGATCAAACTGCAACAGAGCAATGGAGGGCAACCAAAATGAGTTGCAACATTCAAGAAAGTATATAGCATGGTTATTTCAGAATATTACACTTACAGGTTCACCAATAGATCTAGTCACCGAATCAGCGCCAGTGATGTTAACAAGAAGGCTTCCGTTTGAGATCATAACACCTTTAGGATCTCCAGTTGTTCCACTTGTGTACATTATTGTGCAGATGTCAGATTTCTTCTTTTCAGGAAGATTAAAATGATGGTCACCTCCCTATAAGCATAAAAGTCAGACAAGTTCATTTATAAATTTACAAGTTACAGAGTTCAGTAGCATGCCATATGGCTGGTAAATCACACATTATCAGTCAGAAAAGTTTAATTCTCCAAGATAGTCTTGAACTATATCGATATAGAGGACTAAGTAGGTTGAAACAATTTAAATTCGTGCTTGTACAACATACTTTTATGACATGCATGGAAGTTACATAAACATCTAATGTGTCATATGTCAAATACAACGGTTTATGTAAAATTAGTTTGAAGCCTTAGAAATGAATATCATGTATCTACTGGGTAACTCTAGGCCTACAAATGCACATGTAAAGTATGCCATGGCACCATATTGATTTCGAGATGAGCCTTCATACCATGGGATGAGTGTCACAAGCCCTTATTTGCTTCTACCCATACAATAGAAGAACTCACAAGTAGATGTCAGATATCAAACCAAAAAAAAAACGAAGGAAAACTTTCAAGCATTTTGTAAAATTGACAATGAATATTGCTTTAAGGAAGCATAGAGGCACCTGGATTAATAAAAAAGGCAGGCTATACGAAGACAAAACTTACCATGATCAGGAATTCCTCCCATGAGAATATGGACATCCCATGGTTCTTAGCTTCCTCTTTTTGGTCATTTGTCACACCTCCAAAGCTGATGATTGCTAAACAATGATAAGAAAATAAAAATCGATATAGATTCTAGTGACTGGGAATCGACTAATTGATATTACGGGTATCAAATGAACTTACTCTTCAAACACTTTGAAGTGGCATGACAGGTTTTCAAGAGCTGCGTCATTAAAATAATTAACTAGAATTAGGAAACTTTCAAGTTTAAAGAAATCATAATAAGCACTACATACAGATTTCTCCAAAACACTCGTTTTCATCTCGCACTATTTGATCCATCGCACTATTTAATCCATTGGACTGAGATATTTCCATTGAAGAAATAATCGAGAGCTCGAAACCTCTCAGTAGTTCAGCACTAAAAAAATTGCTAACAACGATTACAAACATGCTCTGCATAATCGTCTACTCAGTAATCTCAAATAACAGGAACATGAGAATGATAATTCTGTACCACAGATCCGAACTAAGCGAAGCATAATTCGCACCAAAAAAAAGAGGAGCCAATTAATCAGAGAAACTAGCCATCTAAATCATTTGCGACAAATTCTCTGTGTACGGATCATCCCAACTTGCGCAAAAACCACGAGCAGAACCAAAACCTGAAGACTTCAGCTCGCTGGCCGAACACCGCGGCCACCCCCGGGCAATCGCCTGCGGGCAGCGAGCCCATCCCCTCCCCCTTGCTCGCGGGGGCAAGCCGGCACGGCGGCTACGGCCGCGCCGCCACTGCGGAGAACGCGTGGCCCGTCGCCGGAGCTAGCGCCCCTGGCCGGCGCCGCTGCGTGGCCACTGCGGCGTGTGACCGTGCGAGGCCGAGTCGCCGGAAAATGCCACCGGCGCTTCGCCGCCCGGCCCTTATTGGGCCGGGCCGATATAAAGGCTAAACTAGGCGGGCCAAATGTAGATTGGTTACTTGGGCTTAGACAGGCCGCACGTGAAAACCCAGCCCGAATTACATTTTCCTCCCAAATCATCCTATATAAAAAAGGAAATGGTAGTTTAGTTAGATAATAGCGCTGCCTTGTTTTACCTCTGCAATTTTTCTTTCTTCTGCAAAAACGATCTGGATTTCAGCATGACACACGATAAATTCCACTGCACCAGCACCTGTAAAAAATAATAAATGGAAGAAAATGATGAGCCATATTTAATTCTGGAGTTGTTCTTTTTACCGTCCTTAAGCAGGTACCATTACATACTGCACTTCGAAATGTCAATCTGTTTATTTTCTGAGGGACAGTTAAAATCCTCATCAATTATTCACAATTGCATCCGAGTCATGTGCTTACCAAGACTGTCGTAGAGTGGCACGCAAGAAACCCCAAGGGCATTGCAAGCCTAATGGTGAGATCAGAGTGACAGAGTTAAATAGTAAATAATGATCAAGATAAATCTGTGCATGCAGTATGCAGTAATTAATGGTTAAATTATACCTCCATGCTGATGATCCATTCCGGACAGTTTGCACCATAGATGCCACAGCATTCACCCTGAAAATTGGTAATTAATCAGTTTGAACTGATCTAACATTTAAATTGTAAAAAATCTAAGATGATTGTACTAGTCAATTGTTCCCATCTGAGCAAATGAGAAAATTCTTCAGTCTAGTTTAAACCAGTCTATTTAAAAGGGTGGTGTACTTTTCAAACAAACCGAAAGTTATCTGACTCCTAGAATATGATATCCAGACAGATTGAACTGAAAGATGCCATGTGATATACTACAACACAGTGGAGTTATCTAAAGTCTAGAACATGACATTAAACTCTCCTGGAGATTATGAATTGTTCAGACTTCAGACTTTTTTACTTTGGACAATTCAAACAGTGGACTTTGCTCACAACCAGCCAAGCTAGCTTGTGCATGCCTCTGTCATCCTGATGATAACAAGAGTGGAACTTTTCAACGAATAGTTTTCATCTCTGGTGGCATATTTTGTTTCGGCACTGTCAAGTTACTGTAATTTAAGCGTCGATTAAAGGACAGCTCTAATGACTCCAAATAATTTTCTGAAAAAAATCACTCCAAATTAAATAAGCCTTTCCTGATCATGCGCAACAGTGGCTACTATGGTGTGAGGCCAGGCCAAGGCTTCTTTTGGATCGGAGGATTTTTATAGGAATTTTGTAGGATTGAATTTCTTAGGATTTTATTTCTATATGGTTCTTTGGATTGAAGGAATAGAATCGGTAAAGATGGAATGGTATTCCTACACCTTTCATTCCAAAGGAAAATAAGCATGAAGTAAGATCTCATGCTGTTATTCTTTTTGCTTTTCTTTGAGAGGTCCCATAGTGTTTCCCTTTCTCTCTTTACTTTGTCTCTCTTCCACAAGTAACTTTCAGTAAAACTCATGTGTTTGTTTTCTGCGAACTATCCAAAGTCACCACCTCAAATATTTTTGTGTTTCAAAATCCTGCAATATTCTAAAGAGCATGACATTCTATTACTATGTTTTTCATATTCATGTGTATGTTTAGAATCCTGTGTTCTAAATGAGCCTATAGTTATTTACTACCAAGTCAACTCGTATCTCTGAACTGATCCAATCTTGTTTGATTGATGCCCAACCGTACAGTTTATTTTAAAATTATCAAGATTTTGTAAGATCCAAGTTCATGGTAAGCATGTCTCTATAATTTAATCTCATCGAGGTTTAATTTGCATTGGCAGCTGTCTCAGGCTTGCAGCTAACCAACTGTTGGATCAAGATGCACACTTGGCCATGATGATCAAATATATATATCCAATGAGCTATATATTATTGCCAAGGAGGTATTTAAATATATAACATTGTTGACTTTATTAACTTTGAGCACTATTTTTCTATTAGAATGTAATATATCTAACAAAATTCTACCCGTATGATTTTTTACGTTTTCAAACTAAATATTTTAAGAGTTATTGATGGTCAAAATTTAAAAATTTAACCGAATAAAATCAATAAGTTCAACTACCAGTAGAAAGCATGGTAAAACATTAATATATACAGAGGGAGTACCATTATATCTTTGGAGTGTCAAGAATTGCTTAGGAAACACTTCAATTCAGTTAAATGTTACTGCAGAAAAAAGTTTTAAGTTTTGCACAGATACTAATAACACTAGCTTCTCAGGTAGTAATCTTCATCTGGGAAAGTTAATTACCTTGTTGATTCCTGACTTGCTCATGGAGGCTGCAAGTTTCATCACTATGTTGTAAACCTCCTTATAAGTCATCCAAACATATTCACCTGCCTGTATGTACATATGCACGCAAAACAAATGAATTACAGATCACGAAACTAATTAAGCGAGATGAATTACAGATCACGAAACTAATTAAGCTGAAAAAAAATTAATTTTTACTCCACACTGATTAAGATGAGAAATGGATTATGTTCAGTTCTTCAGGAAGTAGTCCTTGAAATGATCAAAGTAGTACAGCAATGCATTTTCTTGTTTAACACAAGAAAAAAAAAATCAATTAATCACCTTGCCGTCGATGACTCTCCGGCGACCGAGCATCGGACTGTCCGGGTACTTCTCCACCGAATTGCTGCAAAATTACCCGAAACCGAGTGACCAAAGCGATCGAATCAGGCTATGAACGATAAAGAAAACGGAGCTGTATGTCGCCGGCCATCCGCCGGCGAGCTCATGGCCGGGAAAGGCCGAGAAATCAATCAATCACTCACCGGAAAACATCCCAGCAGCTCTCGAGCCCCGGCGGCGGCTGCAGAAGTCCGGCGTCCTTGGCCAGCACGTTCCGGTACGTCGGCCCGGCACTCTCCGTCGCCTTCTCCACCTCCACCAAGTGCTTCATCTCCGACGACGGCGACGGCGACGCAGAGAGAGAGAGAGAGAGAGAATGTCAAGCTGACACCTTTGCTAGCTGGGAGAGATTAGAAGAGATATAGCCGACGTCTTTTGGTTGACTGAGACCATGCATGCACATGACCGTAATCAATCCCCAGCTTGTGCCAAGATTTTCTTTTCAACTTCTCATTCCATGTACTTTTTTTCCAGGAAGGCGGATTTTCAAGTCCAACCTTTGTAAATTCTTTTCAAAATCAATCAAATTAACTTTGTAACTCTGGACAAACAACAGTCAGATTATGCACATGTTGGGTAGAGAATCATATTCCAAATTGCTCTTCATATGTCTCAACATGGTTTTACACTATTCCATCCGTCCCTAAAAAAATTATAGTTTTAACTAATCAAAGACAGACTAAGCAGGATGTTAAATGATTAATATGTTCTTTATTAATGTAGAGAGAAAACGATAAAGTAGTATTAAAGAGATCCAATGGATCCCGCTTTAAAAATACGTCTAAGCGAGGTAAATTCTTGGCTAAAACTATATTTTTTTTAGAAATATAGGGAGTACTAGTTATTTTACCAGTATGCTGCAAGACTGAAAGAGAGATTGATTACTTGTCAAAATTTTCTCAGACCGTGCCAAATAAAAGTAGGCCTTATAAAAGTAAACAGTGAGTTTTAAATATATCCAACAAACAACGATAATCTCTACAGTTCTTGTATCAGAGCATGCACCAATCTTTAATCAGAGAAGTCATCTCTTCAATTATTTATCAGCAGGTCAGCACAAACATGTACCTGTACATGATGTAACAATACTAATCACTATAGTTCCCCACTAATCTGGTAGAATAGTGTTCATTAAATAATAGCATTTGACTAACTGCTCCCAACGACAAATTTTGTTCATGGAACAGGTCAGGCAGAAGCAGAGCATTGACCTGTACAACGTTGGCTGCTATCTTGATGGATTTGGGCCCAAGGAAGTTGCAGAACCATTTCTGTACGTAAACTGTACGGAATACGGAACCAAATAAACCAAATTTAATTTCTGTGATTTCCTTGCAACCTCGGAAGCAAAATAGTTTGAAACTTGAAGAAAGTGATTAGAAAAGAACCAAGGTTGATGGAGACCGGGAGACTACTTGGGCCAGTATTATTGAGTTTTTACTGTTACTAATTTAATTTTTTTTTAATTTACAAAACTAATTTTTGATTTTTTTTTTTTGCAGAAGTAACCTCTTGCCGCCGTGGGCCAAGGCGGTGTTTAAAAACCGCCGTGGTCCAGGGCGACGAATGGCCTGGGTCCACGGTGTCGAAGGATGAAACCCCGACGGCGGAAAGTCTGGAGACCCCCCTTTGAGGTTCGGCCAGGGGAGTTGTTCTCAGGCGATTGCGGCGTCTGGTGGATTGATGGATCGATGGATGGCACACAAGGAAGACGGGAGGAAGTATACAGGTTCGGGCCGCGCGGAGGCGTAATACCCTACTCCTGTGTGTTTGGCTATCTGGAGATGAATATGGTATGCTGTTACAAGATAAACTCAGAGTATTGATGAGCTAGTCGGGAAAGAAGAGAGACCGGGCGAGCTGAGGAAGATGAACAGTAGTGAGACATTGAGCTAGAGTCAGAGATCGAGAGCCAGGGAGACCGGCGAGAACCAGAGAGCAAGCACTCCCGGTTCCGTTGCCTCAGAACGTGGCATGGATCCTCCTTTATTGTGTAAGGGGAGTCCAAAGTGCCCAGATACATGAGGAAGCTAACTACGATTGGTCTCGTCGCACGCATGCCGCCGCCTCCCGCGCCGCGCTGGAGGGACATCCAGTCGCCCACGCCCGCCTGCTGAGCCCACGCCGGGGAAGCGTTTAGTCACCGTCTAGAGCCGCTGCCGAGGACGGCTGGTCTGGTCGTCTTACCCTTCGGCTACGGGCGGCTGGATCCTCGAGATGTGGCGGAGGCTGTCAGGTGTCTTGCCGCTCGGCTGCGGGGGGCTGGAGTACGGGGATGTGACAGCGCATGCCTCTGCTGCTAGAGTGTGGAGGATCGAGGCCCTCTGACTGCGTTGGGAGCAGGCCGACAGGGGGTCATCATGACGGCGCACGCATGTCCGACCGGGAGACAGGCGGGAGGCGCACTGTCGCGTCACCATTAATGCGGACAGTTGGGGAGCTGATCCGCTCCCAGGGAACACGTCCCGGGACCGTGCGTGTGGGTCCTAGGACTGGGAAACGTCCCCAGAACACGGGCCCGAGGAAGACGCACCCGGGCGAGGCGCACCCGGGCACGGGGTGGACGCACCCGGGCACGGGAGGGCGCCCGGGAAGCGCTCCGGCCGGGAAAGACGCATCCAGGCACAGGGTGGCGCACCCGGGCCCGGGCAGCGCTCGGGCCCCGAGCACTTAGCGGGAGAGCCGGTCGTAGCCGGCCGCCAGTTGCGCAGAATATGGACCCCGGAGAGGCTGACGTGGCCGAAGACCCATGTGACCCCGGGATATGTGGGACCCCCTGTCCCGTTTTGCCGACACACGGCGGCCTCACCAGCCATGACGGCGGCCCACGCGTCAGCCGGCCGGGGGCCACGTGGCATTGCCGCCCTGGACCACGGCGGCGAATGGCCCCGGCTGAGAGCAAAAATGCCCGTGCCTCTTCCTCCCCGCACGCCCGTCCCCGTGCCCGTGCCAGTCCCCGCGCCCGTGCCCGCGCCGGTCCCCGCTTCCGCGCTCGCACCCCGTGCCCGCGCCCTCGCTCTCGCCCGTGCCCGCGCCCTCGCTCTCGCCCGTGCCCGCGCTCATCTCCTGCTTGCTCTCTCCCTGCGCTTGGGGCCGCGCGTCAGAGCGCCTCATGCTGACTGGCCGGGCCTCATGGGCATTCGTCGCCCTGGGCCACGGCGGCAAGCCCACGT
The DNA here is from genome assembly GCA_003991445.1 of Oryza meyeriana var. granulata. Taxonomy (NCBI): domain Eukaryota; kingdom Viridiplantae; phylum Streptophyta; class Magnoliopsida; order Poales; family Poaceae; genus Oryza; species Oryza meyeriana. The sequence goes on along the minus strand of RYFJ01001026.1, from coordinate 95,338 downwards.
GGCCCCCCGGCCTAACGGCAGCCCGCTGTTAGCACCCTTGAGGGCCAGGCCATTTGCCGCCCTGGGCCACGGCGGTTTTTAAACGCCGCCCTAGCCCACGGCGGCAAGAGTCAATTTTTAAAATTAGTTTTGTAAATTAAAAAAATTAAATTAGTAACAGTAAAAATTCAGTATTAGCAAGGACATTAAGCGCAGATGATACATGGGCCGAATGGGCCCAGCTTGTCAGGTCCAGTGAAGCAAGTAATCAAGTGTAAGTGTACTGTCAATTTCCACTTGGACACGTGTATTAGAGTATGACAAACCAAGCTCAAAACTGTATCATTAATGCTTCAGAATTCACGAAAGCAAAGCTGCACTAGCCAAGGCGAAAGAGACTCCTGAACTATATTGACAATTACTTAAAATATATTTTTAAGATGATACAAGCAATGGTAGCTTAACATGCTAAAGCTTGCGATGCAAATTGCAATGGTTTAAATGTTCAAAAAGAAATTGTAACTCCTCCATGTTTGAACTGGTGCTTTGTTCATTTTTCAACGAACCCTGCAAAAGAATCCGAAAACAAAATCAGTTCATACGAAGAAAAAACTCTAAAAAGTTGAATTTTTGAAGCATAATGTAGTACTCCGTACTTGTTATTACCGGAAGCAGTTGAACTTGGGGCTGGTCGGGATGAAGCCGACGCGGACGTTGCAGGCGGCGGGGAGCCCGCGGCGCGGCCGGAGTTGATCTTGCCGGCGCCGGCGGCGAGCATCTCCGCCAGGATGCACGTGCAGACGGCCCGGCGCTGGGCGGCGGTGACGGCCAGCTCCCTGATGTCACCGAGGCCCCGGCAGCAGCGTCGCGACACGACGGGCTCCCCCCCGGCGACGTACGCCGTGCAGTCGCTGAACGCCGTCTTGGCCACGCCACACAGGTCCGACGTCCCCGCCGCGGCGAGCCCGGCGACGAGCGCGATGACGACGACGGCGACCGCTGTCGAGTAGCGCGTCGGCGTCATGGGCATTGGCTCGCCGTCGCTAGCAGGGTAGGGTTGGGTGAGCAGTACGCTACTACACTAGCTGCTTGAGACGGATGCATCAATGGCGTCTTATTTATAGAGAGATGGAAACTAAATGGCATCGTCTGCGTTGATACGCAACGCTTGCATGCATGGCGCAGGATGTCAGCATCATCCGACAAAGTGACGAAGCATTTACCATAAAAATTTGATCTTTTTAAAAGTTACCAGCAAATTCAATCATTTGCATTGCATGGTGGTGCATGCTACTGCATTTCGGAATGAACAATCCTGTGGTCAATGGAAAGCAACGATTTTGTGGCAATTCTGAAGGGATTTGCAACAGACAGGGATATTCTACTGCACGGCTCGGGTGACAGTTGACTAGATGCTGACAGTAGACAGATTCTTCATGGGCTGTGGCTGTAAAATCAGGATCATTCCATCGATACGAAATTATCCCAATGATTTCCCTTTGGAATTATGAAATTTTGAGCGATCAAAATTCGTTAGGCAATATTCAGGACAAGACAAAAGGGACACCGGGGTTGCTCAGATCACTCAAGAGGAGAACATGATAATCATAGTGTCAACAAGAAGTCCAAATTCTGATTAAAATTCGTTGGTCTACTACAGTTTCAGATTAAAACCATTCTGGGAGCATGGACTGTATCATCATCAGGCTGACATGCAGGACACTGCAGCTGCACAATCAGAGAGTGGTTGAAATTGCAATGCAAGTTGAACAATCATAAACAGAAAGCGAAACTACTTCGACGTCCCCTCGAGTGATTAGAATCTATATCTTCCAAGGAGAGCTCTTAGTGTAATCGTATCACCTTAATGCAATTGGCCAAATTCAATCAAAGTTTTCATTATCTTAAAAAAAAGAATCTATATCTTCAGAACAGCAAATGATTTTCCACATGCCTCGTTCTAAATTGACAAGCTTACAGGTTGCGATTTTTGGGTGTCGACCAAGCAACAACAGTAACAAGGCATGTGCTACTGGAAAACATAGAAGACGAAACAGTAGCTGACCAAGGTACAGACTTGAACCTCAAACATGGTTACATGGAGGAACTCTTTCCTTGTGCCAAATGTTAGAAAAATAAACCTGACCGAGATGTGTTCTGGTCAGTGCATGCGCGCGTTGTTCTGTTTGTCGATTGCGTGCGTGTGTGTGGGCAGGATAACTGTAGGGGCGTGCTGACCATGTCCAGCGGCAAGCTCGGACGACGTCCGATTCTCACGGAGGAGCGAGTGGCTCACGATGAGAGGAGGCCGAGTCACGAGGGGGTTGTTAGCAATCATCCCGACCGTAGTGCGTTCCCGGTCGAGACGCATGCGTGCGTGTGTGTGGGCTGTTAGTTAAGCCATGCACTATAGTTAGTTAGGATCTCACGTCACGGACGGACGCGTCGTGAGAGAATGGCTCACGTAAGCGTCTGTACGATGGTTCGTGGGCGACGTCACGGACATGTACGCGTCTGTACGATGGTTTGTGGGCGACGTCACGGACGTGGGATGGACACGTCGTGGGCGCGACTTGCGAACGCTGTGCACTTGTAAATTCGCTATAAAAGGAGAAGGTAAGAACAGAAAACGCTGTGCGGTTTGGGCAGCACCAATCTCTCTGTGTTCCAAGTGTTCGCGTGTGCTCTTGAGTTCTTCGTCCTCCCGGCCAGGAGCTTCCGGTTGTATCTATTGTTTGCTCCCGGCCGGTGGTTCCGGCTGACTACGGGCAAGGGCCCGAGCGTGTATGTAGGCGCAGGCGAGGGCCCGGGCGAGTTCCCGGGCGCGGGTGCGGGAGCGGTCGCGAGGGCCCGGGCGAGCTCCCAGACGCGGGCGAGTTCCCGGGGCGAGGGCCCGGGCACGGACGTGGTCCCCGGGCAAGGTCCCGGGCACGGTCGCTGACCCCGGGCGAGTTCCCGGGCGAAGGGCCCGGACACAGTCCCGGGCGCCATCACCAAATTACAAGTGCTCACTGATTTCCACTGAATTACAGAACAAGCAATTCCATCTCATCACTCAGCTCAAGCAATTCATCAAACAGCAGAAGAGAATTTGAGATCAGCATGACAACATTCACGAGGATTAGTGCTCTGAAACATTCAGAATCATGGCCAGCATAACAACTTCACTTTATTTCAAATCAAAGAAGAAAAGGAGAACACAGAGTGCCATAAAACAAGACATCTATTTCATTTCTTGACAGATCACGCCATGCCGGCGGGAGATGGTCAGAAATCGGAGCAGCGGCCGCCGCGCTCCCAGTCGCCGTACCGCGTCGGCTCGGGCCCACGCGGGCCGCCGACCTCGCCGGTGGCCTTGTTCACGTACTCGCCGCCGCCACCGTCTTCCCCCTCCCCCTGCGCCGCCTCCTTCCTCACACCAGTGTCTCCTCCCTTCTCCTCCTGGCCCGTCGCCGCTCCCTTCTCGGCCCAGCTCGTGGCCTCCCCCTTCTTCTCCGCCGCCGCCGCTGCTTGATCCGGGGAGGCGGGGCTGGAGAAGAACGCGATGCGGGAGAGGAGGGGAGAAGGCTGGGACCGGATGCGGGACAGCGCGGGCGCAAAGACGCGGCGGAGGTGGTTGGCCGCCATGGTCTCGCCGCCTTCCCTTCCACTTGCCTTGGTTGCGGTGGCTGTTCACTTCTCCGGTCCTCGCGCCGCCGCGTGTGCGTGCGCGTGGGAGCTCAAGCCGCCATTGCGTGGAGGCCTCCTACCCCTAACTGGGCTGGGTCGACAAGATGGCTAAGCGGCCCAGCCCAAACACAGCCCAAGAAACCACCACTACCGGCCCATTACGTGACGAGACGGCCCATGGTTTGGTATAATTGTATGAGCCGAGGTGAAACTGGTATCGCGGCGGCGGCGGCGGCGAGGGGGACATGTACGGACCCGGGGCTTGTCTTCTCCGGCGACGGGACTTGTGCATGGCTAGCTATACACCTAGCTAGCATCGCAGTAGGTACGTTATTTTGCTTGATGATTTTTTCTCGTGCTCCTGCACTCAGATCGCAAAAGAAAAAAAAAGGTAGAGAAAAGAGAAACATTGAGATGATCTGATTCTCACATTGCCATGGGGGCTATTGGATGAGATCGATGGCCAGTTCTTCGTTTTGTCGTTAGCTAGACTGCTAATCAGTGCTTCAGTGTTCACTGCTGTGTTGGATGACGATCACCTCATGATCGACCTGCGTACAATCGATCGATTTCGATCAGCATAGCAGTAGTGTATCTGATTCTGATGCTCTAGCTACTAAAGTGACATACTGATTACGTACTGACATGGCAATAGTTCTGTAAGAAGAATTATATATATATCTCCTCCGTCTCAAAATATAGTTATCCAGTAAATTTTTGGAGATATTAAGAATTGGGGTGCAAGATCAAAAATACTCCTTATTATAGTCTAGGCTAGGTGAGGTGTGTTGGCCACTCTACTTGGAGTGACGTGGATTGATAGGGGTAGAATTAAAAAGTTAGTGTAAAAAATTTACCTTTTACAATCCTAGGTAGCTATATTTAGGACATATTTGAATTCCAAAGATAGCTATATTTTGGGACGGAGAGAGTACTAGTTACCCATCATATTATCAACCTCTAACTACTACATGACAGTAGTTTACCCCTAATCAACTTGCCTTTTGTTTGTTTTTTTTAAGATAATGGAAATGGTTTATATCTCTGGCTCTGCCAATAGGCATATAGCCAATAAATTTTGTTGTTGATAGAAAAAAATACGAGTGACGGGACAAGTCCCCAATTCCTCATAAAAGATAACCAATTGAATTAAAAACTAAAACAAATCACATAGATTCTAGTAAGTAATTCTGTAGGTACTGCACCATCCAAAGCGGAAAAAAAGACTCTTGGCTACCCATTCCAAGAGTGTAGCACCACTGCGCATTTATCATCCTCCTGTAATAGTATCAAAGACCAAGAGTGGAGTCAGCTGGTAGACATGAAAATAACCTACATAGGATTAGCTATTTTTCTATTATCAAATGTAACGCCCCGCTTTCAGCGTGACGTTAAACTCTATTTTATTAAAAACCTATCCGTGAAAATTTTGCTCTTTGAGTGCTGTGTCGTAAGTCGTGCCTGGATCTCAGTTTGTCTTCTTGTCCTCGATCTTGAAACCACTGTTCCTAAACCAATCCTCAAATTCGAATCATCGTATTCGAGTTCGCTCCAAAACCCTAACGGCTTTCTCCCTCGAACATCCAATCTCGACTCCCTTCCGACCTTTTGTAACAGAAACCTTAATGGCGAGTCCCTCAAACTTCTCCTTCAAAAATTCTTGCTTCGATATCCATTTCGAAGATCCGAATCAGAACCTTACAAAAAAATATCCCCTTTGATCCCATCCTTAAATCCCTTGGTTATCCTCTCCTTTGATCCCTTAGATAATCCTAAGTTTAAATGGGGAATCAAATCCCTGTTCAACCACCGTCTCCACCAATATATATATATATATGTGTGTGTGTGTGTGTGTGTGTGTGTGTGTGTGTGTGTGTGTGCATCAGCTCTCCAGCATGGCTCCACTAAAAGCCCCTTGATTTCTTCACTTGCCCCGAGTCCAACCAATCCCTTTGAAATCAAATTCAAATCTGAACCCTTTTCTCGGAATTCCTCCTAATTAATCCTTGAGGGCTCAAAGTACAACTTTCTTCCAAAAATATATGAGTTATCTTTTGTTATTACCTCCTCTGGCTCCCTTGTTTTACCCTGAGTTCAAATATATTTTTGAATTCAAAATCTCCAAGTATCAATCCAAATAAATCCTCTGGAAAATAAGAGGGAGTACTGTGCTTTTGGGCCGCAACCCTCCTCATTCGGCCCAGCTCGCCCACGGCTGCATATACACGGGAGGCGCATACGTGCCCCGCGCACCCCGTGCCTTTCGCGAATTTTTTTGATTTTTATATTTATTTATTAAAAGATTTGCAAAACTAGATTTTTGTTTCAAAAAATTACAAAAATAGACTCCCGCCGCCCTCTGGGAGGGCGAAAAATCGTTCTCCCAGCGGGCGATTTTATGACGTGGCTGACGGCCGTTCGCCCCCCGCCGACGGCCGTCAGCCATTTTGCAGGCGGCCCCCCGGCCTCCCAAAAACCGCCCTCTCAGAGCGGCAAGGGCCGCCTGCAAAATGCGCCCGGGCCCGGCCATTTACAGGCGGCCCCCTTGCCGCCCTCTGACAGAGGGCGGTTTTTGGCTTGCCGCCCAACTAGAGGCGTATTTAGCGTTAATATAGTCCGGACCGTCCACCCTATCCGGACAGTCCGGACCAACATGCCGAAAAAAAAAAGAAAAAAATTGATTTAGAAAAATTACTTTTCGAAATCAATTTTTATGTGAGTACCGGCTGCCGTCACTATTTCCTAGGCGCATACTGTCGCCGCTCCCTGGCCACGCCATCCTCACACAGTAGTTGCATCGCTAGTTGGATATCAATAGGTTTGTATGATAGTTAATGTGTGTTCGGTTGTCACCGCTCGAATGTACTTTCGTCGTGAAGGATACTCGAAAAATTCATATCTTTTGATCAGATTCGTCAGAAACGTAGATCGTGAGGAATACATCGTTTGATCGATGAGCGTAAACAAAGTAAAAGGTTTCATCAGGAAACGTAGAATTAATAAAACGTTATATACAACAGACAAACTATTACAGACACAAATACTACGGGCCCGCGACCGTAACCTCTAGGTCTCTTCGACTTCCTACCCTGCGCTCGCACCTGTACCTGGGGAGTACGTCAACCGGTCTGGTGGTACATCACGGCCAGCGTGGGTCGTTTGCACGGGTGTGGCAACCGGTGCGGTCCTGTGTCTTGGTGGCGGAGCTCCTTCGAGCTGCGAGGCAGCTAGTATCTCGTGATCTCCTCGCCCTCGTCCTCGTCCTCTAAGTCGTCTCCCTCGAAAGGACCCCGGTGCCCAAACCGCTGCCCGCGTGCGCCCTCTGCGTGGAGGACGCCAGCGCCAGCAAACATCGATGGCGCTGTAGAGTGGAACAATGTACACCAAATTATTGATTATTACAAATCAAAATTTTACAAGAGAAAAGTAAACTTTGATATAACCTGAAGGACCTCCTGTGGTGGCACCGGGCACTTGTCATGCCCAGCTGCGCGTGTGGTCCGTGTGTGGTACACTCCACCGTCGACGTGCTAGCTCCAGAGATGTAGGTACGGTTGTAGCGAAGGCCTGCAGGGAAGCATATTGATGTACAACGGTGTATGTCGTACAAGCAAACATATTATGAACAGAAGGTTAGTAGAATTTACCTCTGGAGGGCCAGATGGCTGACCTGGAACCCTGTGGGCGCACTCCTGCTCCTCGTCCTGTTCCTGCTGGCCGTGCTGCTGCCTCTGCTATATAGACGGGAGTATCGTCAGCCGCGCGACAAAGTGAACGCACGAAGCACTGTGGTGCAACGCCTGACGAATCCTCCCGAAGGTCGTCCTCTGCTCGTCCGCAGTCAGCACGATCCCACTGTCCAACCGTCCGAACGCCCGCGTTGACATCACCCTGAATCTGTCGCGCTGCGTCGGCCTATTTCAAATGTGACTTGATTATGTGTTTAGAACCGTGGCTACCTAGAAAGGAATGACAAGTGCAAAGATAAAGTGACTTATCGCGCGAAAGTAGTCCTGGTCACGTGTGTAGGATACGTGTCCGTCGTAGCACGCGACGTGTGGCTGTGGATCACCTGGGGTGAACGTTACGCGTATGCGGGTCCGAGGCTGGTACCACCTGAGGTATGCTAGGTAATGCTCCTCAGTGTGTGCACGGAACTCGTCGACGATATCCTCCATCGCCAACAACCAGTCCTCCACGTACCGCTGCAGTCGGGATACCACTGAGCGCCGGCTGCCTGTCCCCTACGATTATACCTATTTGCAGAGCGTGCATTAGAGTACATAAAGAGTTGGTACTACTAAACAAAGATCACAGTTGTACTTACCGGTGCACATCGCGCGGCACAACGACCTCTATGGCATAGGGAAGACCTGACGTAGGCCGAAACTGTCGCATCACGCGCTGTGGACAGTGGGCTGGACGAAGATATCGAACACCAACGGCACTTTCGTCAACCAGTACGCCTGGTCGGTGCGCTGCAAAAAGAGAACAGAGTCCGAAGCGGTGCACGGGCCGCGATGGCCTGTGGACTATAGGGCTCCCAGACGACGGTCGCTGGGCAGCCAGGCGCGTCCAACTCCATAACGAACTCGGAGTAGGCCCTCCTAACCTGGTTGTGGGCGTAACGACGCTGCAAATAAGAAAGATTACACGTCAGTGTTTGTGCATAAGTGGTAAACATTAGAATTTCACATGACGTACCCACGGCGACCACCATACCGTCCCCATAGTCGGCGGTCCTCGGGCCACTGCCCGTACAGAGCCTCCAGGGCCGCCCTCGTAGCAGAGAGCTGAATGAGCCTGAGGACGGCCTATCGCCGAAACGCTCTGCTGCCCATAGCTGCAAGAAGGAGAGGGCAACCGGCGAGAATCGCACCTGGATCGGTCTTCGTGCACGCGTCACAAAGAGCCGGTATGTCGCCGCTAGCACAGCAGATCCCCAGCTCCACTGCGGTACGTAGCCGTCCTCGCTGTCCGGCGATACCGCTACGAGCGTAGTGGATCAGTCCCTTGTCCACCGCGTGCCCCGTGACTGTTGGTGAACATCACCCACCCGAACAGCCACAACAGAGTAGCCTCCATGCTACCGCTGTTCTCACACTAATCACCGGAAGAAGAATACGTCGGCGTCGTCGTCTAGCTGTCAGGCGTAAAGGAAGATCATAGTCAGATCACTGCTGCTCCTTTATAGGACTCGGATGATTGTGAAGCAAATGAATCCGTGACTTACGGAAACCTGTACTGTAGCACCACGCCTGCGAGGGGCCAGCCGTGGTGTCTAACGGGTGCATAAAAAAGAATACCTACTGGTAGCGAACTCGGCATACCAAGCCCAGGTAGACGCTGCACGGCCCTCGAACCGAGCTAGATATGTCTGCGCCCAACCGTTGCCCCCGTGCCCGATAAAAAAAAAAAAACAAAAGAAAAAACAAAAAGTACACCAACCGATCAAACACAGACCGACTGCGTCCCCTGCCGGCAGGGAAGTCCCAGCAGGTAGGACACGTCATGCAGTGTGGGAGTCATCTCGCCACACGGTAGGTGGAACGTGTGGTCTCCGTAAGGTCTCCAGCGACATCTCACACCAGCGCTGCCAGAAGGAACCGGTCAGCTTCCCATCGCCTGGTGGGGTCTCTCTCGTCTGGTGCGGGCTCAACTAGCCTGCATAGCGGAAGAAGTCCAGCCTCACACAACCTACCAAATATAGAACTGTATTCAATATCGGGGATAAACATAGATATGCACAAATGAGGGTTGAATGAATATTCGTACAGCTTTTACTCTGACGGAACCGGGGTCTATCCACGCAGGACAGCTGACGTGAAGGCCGTGGACGGAAGGTGCCTAGCTAAGGCACCCTCGACGGCTGCACAGTAAGACCGGTGGGACTGGTCAAGACCCACCAAAAGGTCGAGCAGCTCTGGTGTAGGATACGCCATACCTGCAATACAATAGAGAGTTAGCGTAAATAGTTTTAATGTATAGGCATTGTTACAAAATAATGACAATAAAAAACAACAGTACGAATACATGCATTCTACAACAAAGATCAAGTATAGACTTACACTACACCCCAGCACCACCAATTGTTCGAGAACGTCTAAAGACGGGGTCGTCTTGAAGTTGTGCCTTCACCCGTAGGACGACTACCATCAACGGCTGAACCCGACGGTCCAGCTTCTGCCCGCACTTGGACCGGCTGCATCCTTTGGACATTTCTTATAGGTATGACCTGTTTGGTCACACTTGAACAACGTTTAAGTCTTCCACCGGCTTCTGACTCATCCATGTCATTACGGATGCGTCTTGTCTATGCGGCGACCTTTTTTATCCGGCTTAATTTTGTGGGTCAGGAATGTAGATAGCTTTGAGGATTCTCCGTAGTAAATGTCCCCGCTATACCGAAACCGTATATTCTCTCCACTCCAGGTATTATAGATTGCTTCTTTTCTGAAATAAGGTGAGACAAAATAACGTGCTTCGATTCCACACTCACCGCTCGCGGCAATCACATGGGAACATGGCTTGTGGAGCAGAGTAGGTTTCGGCACGAGCACTTGCAGGTCCCGTCTTCTTTGAGCACACACTCCTGCACAACTCTTTTGCGGTAGATTCCGCGCCATGCCCTTGTCGACACACAATATTTCAAATCTGTGTTTCTTGTGTGCCTTGAGGTTAGAGCACGATGTCTTCGGGCCTTATACTTTTATCTTGGCAGGTACTTAGTGAGCAGCGTTCCAAAGAAAAGATTATTATCCGTCATTGAGGGGCCAGCTGCTCTGAACCGATCTCTAAAGTACTTGCATGTCCCATGCAAGATAAATTCAACTAATTCCAACAAGTAGGGAGCCCTCGAACACCACGCATCACCCCAGTTATAGACCTCTGCCAAATTTATGGTCATTATGGCCAAATCGAGAACCATCCTTGTCATACAACAATGTCCCATTTCTCCTTTGGCTCATTCTCAATCCACTCTGAAAATTTTCTAAACTGAGGATGCATGCCTTCTTCTCATACGAGGTCCATCGCTTGATAGAGGTTCAAGAGCTTGTGGAGCCTCATCCCCTCCAATGGTAGACCCCTCCTGAACTGCTCATCTGTGTTTGTTTAAGGTCAGCTCATCCAACCTCTCCAAAGCTCGTTGAACTTCTTCTCTTGATTCTGGGCACAAAGCCTCTTGAAAAAAGATCCATAAGGTGCTTATTTCTGAAACTGTTTGTAGAAATTAGCACCCATATGACGCATGCACCATCTGCTTTGTTACATCAGACCACCTTGGTGGGTATCCCTTCTCAACACTTCCATCTCTCAGTTCCTCAATTGCACGCAGCAAGCCGGAGTTACGGTCAATGTATGAGGCATACGTCTGGTCTCATCCGCTACAACTGCTGTCTTAACCCTTTCTAGGAACCAATACCAGCTATCAGTGTTCTCACTCTCAACAAAAGCCGAAAGCCACCGGTAGAACTTGGTTGTTTCCATCAACTCAATTGCTGTTAATAGCTGTCCTCTATATTTTCCAGTCAGAAATGTCCCATCGATGCAGAGGATAGGACGACAATGGCATAAAATGCCTGAATGCAAGCACCTAGTGCAAAGAATACACGTTGCAACACACTTTTTATTACCATGGGTCAATTGATGGAAAGGCTTTCAGGTCATAGCACGTCTCCGGATTCCTCTGAATAATACAGCCTAAGAGACTGAGGCAAATTATCATAAGATGCTTCAAATGTGCCAAACCTCATCTCTACAACCTTCTGTTTTGCCCTCCAAGCCTTATCAATAGCTAATTGTATATTTGAATTTCTCTTCAATATGCCTACCAATTGACCCTTGGTCGTACCTCAGATTGTTGACAATATGAGAGTACATCTCTGTTGCAACAAATGCAGGAGGTCATGTTTCTATGATATTTTTTCAACACCTGTCAAGTAACATGAATGCTCCGTCACGATTGAAACTGCCAATAATCTTTTTTCCATTTACCCTTGAAGGTGCGTGCACCCGCTACATGGACACCCATCCTTCATGCACTTCACTTCATACACTGATTTGTTTGACTTCACGACGAGAACTCCCTCTGAAGTGACACCGCCCATTGTTTGACTGCCTCCTTTAAATCTTCTACATATGCGTACTTAGCCCCCTGAATGACCTCATTCTGCTTGTACTCCCACGGCACATGATGCCGCTCGGAGATAGTAAGCGCAGAGAAGTCCTCGTTGCTCCATTCTGCAGGCATCACGTTGTCCTCATCAGACGAGTCATCATACTCTGCATGCTCATTTCAGAATCTTCTCTAGCCATTTCTTGGACGATCGTGTCGATATGTTCTCCCCTCATCTGCCAACACCTGAATTGCCTGTCTATCTTCTTCATTCCTCCTTCATTTTCTTCTATTGTTTCACTATCACCTCCCGCCGTACTTGGACCCTCATCATCTTGTACGGGCATTGCACCAGCGTTGTTATCTTTCTCATTATATGGACACAAGTATGCCCAGTGGACCAGCGCCACGTTTGAAATGCATCTCCACATACCATCTCCAAGTGGGCAGTGCAATCCACTGGCATCAGTTCCCAAAAAACCTTCAACTACACGACTGACTACTACATACAAGGTTATTCCGCTGCAGCTGAGGGTCCAGTCGAAACCTCGCATCAGCCAGTTGTTATACTGATCCAAAACTTCTCTCAGCTGGCCTATCAATACCCTTAGCCGTTGAACTAAACTACGACGACAAGATCTACACCGTCTGGACCATATCTCACATTCCCTTGCCCGTGCAAATAACTGAAATATCACCTTATTTGACATATCTGTTGATGAAAAAATACAGTTAAACTAGGTACCAACATTCCCTCCTAACATCTAAAAACCGTGTATTCCAGATTTTATAATTTACCATCTGTTATTACAAAATATAAGTCATCTAACAGATTAACTAAAAAACTACAGATGCTATATAGTACTATATACACGTAACTAGTACAATTAGTACATCAATTCTATTAACATACAAATAGAAATTGCAAAGGAACAATGGATATTTACCTGCAGGCAAATATCAGCAAAACGGGCAAGAGCTTCGCTGCTTTGCGCCTCTCAGCTCTCTCCTGCTTTTTTTTCTAATTTGAAGTGAATTTTTATGACTTTTTTTTGAGTCTTGGGAGGGGGTTTTAATACCCGGGGGCTAAAAAACGCCCTCCCAGAGATGGCGGGCAAGGGGGAGTTCCGCCTGCAAAAACCACCCTGGAAATGGGCGACTTTTGCAGGCGGCCGCCCCAATCCAGGAGCTAAAAACCGCCCCTTTCAGGAGGTGCGGTTTTTGGCACATTTTGCAGCCCGCGCCCCCCAGCCTCCCTTGAGAGGACTGCGGTTTTTGGAGGCTGGGGGGCCGCCTGCAAAAAATGGCTGATGGCTGTCGGCAAGGGGGGGCCCAACACGGGCCGTCAGCCACGTCATATAAATCTGCCCTCTGGGAGGGCGATTTTTAAAAATCGCCCTCCCAGAGGGCGGCGGGAGTCTATTTTTGCAATTTTTTGAAACAAAAATCTATTTTTGTAAATCTTTTAATAAATAAATATAAAAATCAAAAAAATTCTGCCTTTCGCCCGATCCCCCCGCATCCCCCCGCGCGCAAGCTGTTTGAGTGGCCTGGATCGCTGCCACGCGTCCCTGAGCGTTGCTCGCCTGTCCGATCCTCCGCTCACCCGCACCGCGCCGCGCTAGCCCGCTACCTCCCGATGGTTGTCACATGTGCCCTGGGTTCCTGCGCACCGCCCGATCTCACTTAACGGACGAGCATGCCCTCCGCCGCCCGATGCTTGCCGCGTGGCCACGTGAGCCGCCAGGGCCATCCGATGCCCCTCGCTCGCCCGCTCGTCCGCGCGAGATCGCCCCGCGCCGCTGGATCCGTGCCACGTGTCCCCGTCCCACGCGCAACCGTCGATCGCCCACAGTGCCATCATCTACCTCCGTCCTGTCCCCCGTTTGCACCCCTACGGTGTTCGGTCAAATGCCGCAGTGGCCACCCGCGTCACCGCGACCCCGCACCGGCCCTGCCACGACGCACGGCGCAAATCGCCAAAGCTTGGATGCCCCTCGCCGCCTCTCGCCGTGTGGGTTCCGTCCTTCTTCCCTACCTCTTTCCTCCTTTCTCTCGTCCTCTCCCCGCGTTCTGACCGCCGCCTGTGCACAGCACCTAAAATCCTCCCGCTCTCACATTTCAAACCTCATTGTCCGATTGACAGACATCCGCCGCCCCGTGCATCTACGCCATCGATCAATTTCACCGCCTGAGAGATCCCGCGCCATGCCTAGCCGCTCGCCCCTCTCTCTTTCTCGTCCATGATTGGACTCCATCATTGGAGACCGCCGAGCTGACCTAGTCCTAGCTTCCCCCCCCCCGAGCGCCTATAAGAAGGCCAAGACCCCTACTCAACTACTCCCCGTTCGCCCTCCTTGGAGCACTCCAGTCGCCTCGGTCGTCTTCCTCGGCCACTCCGGCTATCCCCTCCTCGACGCCATCGGGTCGTGCCGGTATGTCGTTCTCTGTGGTTGCTGGAACGCCCCTTGCTGGCACCGAGCCCATCTCTCCCTGCCCCGGCTCGCCACCGCCGCCACCAATCTTGCCCTTGTTCCGGACCGTCACCGTCGACGCCGCTCCTTGCTGGTGAGACCTCTGCAAGATCCCCCTTTCTCCCACTCCCAGGACCACATATCGCATGTATGAACGTCGTCCGTCAAACAAGGAGTTTCTTCTTCTCTCCGTGGCCGCCAGCCCCCCTTTCTTTCTTCTCCTCGTCGTCGCCCGGCTCTGTTACCGCTGCATGCAGCCATGCCGCCCTTTTCGCTCCCGCCGTCGGCCATCTTAGAGGCATCGGAAATCACCTTGGACCGCCGCGGCTGATTCCTCCTTCTCCCCTCCTTTTCTCTCCGCCGCGGGCAAGAACCCGAGAGCCGCTATGGACGCCACTCCATTCTCTCTCCCCTCCCATCTTCAGCATCTCATTGCCGGCCGCTTTCGCTCGTCCCCGGCGCAATCCGAACCGTTGAGTCAGTTCACCCTGCTTCCCTCTCTCTGCTAGCGTGGTCGCTCGTCGTGAAACGCCGCCGTTCACCGGCGCAGTCCCGCCATTGTCGGCCGTCTGATCCACGAACTCTCGAGCGCGCTGAGACAGTGGAGAAGGCGACTACGTGGCGAACCCCAAAGCCACCGCGTGGGCATTCAGTCGGCTCGGCCCCGCCCCGCCCGAGCCGAGCCACACCCCTTGTCTCGCTGACATCGGGGCCCTCACCCTCTCACTCTCCCTCTCCCTGCACGCCTGGTCCATGCACCTACACCACTGACCGGTGGACCCATGTCCCCTCGGTCCACCATAGGCCAACTCGTACACCCAGCCCACTTTCCTTCTCCCTCCAAGCCGTAGTACACCCTGTCCATGCACCAACAGCCGCTGACTTATGGGCCCCCCTCATCCACAATCCACATCGGCCCATACTATGTACCCCTGTGAGACTGCCACTCGGGCCCCACATTCCTCCCACGGCCCACTAGTCCTGTCCTCCCTCTCCCCCACTGACCAGTGGGCCCACTGTACCAAGGACCCCACTTGTCAGTGACCCGAAGGATATACCTGAGAATATTTCCTTTCTAGAAATTCCAAATAATCGTTTCCTCTATTCCAGAAATTCATTTAAACGTTAGAAAATCATATCTTTTAATCTGTAGCTCCGATTGACTCCGTTCCAACTCCAACAATTTTCTAAAATTGAGATCTATCTAATGGCACTATTAGTAGTACTAAATAGAGTCCTTTTTTGGTCTTTGTGTAGATTCTTGTTTGCTTGCGCATAGTAACGGTCATCGGAAAATCGTTTCAAATCAGATTTCACAACGCTTCTCGAAGATTCGTGAAGACCTAGAGTAAGGCAAGTCACATTTGATCAATCGAGCCCATATGTGAACTTTAATTATTTTAATTGCTAAATCTGCATCGATAGGCATGCACTGATTTGTTCGGTCCCGTCTGCGAGTTGGACCGGTGGACCTATCCAAACTTGCTGCATTTAAATACACCTTTGACATTGGAAATACCCTGTTCCCTTGTAACCACCACTATTGCGCCTAGATATTTGCGCACTTCTATGCGAGTATTGACGGTCGCCTTCCAAACTTAAAATCTGAGAATCTTCTTGGGTAAAACTCGGTTTTACGAAAACTTTAGAAAACCCGACACCTGGGTTGGTGCCTTGTGAAAGAAAAATGAGTTTTAAAAATGGAGATTCGCGACACAAGGTAGGTCCGGTGTGTGATGCCTGTGTGGTCGTCGTAAGGATCGATTCCTTCGGAATTTCATCCGAACATATGACAGTACAACCACATGGGTGAATGGGAAGCCCTTGGCTGAGTAACTAGCCGATGAGGGACGCCCTGCATGTCATTGGACTGTGGATCGCTAGAAGGGCGGTGGGGATGCCTCCTAGGTTCTTGGTGCAGCATGGTCTTGGACCTACCCTATTGTTGGTCTCGGACCCCTCCAGTTGGCATGGGGAAAAATCGGGATGCTTGGGAAATGTCTTGTCACGAACGTCCGATGCCGACGGACATTCGGTGTCAGTTTCATGTCGTATGGGTAAAGTATACCCCCTCTGGCAGAGAGGTCTAAAAACTATATGTTTAAATAGCCGTGCCCATGGTCTGGGCAGATGTTGAGGTGATTCTTTAGCGTAGTTTTATTTACCTGTTTGTAAAAATGTATGAGTGGTTTGGAACTGTGAGGAAGGATTTGCCGTCGAGGACGCAGGTCATCCGATGATGATTGGCTTGGCTGTCAAGGGACAGTGGGACCGGAGTCCGGAGAAATTTTTTGGCTCTGGAGCCGGTTGATGTCTTACTCTTGAGATTTACAAAAACTGGAAAATTAAAGATTGATACATTTTCACTTCGATCGGGCGAGATCCACCTCGCTCGATTGTTGAGAAGCACACACTTAGCAGATTTAAAATATCTCAAACAAAATCGATTACAAACTATCCAGCCTCTCTTTGGAGCCTGCAACAAACACATAAGTTCCCCTAGCTTGCTGAGTACGTGAGTACTCACCCTTGCTCTATATATATAGTTCTTTGTCGGGAGTTGGAGCTGGAGTTGCAGTGAAGAGAAGAATAGGGTTTCATCCTGGTTCCCAGCCGCTGCCTGTGTGTTTGTAACGCCTAGAAATTCGTAACCGAATTCTGAATATTTCTGTATATCCCTGTCTAGGAAAGCTAGGGTACACAATACCAAGTTGCCATACAGAGTGCGTCTTACAAACAGAATAAAATTGTCTTACATAAATGCAGTGGTAAAGATAAATAAAGCCTTTATACAGCTAGCTAAGCGGAGGCTTCCATTCCACAAGCGTCTTGACGACGGATCCAACCTAGTCCTCCTGATGATCCTCGTCAGACAGGTACTCCACCACTGAGGGGGGAAAAGGGGGCAAGACTGAGTACCACTCACAGTACTCAACAAGTCGCACCTGTGAATACGCACAATGCACTGGAGACAAAGGAAGGCTCGGGGTTCCTTTGTGTAAACGCAGTAAATAAACAGTAATAGTTTGCAAGCATTTTGAAAATGTTAATTAATTAAGCAGTATTAATCCTCCACTGATCAACGTTACAGCACGTTAACCAGGCCCAACCATCCATCCTATCACTATAGCAAATTTTAAGTCAATTTATTATAGTGAGACTAATCACGATAAGTCTTGACCAAAATGCCATGACCGCGGTGCGGCTATTCGAATAGATTTTACTCTGGCTAGAGGTGTACAACTGTACCCACAAGACACAGCCCCACACACGTTTCCGTGTGTCGGCGTGTCACCACGACACCCCGTGAGAGGCTGTGACAGGACCGTTCACGCAACCTCTCCCTAACCATCCACACCACGCTGAGGTTGCACCTGCCGACAAGACACCCCATATCGGCCATGCTACCTTCCTTGCACCACAATGGATCCGAAAGCCGATTAACCCGATCTTGAGCCGACCCAACTCCATCACGCCCATTCTCACCAACGATGCCTACGAGCGGGAGAAGATACGCTACAAGCTTAACCGTTGCCCACGTTGGCTTGTGGTATGTACGATTAATTGCCCAAGGGGTTTCCGGGAACCGGTCCTTAAGAGCCATAGGTGCGACCAGTAAAACCATGCACCCACAGCCCACCATTTAGGTCAAACTTTTAGTAATTTAAGATCAGCATGTCCAAAGTTCCATTTCCCAACATAGAGTCGAACAATAAATGTAAATAAGAGTATTTAAATTCCCATGCGAGCTAATGGTTTCTAAGCAGAGCTAAGCATCCTAACAATAGCCTCTAGTCATATTATTACCCAGCTACAAAGGTGTACAGGTGGAATTAAGTCAAAGCAATTAAAATTGCATTTATATAGGTCAACCTTCCCACATGAAATAATGAAATAATGCATGTTTATGAATTTAAAACAAACATTTGGAAATAAATGTGCACAATATGATCGAGGAAATGATGTGACTTGCCTTGCTCTGGCTCGGCGAACTCTGCAACGACTTCGTAATAAACGGGAGGGTCGACTGCGTCGGATTCTATAGCAAACAAGCACAAACAATTAAAAACAATACATGTGGTCACTGAAATAGGGGTTAAAAATATTTTTAATGGATTCTTGGCATTTTTCTGGATTTAATGAAATTTGAATAGAATTAATCGGAGCTCGTATGAATTAGTTATGAATTTTTAAATTTTCACTGTGTTTTTACTATAAAAAATCAATTCCTTAATGATTTATTGCGCAATTAAATGAATTAATGCGTCAACGGACCACAGGGACCAACGCTGATAGGTGGGCCCATGGGTCAGTGGCACGGGGAGGACGGCGCACGTGGACCCGGTCCACGCACGTGGGTGCGGCGCGGGCGCGCGTGAACGGCTTCGATCTGCTGAGGCAGATTGGACGGCCCCGGTTGAGCCGAGGCCTAGTCCCGCCGGCACGCGCGGCCCGATGGTCACCACCGGCGACCATCCGGTGCGGCGGAGGACAGCGGCAAGCGGTGGAGGAGGCGAGGAAGACGGTGGGGTGCTCACCGAGGTGCGGCGACAGACGGAGAACGGCGAACAGCGGCGGACAGAGGGGATTAGTGGCGGCGATGCTCGGGAAAGCGACGGCGACAGCGTCTCGATGGCATAAGGCAATGACGGAGGCCCGGACGAGGTGCGGGAGGTGATGGGGAACGGGGTTCTCGATCTTCCGTCAGGTAGAGATAACTATCGTTTTGGTGGAACGCGACACACCGATCCTGCTTTAGATCAATAGACCCGATCCCTGCAACCTTAGCACCACGACTTCTCTGGTTATCAACCGTGTCACAAATCCGGTTGACCTCGCCAAGAAGGCTAATCCCTACCTGCGAAACAAAGAACACAAGCAAGAACCCGAAAGTACGCAACTCAATTAAAGTGACAATTGCAGATGAATGATTAAGCACTCGAAGTTGGGGTTTCACAACCGATGACGGCAACTGTTCGAAGACAGATTGATCTAAAGCAAAACCCAAACCTAATATGGGCGGAGGCTACTGAATATATAGTCTAAGGGTCATCACATCCCCTGGACGCACCCTCTAACGGGCTCTAAGACGATACACGGCCCAACGGACCAAAAGACGGTGACGCAGCACCCTGGCAGATTCTGGATGCTGACTTGTTTCGACGATTCCTGTTGACTCCGGTGGAATTTGGATGTCAAACCAAAGCCATTGGTTAGCTTATGAAATTATCTTTCTATGCATATGTGGATCGTCGAAAACGGAGTCCGTATGCATCCTGGGCATCCGTTTTACTGCAGGCTGGTTCTGAAGGCCGAGGCAGACTCGAACTCAAGTTGGACTGGGCCTCCGGCTTGTCTTGGGTGTCCTTGCTGTTCTTCTCCGCCTCCACACCTCTCTCCAAGTACTTCATGATCCTCTCCAATGTTCCTAAGCAAAATAACATCATTAGGTAGCAATCTATTCTCAAAACTATGAAAAGGATTGCTTAAGAACGAGCTCACCTCTAGATTTAATTGTCGCATTCGAGCTCGGGTCATTCGACCTTGCATAACGGTTGGAGGATCAGTGCCTCCGGCTTATCTTGGATGTCCTTGCTGTTCTTCTCCGCCTCCACACCTCTCTCCAAGTACTTCATGATCCTCTCCAATGTTCCTAAGCAAGATAATATCATTAGGTAGCAATATATTCTCAAAACTATAAAAAAGATCGCTTAAGAACGAGCTCACCTCTAGATTTAATTGTCGCATTCGAGCTCAGGTCATTGGACCTTGCATAACGGTTGGAGGATCAGCGGGTGTATCCGAAGGAGTGATGTCCTCATCATCCTCCCCCTCTTGAAGTGGAGTCGTCCTCGACTCAAGCTCATCTTCTTCTCCCAAATATGGCTTCAAGTCTGCAATGTTAAATGTAGGACTAACCCCGAACTCAGGTGGCAACTCAAGTTTATATGCATTGTCATTTATTTTCTCAATTATCTTAAAAGGACCAGCAGCTCTTGGCATTAATTTAGACTTACTCAACTCTGGGAATCTATCTTTTCTCAAGTGCAACCAAACCAAATTACCCGATTCAAGTTTAACTTCCTTTCTACCTTCACTACCAGCAATTCTATAATTTGCACTCATCTTTTCAATATTTGTCTTAGTGGTTTCATACAATTTAAGAATAAACTCAGCGCGCTCTTTAGCATCATTATGTGTTCTCTCAGTGGTAGGTAAAGGCAAAAGATCAATAGGAGCACGGGGGTTAAATCCATACGCTACCTGGAACGAACTTACCTTGGTGGTGGAGTGTTCCGCCCTATTATATGCAAACTCCACATGCGGCAAACACTCTTCCCACACCTTCAAATTGCGCTTCAAGATTGCTCTCAACATGGTGGACAAGGTGCGATTCACTACCTCAGTTTGTCCATCGGTTTGGGGATGACAAGTTATAGAAAACAACAACTTTGTCCCCAATTTATTCCACAAAGTGCGCCAAAAATGACTCAAGAATTTTGCATCGTGATCTGAAACAATAGTAGACGGCATACCATGCAAGTGAACGATTTCTTGAAAGAATAGGTTAGCAACATGAACATCATCATCGCTTTTATGACAAGGAATAAAATGTGCCATCTTAGAAAAACGATCAATCACCACAAAAATACTATCCCTTCCCCTCTTAGTCCTTGGTACTCCCAAAACAAAGTTCATAGATATATCAGCCCAAGGAGTAGAAGGAACAGAAAGAGGCATATACAAACCATGTGGGTTCAACCACGACTTAGCTTTTTGACATGTGGCGCACCGAGCCACGAACCGCTCTACATCTCGTCTCATCCTTGGCTAAAAGAAGTGGTTGGCCAGCACCTCCTCCGTCTTCTTGGCACCAAAATGTCCCATCAATCCTCCTCCATGTGCCTCCTGCAACAATAAAAGACGAACGGAACCAGCTGGAATGCATAGGTGGTTAGTTTTAAACAAAAACTCATCATGTATCACATATTTGTTCCATGTACGCCCCTCTGTACAATTCGCCATCACATCTTTAAAGTCATCATCATTAGCATATTGTTCTTTAATTGTTTCAAGCCCAAATATACGACAATCAAGTTGGGACAGCATAGTATATCGTCTAGACAAAGCATCAGCAATAATATTATCCTTCCCTTTCTTGTGTTTGATGACATAAGGAAAAGATTCAATAAATTCAACCCACTTAGCATGTCTACGATGCAGTTTGTTTTGACTTCTAATATGTTTTAATGATTCATGATCAGAGTGAATAACAAATTCTTTAGGCCATAAATAATGTTGCCACGTTTCTAATGAACGAATAAGAGCATACAATTCTTTATCATACGTGGAATAATTGAGAATATGCCAATTTAATTTCTCACTAAAGTAAGCAACGGGTTTACCTTCTTGCATCAGGATGCCACCAATGCCAATCCCACTAGCATCACATTCAAGCTCAAAAGTCTTATCAAAATCAGGAAGTTGTAGTAATGGCGCGTGAGTAAGTTTGTCCTTCAAGAGAGCAAAGGACGCATCTTGTTCTTCTCCCCAATGAAACGCAACGCCCTTCTTTGTCAACTCGTTCAATGGGGCTACAATGGTGCTGAAATCCTTCACAAAGCGGCGGTAAAATCCTGCAAGTCCATGAAAGCTCCGCACTTGTGTCACGGTGGTGGGCGTTGGCCAGCTCTTTATAGTGTGCACCTTGGCTTCATCTACCTCAATTCCCTGCGAGGTCACAACATAGCCAAGAAATGATACTCATTCGGTGCAAAAAGTGCACTTCTCGAGGTTACCAAATAAACGTGCAGCACGCAAAGCAACAAAAACAGCACGTAGATGATTAAGATGTTCAATTAAAGACTTGCTGTATATCAAGATATCATCAAAATAAACCACCACAAATTTTTCAATAAAAGGACGTAAAACCTCATTCATTAAACGCATGAAAGTGCTAGGTGCATTAGTTAAACCAAAAGGCATTACTAACCACTCATATAAGCCGAACTTAGTTTTAAAAGCAGTTTTCCATTCATCTCCTAATTTCATTCTTATTTGGTGGTATTCACTTCTCAAGTCTACTTTAGAGAAAATTATAGAACTACTTAACTCATCAAGCATGTCGTCTAGCCTAGGGATAGGATGACGGTACCTTATTGTGATATTGTTAATGGCTCTACAATCTACACACATGCGCCAACTGCCATTTTTTTTGGAACCAAAATAACTGGGACAGCACAAGGGCTAAGGCTCTCACGTACATACCCGTGGTCCAAAAGGTCTTGGACTTGGCGTTGAATCTCCTTAGTCTCCTCAGGGTTGGCTCTGTAGGTAGCTCGATTTGGCAGACTCACTCCAGGAATCAAGTCAATCTGGTGCTCAATCCCTCGAATGGGTGGAAGTCCTGGAGGTAGCTTAGTGGGAAACACGTCACTATATTCCTGCAAAAGGTTAGTGACAGAAGGTGGCAAAGTGCTAGCTATATCATCAGTGGAAAAGAAAAATGTGTTTCCAGAAGGAAAAGGAAAAGGGAAAGAAAAGAAAAGAAAAAGGGATTTCCAGAAGGAATTTAATTCCAATAATGTGTTTTGATTTATTAAAATGATTTCCAGTGCTCTAAAAATTCCAATAAAAATCCTATTAGTGTATTTTGGCAAAAGGAATATAGGAAAAATATTCCTAGCCATAATAATTTATTATTTTATATTTTCTCTAATTTAATTAATTCTCTTGGCCTTTTAAAATAATTTCTTGAGGCTTTTTCTTTAATATATTTTGTGTGGCTCTATTTAAGGGAAAACTCAGGGTGTGACAATGTTGGGACTTAGTCCGTCGTTCCATTGCCGCCGCCGCCTCTATGCTGTTCATTGCTGTCTCCGGCTTGCCCCGAAGCTGCAACGTAAATAAAGGTATAAGTCTATTTATTTATTTAAGAATGCAATAATGCATATCTGATTTCCGTGGATACCAGTGCTGCGTCCTGAGATTGGTATTGGTATTGCGGTTCCGTGAGGACGCAGTTCGTGCTGTTTTGCTGCGGCCCGCCTTATTTGGAGCCGTCA
The DNA here is from genome assembly GCA_003991445.1 of Oryza meyeriana var. granulata. Lineage (NCBI taxonomy): Eukaryota > Viridiplantae > Streptophyta > Magnoliopsida > Poales > Poaceae > Oryza > Oryza meyeriana. Next base: position 72,035 of record RYFJ01001026.1, on the reverse strand, counting down.
TACAGCGGTGCCAGATCGGGGTGTGACATCAAAAACTTTATCATTTCGGCAACGCCAAATTGATCAACATAGTGCGCTGGCTCCAAATAAAATCAATTTTTTTATGGACCTAGGCACTCCCATAAACCAATTTCCAAATATATTTTTGGCATTACGGGGAGGGGGGATATTAAAAGCAAAGAAGACACATTGTCAATCAGATTGAGCTATGTGTGACATTCAGACAAAAGGTGCTAAATCATCTCTTGCGCAATAAAAACAATATTGTTTATCTCCCCCCTAATTTCTTTTTGTAGGGTTATCTTTTGGCAGGATTACTTTCTTGTGAAGGAACCACATAAATACTTTTATTTTTAGCGACACCTTCAACTGCCATAAGACCCTCTTGTGAATTTGCACATTAGAGTTCATGATCGCGTTATACATTGATCAAACCAAAAAATGGCCATTTTTATGTAGCAACCTAGTGTTGGCCAAACCGGCGGACCGGGTTGGCACGGCCCGAGGCACGGTCCGGCACGGCCCGCTACGGGGGCCGTGCCATACAGGGGCTGTGCCGTGCCGACCCGCGTGCCTCCCTCCTGGCCCATGACCCCGGCGTGCCGTGCTAGCACGGCCCATTGGTGGCCCACCGTGCCCGGGCCGGCCTGGTCCACTACGGCCTTCCTGCCACCGCGCCGGCCCGGGCGTCTGCCGCCTGCACACGCGCCACGAGGCCTGGAGAGCTGGGCCACTAGCCTGTTGGCCCCGTAGCGATGTCGCCGTCCTAAAAAAAGGGCTACAGTAAAAAAGGAAAAAAAAGAAAAAAGACTTAAAAAATTTGTAAAAATTAGAGGAGTGGTAAAAGAATATGAAAAAAGGCAAAAAAATTATTTGAGATAAGTAAAAAATATGAGGGTATTTTTTGAAGATATTAGAGGAGGAAATTTTCATTTTTTTAAACAAGCAAAATAACAACACATATAATTATGTAATTTAATTTCTGCATAAATATAGGGGAAATTATTTGAGATAAGTAAAAAAACATGAGGGTATTTTTTGATGATATTAGAGGAGGAAATTTTCATATTTTTAAACAAGTAAAAGAGAAACATATATATAATTATGTAATTTAATTTCTGCATAGATATAGGGAAAAATTGCGCAATGACCTTTATTGAATTTGATATTACACAGCTGCCTCATTAAAAACTCTGTCATGTAAAAACTCAATTTTGAGAAAACCATGACAAAGAAAAAAGAGTACATCTAGAGGTCAACACTCAAAAATAAAAAAACATTACTCTAGTTTCTTATTTTGTAAGTAAAGATTTTCGAACTGATCAGCCAAATCTTGGTTCTCCGCAGTGTGTTGGGCACGTTCCCTGGCTAGCTCCCAGTCTTTAACCGTAAGTAGTATTTTTACCACCTCACTGCAGAGATTTCTTCTCCTCTCCTCAATAATTCTTCCGCAAAGACTGAAGGCCGATTCGGATGATACCGTAGACACAGGTACCGTGAACACATCCCGTGCTAGCTTTGAGAGCACGGGACATTGGGTCTTGTGATCATTCCACCATTGAAGAACGTTGAGATCTTCCTGGTTGATGGAGTCGCTGTTGAAGTAAGTGGACAGCTCAAGGGCTTCAAGCGAAGCGTGTGCAGGACTTGTGGCGACTGAACTTCCACCACTGGTGCTCGAAGAAGAAGATGAACCACCCCAAATTCGGCCCCACTGCAATTTCTTCTTACCTGGTACAGGGATGGGTGGGCTCTTTGCACGCGAACTCCCTAAAACTTAGTTTCATACTTTCGAAACACTTCATACAATTTAGTCTTAGAATCGGAATAGTAGTTAGTGATATTCATTGCATCCCCAATAAGACTCAAAATATTAAGGAACCCTTGTATTTTACCCCTAGGATCGAGAATAAATACAAAAGCATACAAGTATGGAATGCCCCTCCAGTATTTAAGATATTTTTGCTTCATGTGAAATACTGCAAGTCCTAGTAGTTGGTCATCTTCATATTCTTTTAATAAAGTTGCAATCTCAAAAATTTTATGCAGAATTAAATTAGCAGTTGGATAGTAAACGTCAGACAAAGTAATAGTTGCATCATAAAATGTTTCAAGGAAGTAAGAAAACCTTTCCACAATATGCTAAGACTGTTCTGTCAGTATCGGTTGCCCGTCACTAGTAACAATATTCTTGGACTACAAAAAAATAGTTAGTATATCCTTGTAAGGCAAGACGTGTCTTAACATCAAATAAGTCGAGTTCCACCAATGGTCCGTATCCGTTTGGAACTTGCGTGGACGCTTGTCCGAAGCGATGCAGAATCGCTTGAAGGTCGCAAGTCGAGGATTAGAACCATTGAGCCATGTTATGGCTTCACGGATGGAATCGAGATATACACTTACTCTCTTAAAACCGGATTTAACTATAAGATTAATAACATGGCAAGCACAACGTTGATGTAAAAGAAATGATTCAACATAAACATTGAATAAAGGCTGCAGAATTTTCATTGCTCTGGAATTTGCAGCTGCATTATCTAGAATTACTGCAAATATTTTATTTGTGATGCCAAAATCCTCACAAATTTTAGAAATTCGTTCAGCAATATTTTCTGCAGTATGTGAAACATCAATTAATTTTAAAGCTATTACTCTTTTTTGTAATTCCCAGTCATCATCAACATAATGAGCAACTACACTAATATAGTCCTCCTTAGCCGTACCACTCCAAATATCAGATGTGATACTAATAGAAAAGGTGCATGTAGCAAACAATTGTTTAATACTATCCCGGCCTTGGTTGTAAACATTCACCAAGTCCTGGATTATGGTCTGTCTACTAACAGATTGAAACCTAGGATTATGAGCAGTTTTAATGTAAGTCTCAAATGCAGGAGACTCACCAAAGTTTAGGGGTAGATACTGTCTAGCAATTAAACGGGTAAGGGAATCTCGTGCTACCTGAGGATCATACTCTCATGAACGTACCGTACCGTCAGGATTTAGTACCAATTGCTGCTATCGTAGCTGGTAACCTTGCTTCTTCGAACACGCCTTAGCATGCCGCCTCAAATGCCCTGTTCCACTAGAAGATTTTCCAGAGAGTTTAGTCTTACAAATTCTATATTTTGCGTAAGTTACCTCCCTTACATCCGTGCCGGTCTCTTTGATCTCATCAAAATATTGCCAGGCGGAGGAAGTTCTTGATCTCTTCGAGTCGGTTGCCGTTGATAGGCTCCCGCTCGCAGTTCCGGATCCTTCCGAAGTCGCATGTACTTCCTCCCGCTGTCCTTGCGGTGTAGGAGTCGACCCGGAGTCGTCTCCCTGCGACACTGTAGCAACATTGTAGCGGCCGGCCGTGCCGAGCTGTGCCGGGCCGTGCCCGTGCCGTGCCGCACCGCCGGCTTAGGCACGGCATGGCTACTCGGGCTGTGCCGGCCTAGGCACGGTTACTGTAGCACCGTGCCGGGGCTGGCCTGATAGGGCATGGCCCATTTAAACATCTCTATAGCAACCAAACAAAGTAATCCTTTTTGTTTGACTGTGTTGTATTAGCTAGTCGGTGTACCAAATCATCCCATTCGACTAGCTTAGGGCCAACAATTGCTCGTCTAAATGAGATATTGATAGTCTAAATGAGATATTGATTGGTGTTGTACTCATAATATCTGCCAATGAGCAGTGTTTCTTTCAAGCCACATTATACAAAGAAGGATATTGATCTTTGAGAGGACGTATTCCCAACCACATATCTTCCTAGAATTTGATCTCTGTCCCATTGCCATGTCTAAAAGATCCATAACGAAAAAATTAAACTGGTCTTTCATTCGCATTAAACCAACCCAAAGTTGGGATATCCTAGGTTTATGAGACATATGGGTAAGAGGTTTTCCCTTCAAATTTTTATTTTGCAAAAGGTCCTGCTATAGGCCTTTGCTGTTGACCAACTGGAATAGCCATTTGTCTAGCAAACATCTATTCTTGATATCAAGGTTTTGGACACCTAGTCCACCTTGGTCTTTTGGCTGGCATATCCTTTCCCATTTGGTTAGTCTCTATTTTTTTTTGGTTGTCACTACTCTAGAAAAAAGAGATCTGTAGAAGTCCAGTCTTTGATGTACCCCCCATGGAATTTCAAAGAAGGACAGTGTGAACATGGAAAGGCTCGAAAGAACCGAGTTTAGAAGAACTAATCTCCCACCATAAGTGATGTTTTTGCCCTTCCAAGTGCTAAGCTTTCTCTCAAACCTATCTTCCACTCCTTTCCAATCAACATTATTGAGCTTCCAATAGTGAATGGGTATACCAAGGTATCTGAAAGGAAAGGATCCTAAATTACAACCAAACAGTTGTCTATATTTATCCTCTTCGTCCTTGGCTTTCCCAAAGCAGGAAATTTCACTTTTGTGGAAGTTAATTTAATACAAATTTCACAAATCATTAGATTTTGTTTGTTTTCTCTTGGTTGTGGTTTGGCTGGCTGTGTAAAACTCCACAATTCTTAATACAAAGATACGCAAAGCTTATGCGTATTCCTGAAGAAAAAATATATAATCAACCTAAACCTTTGCTTAATAAGTTGCAGTATGTTGACGCTTTTTTTTTTTGCCACACAACGAGAATCATCTAAAGCTTTGCGGTGTAGGAAGTCGCCAACCACCTCGATCTTAAGAAGCTCTTGACCAAGATGGGTTATGCAATCAAAACCGGCTAGCGGAGCCGATTCCAATAGATTGAGATAAACGCCTGTCTTGTGGGCGAAACGGAAAGTTTACAGGACAAACCTATAAAGAGGTAACTCGCAATCTCGTAGCGAAGACGGATGATTTACAGTGCAAATCGATAAAGATGGACGGACTAAGCTAAAACTAGGCAAAAAATAGAAGTATGATCGAAAGAACGATTCAATTGACTAATTGGATATTATGTTGTTGGTTGATCGGAAAATTGTCAATTAAACTGGCCATAGCCCTTTAAAAAGGTTGGTCTTGCGTTCCCTGAGTCTTTTTCATATCCTATTAAGGTTAGAGATCAATTAGGACCCATCAAACCCCGTGCATACCGAAGGAAACACGAAAGAAACTCGAACGGAACTCGGACTCGTCCTGTCGATCTGACCGTCAGGCTGGTCGGTCTGACCGCTTGCATACCGCTGTTCTGACCCGCGCCCAAAGGGCGGTCGGATAGGGCCTGTATAAAAGGCTCGTGTTCTCTTTTTAAATTTGACTTCCACATATTATATATTTTTCTTAGTACCAAATTCAGGTGTTAACACAATAGTAATGGAAATAGTACTACTACTGATCAGTGATCGCTGCCATTGATGATCAGTTACGAAAGTAACTCATTGCTTACAGAAGAGTGTTCTTGCATGCAGCTGCAACGGTATTGGCTGCAGAATCTTCGATAGGGAGAGAAAGGCTGCTGCGCCCACTACCAATCGCGATCTCACCAAGGATGCTTTTTCAACAGAACTCACCAATGGATGCTCATAGTTACAAACATGCTTCTTTTATATATGACCAATCGTTTCTGACAATAAATTCTTATTCGTATCAGCTTTGGAAAGCCAGACTCTGATTGATACTCCCTATAGCCCCTGTCACTATCATATCATTAGTACTTAGTACCTGTCCTTAAACTGTCTATGGAGAGACATTTCGATGACTCAAAATACGACAGCTGTCGAAATATTCAGTGGGGGGCAAGACAGTGAGCTGAGCATGAAAGAGACGCTGTATGCCCAGATGCTTTGTGTGTTTTAAATTATTTGTTATTCTAGTTTTATTTTAAGTTAAATATTTGTTTTTTTCATTAATTTCTAGAAATCTATATAATTTAACATCATAATATTTATGTTTTTAGATTAACCATGAAAAATACTTCCATAATATATATATAATTCTCATGTTATTAAACTATATATATTTTTAGGAATTGATGTTCAAAGATAGAATGCAAGAGCACAGCCGCAACGCATGATGCATATGATTTAATTAGCTCCTGGATCCAGTCTTAATTATGTACCTGCAGTTTATTGCACCTATATATGATTCTAACTAAGCTTAGCTAGTAAGCTTCATGACAGACCTTAGCTCAGCTCTTTTTAATTTGTTTTACACCATCATACACAAACATAGTATGTCACTGGAATCATTTCAAGTGTCTGAACCTGCAGCAGCTGCATGCATGCTGGATGATAATAATGGAGTGAGTAGCAGATCAGGACTAGCTAGTTGTAAATCCTTCTGCCGCCGGAGCCCGCCTCACGCTGGCAGTTGAAGTAGACGGCGGCGACCGGCGAGCCGAGGTTGTAGAGCTCGGCGAAGTCCCTGGTGTTGAAGTTCTGACGCCATCCAGGGGCGTACACTGTCTGACGGCCCAGCTGCTGGAACAGCACGAACACCAGCCGGTGGATTCCCATGGTCGGCCTAGGGCTCTCGTAGCACATCACCTCTTGCCCTGCATGCATGGGCATTTGCAGTTTAACGGTATAACAACAGTAGCTGGAGATCGAAATTGATTGGCTGGAACGGATGAACACAAATGAAGCATGCGTGAACAGATTGAGGCTTAAGGGAATATCTTGTTGTTTCTTGCGTTTCGTCCAAATAATTATAAAAAATATTTTTAAAAAATAAATTTAACAACTAGTTTGATATGCGATGTGTCACTTTACAAAAGTGTACGAGTGGTTGACTGTACTGACCAAATGTTGCTCCAGTAGTACCAGGAATATCAGTGACCAGCCTGGAGACAGACAAAGAGGATCAAACCACCATGTCAAGACGTGCACATATGTATAAATCAGCAGTTGAGTGAGTATATATCAAAACAATGATAGCTAACATCAGTGCCTACCAGTGTAGATACTCCCTAAGGTTGGGGTCGCTTGGGCTTGGAGCATCTGGGTCTACCATCACCTGCAAGTATAATCAAGTACAATTTAGTCATCATTTCAAGTTAAGCCTAAAGAGCTATATATATATATATATTTTAAAAAACAAAGATATAACTTCTGGTCTATGCACCAACTATACACGATACGTACGAGGGTGTAGAATGTCCTCATGTCATTGCCGCCGACCTCGACCCTGGGCTGCTGCGTCACCATGGACGGCTTGAGCTCGCAGCCGTTGGACACGGACCTGGCGCCGTAGCTTACCCTGAGGTTGGTGGTCCGGACGAAGGGGTCCAGCACGTCGCCCACAACCCTACCAACCACCAGAGGGTCCCTGCCACTGCCCCTGCCACTGCCAGCCATGTCAAACTAGCTAGTTGCAGAATGCAGCTGCAGTACTGCAAGTTGTTGCTAGCTATATATACTACTGCGATATATATATTAGCTAGATATAAGCAGATGGCTAGCTAGCTTAACTGTGTGTGGTGCAAGTTACTGCTGATAGCTGAGGCGAGTGAGATAGTCGCTTTATATAGGAGGCCAAGCTGACGGCCATGCAAAATATGTCCATGCCCATGTCCACCCAGCTGCTAGTTGCTGCTCACTTTGCCCTAGAATAATATCATCTCTCTGGCTCGCCGGCTGTACTGCATGCCCCTTTCTGCATCTTCCTGTGGACGAGATGAGCTCGGTGGTCACGCATCGATGGAGCCCTAGTCAGGAAGCTTTCTCTTTTGAGCTAGCCGGCCACTGGGAGTAGTCGACGTCGTAGTCTGAATTTACATATAGATGCAGCAGCTAGCAATCTACTCCCTCTGTCCTAAAATATATATGTATAAGTATTTTTGGATGAGTTTTTAATAGAAACTAAGGAGAATGGTGAAGTTAAATGGAGGATGGTTGAGATTACTAAGAAAATGGATAAAGAGATTAAATGAAAGATAGTTACGCTTAATTACCACGAGAGAGAAGACAACGAAGTTACTATATTTTAAGATTAATTTTAAATATTAAAAGGTATTATATTTTAGGATGAAAACCGGAATCGACTAGCTAGCAGTAATCTTGTAGGTTAGTTGCATTGCTAGCGGTTTCAAGGTAGAACTTAGCAGCTGGTTTCTGTTCGTGCTGATGAATGTCATGTCAGGTGAAGATGGGAGCATGCATGCACCCAGCAGACAAGGCTCTCTATAGCTAGCTAGCTACTGCCTCCAATCCGTACTAATTTGACGTCGTCTTTCTAAAGTTTGACCGTTGATATATCAGGAACTACTATGTATCTAGATTTATTTTATAAAAATTACATCATCAGAACTTGTTGTTATAATAAACTTGTTTTTTTTATAACATTACGATTTTATTGATATGCCTGAATATAAAGCGAAGGAAAACAATGATCAAAGTTGTATCTCGAAGACCATTAACAATACGGTGTTGCGTTGTGTTTGAGATGTCTGCCAATTAGCCGTTGATTGATTGAACTGTGGAGAAAACCAACAGGCAGGGCTAGCTGCCTCCATGCATTCTCTGTCTGCAATTCTGCACTGCTGTCTTAATCTGATGCCTGCTTATTATGTACAATGTTCTTGCTTAGCTTAATTTGTCCGGGCAAGATAAGCTGATACCATGTCTAGATGTGTCGATATATCAATGGTATAGCAATTATAATTCGTATATATAAATAAAGGCATTAATTCCTTTCCTTTCTATGTCGGCGCCGGTGATGTGAAAGAAGAACAAGATCTGAACTTCACAGAGAGAACATGAATTATTTGAGGGGGGAATGAATGCATGCGTGCAAGCTAGCTAGCACATCGTACTATATGGTCGGAAAGGATGAACAAGACGGGCCGCTTGGTAGACTTTCCTCTAACTGCATAGCTTACACAGGACGCGCTCTCAAATTAGGTTAAAGCTTCCGATAATTGTCTGCAAAGAATATTGTGGCGAGTGGTAGCTGTAACTGGATGATGCCTCGCGCTTTGCTGCATATTATATGGATGTATGTATGTTAAATATTGTTAAAATAATAGATGAATATGTTTTAAAATTATAGAAATGATTTAAGGGATGATAATTTGATATGCTTACATATTAAGCTCTACAATCTAATAAATTATAGATGATGTGACATACTTGCATGAGCTTTATAAAAATAATTGCTAATGGAAGATGATGTGACATGTTTGTATGTTAAGTTTTAGAGTCTATGGGTTCTAACTTTATAGAATATATAGATTAGATTGCACCAGTATGTATATATTAGTCCTCTTCTTCGCTACACATTTTTAATTACCATAGTTCGGGGTTCAATTAAACCACTTTTTTTCTTTTTTTGTGGCGAGAAAACTCCGGAGAGATCTCTCTATCTCAGGTGCCCTAAAGGGTAGATAAAATTTAACTTTTCTTATGAAAATGAATTGATCCAAATTTTTGGTCAGTTCAAGAAAATATATGGAAGGTCCAGGACAGTAAGATATCACTATATGATCGATCTCACCGAGAATCTGAACCATGGTTCAAACAACAAATTTCCGCAAAAACCATGACAAGTTTCATTAATTGTGATGTTGTTGCTCCTACTAATGTCTTTGAAGTCTTTACTTTATGCGTTGCCATGAAAGTATGTATGGAAGAGAAAATTCAAGGAAATTTTTGGGAAATTTCAATTTTCACGTACTCCCACAGTTTCAAATAACTTCTTGTTCTACATTTGTCCCAAGTCAATATTTATATCTTTGACCATTAATTTTTAGAAATTCATATAGTTTAACAACATGTAAATTATATATTATAAAAGTATTTCTCACGGTAAATCCAAAAACATAAATATTATGATGTTAAACTATATGAATTTCTATAAATTGATGGTCAAAGATATAAATGTTTGACTTAGGACAAAGCTAGAATGACAAATAATTTGAAACATGGGGGTATTTATTTATGAAGACTACAATTGGGGGAAGTTTTTAATCCTAGTATCTATCTATCTCAGTACCACAGACAAACAGAATCTGGCATGGATGGTAGAAACAATTGACATATGTGGAACATTAGAGATGCCTTAGCGATATACATAGATAGTGGAAGAGTTGGACATCACTTAGCAACGAGTTTCCTACGTTGACTTCCTTCTGAATTTTCCATGTTCGCTTTAGAGATTAGATACTTGTATATTCGATTGGTATATATATTTATCTCGTGGGGGCAAGCATATGTACTTGCCGATAGAGTTATTGAGAATTTTTTAATCGATGAGGAAGATGAGACATGGTGAATATGCGTAATTTTAGTGACGGTCAATGAAGAAAATATTCGGCTGTAACTTTCTTGTTTCTATATTATTGTAAGAACTAGGTAGGCTTTTATTGTTTGTGTGTTTCTTGATAACTCCATATTCCAAGGGGAATATTGTCGGTACCCCATAAAAAATTGCGCAGGGTTCAATTATCTTCCACTAGGTCAATTGTTATGTGCTTCCATGTGTTGTGATATGCATGCCTTCTATTTACATGTCATAAGTCATACAATTTTTCTGTTCGTGTGGCTAGTGGGAATCGAACTCCAAACCTCAAGGTGTCAGAGATTTACATGAACCCACAGGCATATATACTATATCTAAGCAACCAAACTTTGTTCCATGGACTAGTATGGGCTATGTGTTCTCTATTTGGCCATTCTCGTCCTCTACAATCGGTTCTATAGAAGAATCAGTTCTATAGAAGATAATTGCTAGTATATTTTTCTAATGTTTTATGCTCTGACCTCTACCTTTTATAAAATCATGAAAAATGGCAGGGGCCTCCCCTCCCGTTTCCTTAAAAAAATCATGTTACCACGCATGCCATTCATATATACCCAAAGATGTGTCTTTATATGCGATGCCATGTTACACAAACTTGCCTAGCCTTAAGCTAAGGAAAAGAAAAACCACACACACAGCTTTCATGCATACCATGAAAAGGAAAAATAAAAGCATATTATAATGAACAAAAGGAATTTCCCTATTTCCCTATTCCTGATTTTAAAGTGACAGCATGCATAAATACATAAGGTTTGACTAATTTTATTTCCTCCCTTTTTGGCTGGCTATCTAGGTATATCCATCATCACTTCATCAGCATGTATCCATGCATGTGTCACAGGCACTGAGCGTCTACTACCATGCTCGATTGTCATGGCCACAATGCACCACGCGTCGGAGGACACGTAATTTGATCTATCATCTTATCTTTTGTCTCAAGTGTTGGGAAAATTTTGACTCTCTCAGCTTGAAAACCGGGAGGTGATCACAGGATGGCAAGTTCTACCCTTGCGCATGCATGATCACAGCGATTTATCGCCTTCCATTTAGACTACGCGTGATGATTGGAAGTGTGCCAAAAACCTTCCTTTTTGGAGCAGCCCCCGATTCCCTCAGCACAAAATTAAAAGGGGGAGGCCAGCCATGAGAGTGGTGACGATCTCTCTCACGGTTCCTCTCTCCCGACAACCCTAAAACCCTAGCCGATCCTCAGAGCGCTGGAAGCGAAGAGAAGGGCCGTTCTCGGGCAGTGTAGGTGGTGACTGGAGGGATTTCGCTACCTCACCCGTACCTCTACTACATCTACGACGAACGCCGATGCGATTCGAGGAGCCTCGTCCTCTACATCCACACCGGACTTCGCCAAGGAACTCGAGCAAATCGTGATGGCTTCATCACATGCTCGTCAGTCTCCTAATTCCACATTAGGTGATCAAAGGATAGGCTAAACATTTAATTTTAGTAGATTGCATAATCTACATTTGGTATCAGAGCCAATGTTTAGCCCCTTGATCCCATCATCCTGGCTGAAGTCATAATATGCTTCGGGTTCATGTTTTAGCCCTAAATTTTAGTCTAATTAACTGAATTTTACTCGGATTAGGGTTCGCATTAGCACTGCTTATAGGTTTTTAAGTTCAAGTTTAAAATTTATTCGATTTTAGGGCCTGGGTAGCAAAGTAGAAGGAGGAGAATCGGCGGGTATTCAAATCCCCAATTTTCCCCCAAAATTTTAGAACCCTAATTTGAAAAATCCCTAAATCCCAAACCCAAAATCCCCAAAATTGAATCCCCAATCAATTTTTCCTCGGGTTTTAGGCTTACCGAAGGAAGACCTCGTCGCCGTCGGGGTCATGTCAGCATTGGCTCGCTGCACGCACCTTGCCGCCATAGCATCCGGCTGGAACCCGAGCGGCATCAATCCGCCGCTCGGGCCCCGGGTGGCCTCGTGCCGCCGTGGCCTTGCGCCGTCCTTGTTGCCGTCGACCCCATGGAGCAGTGTGTAGCATCAGCCGTTGTGCACGGGTGTTTCGCCGCCGCTCTGCCAGGTCGCCGCCGCCATCGCCTCATTGCGAAATCGGGGAGAAGGGGATGAGAATGAGGATTAGGGTTAGGGATTCGGCTGCCGAGGAGTTTTGTTCCGATGCGAAACAATCTCAGCCGTCCGATTAGATCTCAACGGACGCGATCGGCTCGCCATTTTTCCATTAAATCGTGGCCGTTCATCAAGCTTTGGACGACCATCTCAGTTAAAGACGCGGGATTGAATCCGACTGTCCATCAGATTGGACGGATCATATCAATCTTGCCCGGCTCACTACATTGTTGGGTCGATCCGGGCCGCGCGTGACCGCGCGCGCTCGGCATAGTGGAAGGCCGCGCGGCTTTGGGCCCCGCGCGCGCTGGCGCATAGTAACAGCCTGATTCCAATTTTGGGCCGTTTTGTTTTTTATTTATTTCCAACTATTTCTATACTTTTTCCATTTACAAAACCTATATAATTGTCATTTTATGCTCAATAAATTGCTGAAAAATTATGAGATAAATTTTATTAATTATTTCTAGCTAAATGGAACCAACGAAAAGTTTGGCAAAATAATTTTTCATGATATGAATTTAGTTTCTACCAACGTTGATTATAAGTTCAAGTCGTTTTTATGGATAAATTAGTTTTTCTTAATTATATTCACCCAACGGTAATATAGTTAAGAAATTTATTTGAATATTAAGTGTGTAATTAATTATACCAACCTAGATTAATCACATGCTTTACTTATGTCTTTTCTCATAATTTTTCAACTCTCGGTCAGCTTAGAGAGCTTGAGTCCCTCGATGGACCAATTATACCAAGTGGTAGAGTACTATGTTACTCAACCTAGGCATGTTGGATTACAATTATGCCATTAGGAAGGATCCCCCTGTGGATCCCCTCTACACTGATGACAACTACACTAAGCTTAAGAGGCAGTATGAGGAGAAATTAGCAGCATGGGATAAATCCAACAGGATGTCTCTCATGTACATTAAGAGCAACATTTCCCTTGCTGTTATTGGGGCTATTGTGGACTTCAGTGATATACGGATGTACTTAGCTAACATTGATGAGAACTTTAAGAGTTCTCTCAAGACTTATGCTAGTACGATAATTATGAAAATGTGACAAGCCACTATAATGGTAAAGGTGGCATTAGAAAACATATCATGAAGATGTCTGCCATAGCCTATGAGCTTAAGTCCATGGACATGGACATTTCTAATGGTTTCTTAGTCCATTTCATCATGAGTTCACTGCCCCCTGACTATGGTCCATTCAAGATTAATTACAACACTCAGAAGGATAAGTGGACCATATCAGAGCTGATTTCTCACTCTGTTGAAGAGGAGGAACGCCAAAAGGCTGAAAAGCATAAGAGGCAAGAACAGTTAAACCTTCTCAACAATGCTGGTGGGAAAAGGAAGTTCTATAAAGAGGAGAGTAGTAACTCTCAGATGAACAATAACAATAATAAGAAGAAAAAGCCCAACCTAGCTCCCACTTAGGCAAATCAGGGCCCTCAAGCTGCCCAGAAGGGTAAGGCACAAGCTCCAGCTGTACCATTCCTGTGAAAATTTTGCAAGGAGGAGGGCCATGCACAGAGGGACTGTCCAGGCTTCAAAGCTTGGCTCATCAAACATGGTAATAGTTTTGTTGATTTTGTTTCTAATGTTGATGAATCATTTTATGTTGATTTTACCCATAATACATGGTGGGTTGACTCAAGTGCCACCGTGCACGTTGCTAATTCATTATAGGGATTTCGTACCGTGAGAACCCTAAAAAGAGGGGACAGAATCCTAAGAGTTGCTGATGGAGCTCAGATTGAAGTTCGGGCCGTTGGAGAACTTCATCTTCAACTTCCTAGCGGTCTTAGTCTTTTACTTTATGATGTTTTATATGCTCCCTTTATTAAGAGGAACCTCATTTCTATAATGGTTTTAACCGAGACTGGTTATGAGTGTAATTTTGCTAAGAACAAATGCATTATTAAGTATAATAATAATGATATTGGTCTTGCCATCGTGCAAGACAAGCTCTATTTACTCTTTTTGGATGATAAAGTAATGAATGTTCTAAATACTTGTAATGAAAATGAGACGTCTTCGAAATTGTGGCACTGTCATTTAGGCCACATTTCTAAGGGGAGAATGGAGCATCTAATTAAAGAAGAGATACTTCACCCCTTAGATTTTTCGAATGCGGATCATTGCTTAGATTGTATCAAAGGTAAATTCACTAAGACAATTAAGAAAGGAGCTATTAGGAGTACGAGTTCATTAAAAATAATTCACACTGATATATGTGGACCGTTCTTTGTTACATTTATCAATGGTTATGACTCGTTTATAACCCTCACAGATGACTACTCCAGTTATGGATATATTTTCCCTATTAAGGAAAGATCTGAATCACTTGATAAGTTTAAAATCTTCAAAGCTAATGTAGAAAATCAATATAATGCAAAGATAAAAGAAGTGAGATCAGATCAAGGAGGAGAATATTACGGGAGATATATTACTTATGGACAAAGTCCTAGGCCTGCACAATATCTTTAAGAGCATAGAATAGTTGCTCAATATTCTATGCCTGGATAACCACAACAGAATGGAGTGGCAGAGCATCATAATCGTACACTTATGGATATGGTACGCAGTATGCTCAGTCATTCTACTCTGCTTGTGAACTTATGGATGGAAGAACTTAAGACAGCTACCCATATACTTAACAGAGTCCCTAGTACATCGGTTCCCAAAACACCTTATGAATTGTGGACTAGGAAAAAGCCGACACTTAAATATTTGCGTGTGTGGGGTTGCACTGCAGAGGCCAAAATATTCAACCCACAACAAAAGAAATTAGATCCTAAGATCGTGAGTTGTCATTTTATTGGATATCCAGAAAGGTCTAAGGGGTACCGGTTTTATTGCCCAGATCGCGTGACTAAATTTGTGGAAACTAGGCCCGCAGTATTCTTAGAAAATAATGAAGTCTGGGGGAGCTCACAGGAAAGGAAAATCAATCTTGAGAAAATTCGGGCCAATATTACACCGGATATCCAAGAGAATAATGTCCAAATTAATCATGTTGTACCTCAGATTATAGCACCAACACCTCAAATTGAGGCTGTTGTGCAACAAAGCATAGTGACTCAGAATGAAGTAACAACATATGTAAATTCTGATGATACATCTTTTGTTGAGAACACTAATGTTGAGAACACTAATGATTTAAATACTCAACAAACTTCTGAGGCACATAATGAAGAAATTCCACATGAATCTCCTCAACAAACAGTGACAAATAATGAACCACTTAGAAGGTCACAACGAGAGAGGAGGTCTATTATCCTAAATTATCATGAGGTTTATTTAGGCGAAGATATTGGGAAAGCAAATGATCCCACCTCATTCAAAGAAGCGATGATGAGTGATCATTCATCTAAGTGGCTTGAGGTTATAGAAGATGAACTAAGATCTATGAATTATAATGGAGTCTGGGACTTAGTAGAAATTCCCTAAGGAGCAAAAACAATAAGTTGTAAATGGGTCTACAAAACTAAGCTTAACTCTAAAGAGAATATTGAAAGGTTCAAGGCAAGACTTGTGGCTAAGGGTTTTTCACAGAGAGAAGGAATAGATTATAATGAAACCTTTTCTTCTGTCTCTAAGAAAGACTTGTTTAGAATTGTCATGGCACTTGTTACTCATTTTAATTTAGAACTCCATCAGATGGATGTTAAAACTCCATTCCTTAACGGTGACTTGCATGATGATGTATACATGGCACAACCCGAGGGTTTTGCTATGGAAGGTAAGGAACATCTGGCTTGTAGACTTAAGAAATCAATCTATAGATTTAAACAAGCGTTTAGACAATGGTATCTTAAGTTCGATGAAATAATTAAGAAATTCGAATTTAAGGAGAATGAGGTGGATAATTGCATTTATCTTAAGACTAAGAGTGGAAAATTTACAATAATAGTACTCTTTGTGGATGACATCCTATTAGCAAGTAGTGATAGTAATATTGTCAATGTTTTACACCGGCAATAAATATATGGGGCTACTCGGCGGATGGAAACTCGGTGGATTGCAAAGGAACACAAGGAAATTTTATACTGGTTCAGGCCCTCGATGTGAGGTAATACCCTACGTCCAGTTTGTATGTATTCCTTTGAGGATATACGGTGGTAGTTCTGATGAACTGTATGGCCGTGTGCTTCTATGAGCTCTTCTGCCCTCATGGGGCGCCCTGCCTCCCCTTATATACTGGGGGACAAGGTTACAAGGTAGGAGTCCCCATCGGATTACGACTAGGAGATCTCCCCTTAGAGATATAACGTACCCGACTAGGACTGTATATTCCTTTCTATACAAGGCGAAGTCTGCCGAATCTAGCTATACCTCTAATTACAAGGCTAGGCCCATCCTCTATCCGAGTGGCCCATATGCTTGTCATGAGGTACCCGGGGCCCATGGCACCCACAGTAGCCCCCGAGACCTTCATAGTTGAGTCACAGCTGATGCCGAGTGCTCATCCTCCACGGTGAAGTCTTCCCGAGTGCATTGCTCCCGAGTACTCTTTGTCTGAGTGCTGCTTCTCCCGAGTCCTGCTTCATGTCAGCTGGCAGCGAGGCTATGAAGGTCTCGATGTAGATGTTGGAATAGTGTGCGCCGAATAGGCGCACCTATTAGGTGTAGCCCCCGACTTTGTGCTTAATTGTGAAAACAATTAAACATGAAGTCAAAGATCTTTAACCTTGTAGTCTTTCCCGAGTAGATTACTACTGGTACATGAGACTCTTCGGTATCATGTCAACCGGAATATGATTTATAGTCTTGCCGAGTAGGGAACTACTCGTATATAGGACTCCTCGACTTCATGTCAGTCGGAATGTGCGTTTATAGTCTTGCCGAGTAGGATGCTACTCGTATATGGGACTCTTCAGCGTCATGTCAGCTGGAAAGGGGGTGTTTATAGTCTTTCCTGAGTAGTATACTACTCGAAAATTAGACTCGTCGGCATCATGTCAGCCGGAAAAGGTGTTTATAGTCTTTCCCGAGTGGCGTCCCATTCGGAAGTTAGACTCTTCCGCATCATGTCAGCGGGAATGAGAATTTTATAGTCTCTCCCGAGTAGTGCACTACTCGAAAGTTAGACTCTTCAGCGTCATGTCGGCTGGAGTAATGTTGCTCATGGCAACTGGTGGCCGCGCATATAGGCCGAGTACCACTGTATGAAAAATAAATCCATTACGTGGTTAGGTGTACTCGAGAGAGATACCTGTATCTCCAATTTCAATGAAGACCAGCTTGTGATCCTTGTAAGGATGTATCCTCGAGACCTGGCGGATAAGACAGATACCCAAACATATATGTTTAGCAATAAGGCTCTCATGAAGCATATCTGTTTACCTCATCGGCTCCTGTTGGTAGCACCAGCGCTATAATTTCAACTCAGCCTGCGGGCGGCCCATATGGAGCATGCTACCGTAGGAACTCATATCTTGGTGGCTGCTACCAAATAAGCCAGCCTGAGCCGACCTATCCAGCATAGCTCTAGGGAAGTATCATCCATCGCATGTCAGGATGAGTTTTTTGGTGTTGGTAACCGCAATCAGCCAGAGAAATCCTTATTCGCAAGCCTTTCCGACTTACGTTCTGGATGCAAACTGGTTGCCACATGTACCCGAGTAGGTATGTTGCAGGATCTGCTTGCCCTCCTCAGGTGTGACGCAGTGCATGAGAACTCCGGATGCGCTTTGACGATGTAAGTCTTCTCTGACTTGGGAAAAGCCGAACAAGGTACCCGAACCTTGCATTAGCAGAGGGTTCGGCTGGTGACCCTCATGGGGCGTACCCTATCCAACAGAGTTATAGCCAAGCTAGGCACCCGAATCTTGCATTAGCATAGGATTCGGCTGGCGACCCTCATGGGGCGTACCCAACCTGACAGAGTTGCGGCCAAATAAGGTACCCGAACCTAGCATTAGCGTAGGATTCGGCTGGCGACCCTCATGGGGCGTACCCTACTTAGCCGAGTGGTACACAGCCCTGACTGGCGCCGGGGGCCGATTGTTAGCTCGCATGGAGCGTAGTCGGGGAAGATGACGTCCCGACTGGCGCAAGTACTCGGTGAGTAGCCTTCACGGAGCATCCCGAGTGTATTTTGGCAGACTTGTCCAGCCCCCGAGCGTAGGAGATGGGCTCGCAGCCCTGAGTTCCTGTCACGCGTAACCGGAGCTGGGCCTGCAAAATAATAATATCGGATGAGTAGCATCTGATGATGGAAATAATCACCCGAATAAAATGTATTTCACAATGTATGTAAATACGTGTTCTTCCTCTTTTTGATATTAATTTCCTCGAGTAGTTGACCCCTTACGTTTAAGCACTCTGCCCGACTAGTCATAGCCCCCTAGCGTCGGGAGTTGGCTCATGGCTCTTTCCCAGGCACGCGTTTTGGGTGACTTGAGTTTGTCTTACATGGAGCAGAGTTTCACGGATCGAGATTTATGCTACTCGAGTACTTTTGTAATCATTTAAGAGCAAAAACGGAAAAAAGTAAATGCGCACCTTGTACACCTATTAGGTGTAAGCGGCTGTGGCACTAGCAAGGCCGAGTGAGGAGATGTTTATCAGAAAGCGACTTAGCTGTTCGGTATTTGGGAGTGGGGATGCCATCCTCGTGTTTGAGCTTGTGAGCCCCCGAGCATGCCACTTGTTGTTCTGATAATCTTCAGTTGTTGAAGGTCGAAGGCGGTTGTGACCGACTGCCACAATGGAGCCGTCTGACTTGCGTTTGCGATTCCCAGCTTTAGTCGGGACCGCGTCGTCGGTGTCGTCCCGCTTCTTCTGTCAGGGTGACTTGTTGTCATCGAGGGCCTCGGCAACAGCGTGGGCCGAGTCGGCGTACTTGTTTGCCATGTCGAATAGGGCCTTGACAGAGTTGGGAGGCTTCCGCGTGAATTTGTCGATGAACGAGGTGTCTTTGACTCCTTTTCGAAAGGCGGCGATGACGACCTCATCCTTGATGTTTGGGATCGAATTTTTCTTCTCAGAGAACCTCTTGATGAAGTCACGAAGAGACTCATTCTTCCTTTGATGCAACCGATATAAGTCGTGCTCGGAAGATGGCCTCTCGCACGTTCCCTGGAAGTTGGCGATGAAGCGTTCTCGGAGTTCTCTCCAGGAGCCGATTGATTGCTTGGGAAGTCCTGTTAGCCATGTCCTCGCTGAGTCGGCTAGAGCGACTGGGAGGTAGTTAGCCATGACTTTGTGATTTCCCCCAGCTGCTCGGATCGCCAGAGTGTAGACCGTGAGCCAGGACTCAGGATTGGTCTTGCCATCGTATTTGTTGATGCCTGTAGGCTTGAAACTCGACGGCCAGTCGACCTGTTGTAGCTCCTGGGTGAAGGCTGGTATGCCTTCATCGTCATGAGGACTCCGACCCCGACTACGGCGGCGAAACCGCTCGTGATGGAGGCCGAAATGCTCGTTCTCGTCTTCCAGTTGGCGTTGCTCGTCTTCTTCTCGTTCGCGGCGCCGAGCATTGGTGTCCTGCCGAAGATCACGCCATAGTTGGCCTCGGAGATCCCGGTTGTCCTGACGGTCACTTCGACGTTGCCGGTTGTTGTTTGGGTTGCCGAGTGACGTCTGACGTGCCTCCGTATGCAGCTGACTGGAGCCAGCCGCGCGGCGTCGCTTTGAGGTAGACGAGACTGCCGTTGGGAATGTCGACCGATTGGTCGGTATGAGGGTATCGCCCGACTGTTGGTGCTACTGACATGCAGCAGCGGTAAGCATGGCTTTTATCCTTGCGATCGTCGGGGTGGCCTGGTGATCAGGCCCAAGTTGGACCGTGTCCAGTAGGGTTGCGGCGGCCACGATGTTCTGTTGTGGCGTGACGAAGACGTCGTGGTCGCCGACTCGGGTTTGGAGGGCTTGTTGCTGAGCAGTCCGCCCGGCTCTGCGCAGATCGTCGTTGCGGGCGCGCAGGCGTCTTGCTTCTTCCTCTTGTTGTTCTCGCAGTCGGCTGGCCTCCTCCTCTTGCTGTTCGCGTAGTCGGCATGATTCCTGAATAGGAGTAGAGCCTCTGGATGCCATGAAAATTTCTCGCGGCGGAGTGAAGCTTGCCGAGCTGGTATCCGACTTGGAGTCGGAATCCGACTGGGAGTCGTAGTCCGACTGAGAGTCGTAGTCGGAATAGTTGATGGGGGTGATTACAACTCCGACCTCCCTAGATCCGATCTCGAGCGGCTCGGAGCCGTATCCGAGTCGAACTCCAGGGGATCGGGTTTGCCGCGTCGGATGTAGATTGTAGATATCCGCGGCGTCGCTGAGTCCGAACGGGAAGTTGACGATCTCTTCCCTTCTCGGCCCGATCTCGGCCGGCTCAGAACCGAGTCCGAGTCGAACACTGAAAGGAAGAGTTGTCCCTGGACTCAGGCGTATTGGAGATCGCCGCAGCATGTCGTCGAAGATTGCCGCAGCGTCGTGTGGGCCGACTGGCGCGGAGTCAGCTGGTTCCTCGGCCAGTTGGATCGGGTCCGTGTCGGCCGGGGTGAGATTGCCGATCTGGTCGGCGACGAAGTCAAGGCTTCTGAATGCGATTGTATCTCCGGGGGGGAGTTTGCCGCCGTCGACTTCGGTTGCTGGATCCATCGAGCTTGTAGATGTAGATCGCGCCGAAGCCCCTACCTGGCGCGCCAACTGTCGATGTTTTACACCGGCAATAAATATATGGGGCTACTCGGCGGATGGAAACTCGGTGGATTGCAAAGGAACACAAGGAAATTTTATACTGGTTCAGGCCCTCGATGTGAGGTAATACCCTACGTTCAGTTTGTATGTATTCCTTTGAGGATATACGGTGGTAGTTCTGATGAACTGTATGGCCGTGTGCTTCTATGAGCTCTTCTGCCCTCATGGGGCGCCCTGCCTCCCCTTATATACTGGGGGACAAGGTTACAAGGTAGGAGTCCCCATCGGATTACGACTAGGAGATCTCCCCTTAGAGATATAACGTACCCGACTAGGACTGTATATTCCTTTCTATACAAGGCGAAGTCTGCCGAATCTAGCTATACCTCTAATTACAAGGCTAGGCCCATCCTCTATCCGAGTGACCCATATGCTTGTCATGAGGTACCCGGGGCCCATGGCACCCACAAATATGCTGTATGAGACAAAGGGATTCTTGTCATCCAATTTTGATATGAAGGATCTTGGTGAGGCATCTTATGTATTAGGCATTGAAATACACCGAGACATGTCTAACGGAGTATTAGGATTGTCTCAGAAAGCTTACATTAGCATAGTATTAGAAAGATATAATATGAGTAAATGCTCTGTAACACCTGCTCCGATAATTAAAGGGGATAAATTTGGACTATTCCAAAGCCCAAGAAATAAATTAGAATCATATCAGATGAAATTGGTACCATATGCTTCAGTTGTCGGAAGCTTAATGTATGCTCAAGTCTGTATGCGTCCAGACTTAGCATTTGTTACAGTGATGCTTGGCAGATTTCAATCGAACCTAGGTTTAGACCACTAGAAGGTTATAAAGAAAATCTTGCGCTATTTGCAAGGCACTAAGCATTACATGCTCACATACAGAAAGTTTGATAAGCTTGAAGTTCTAGGCTACTCAGACGCTGATTTTGCCGAGTGTATAGACACTAAGAAGTCAACATCAGGTTATGTCTTCACCCTTGTAGAAGGAGCAATTTTATGGAAAAGCTCCAAATAAACACTGACTGCATTGTCGACAATATAGGCAGAATCATGTTATGAAGCTACGGGGCAGGCCGTATGGCTTAAAAACTTCATCTCTAGACTGAGAGTGGTTGATAGTATTGAAAAACCACTTACAGTATACTACGACAATAAAGCCGCAATATTCTATTCGAATAACAATAAGTCGAGTGGTGCTGCCAAACACATTAATATTAAGTATCATGTTGTGAAAGATAGAATCTAGGATCAAACCATTAATAGTACTAAGTCAATGCTTGCGGATCCGCTAACCAAAGGCTTACCTCTCAACTTATTTAAAGATCATGTAGCCGGCATAGGAATAACTGAGTGCCTTTGAATCAGTGATTCTGGATATAGGGGCATTAGTTTCAACTGACTCCCTCAACTGACTCCTATTAAGAATTAGACAGAGTTCTTTTGAAGTCTTATAGTGAACTATAGGTACTGGAGTCTTGGTAGTACATGAATACTACCCTGACGCGTTACTTTAGGGAACTATTCTACCTTGAAAGAATACATCAGCCTCAAGGTCAAGGGGAGAATGTTGGGAAAATTTTGACTCTCTCAGTTTGGAAACCGGTAGGTGATCATGGGATGGCAAGTTCCACCCTTGCACATGCGTGATCACAGCGATTTATCGCCTTCCATTTAGCCTATGTGTGATGATCAGAAGCGCGCCAAAAATCTTCCTTTTTGGAGCAACCCTCGATTCCCTCAGCACAAAATTAAACGGGGGAGGCCGGCCGTGAGAGTGGTGATGATCTCTCTCACGGTTCCTCTCTTCCGACAACCCTAAAACCCTAGCCGATCCTCAGAGCGCTGGAAGGAAAGAGAAGGGCCGTTCTTGGGCAGTGTAGGTGGCAACCGGAGGGATTTCGCTAACTCACCCGTACCTCTACTACATCTACGACGAATGCCGGTGCGGTTTGAGGAGCCTCGTCCTCTACATCCACACCGGACTTCGCCAAGGAACTCGAGCAAATCGTGATGGCTTCATCACATGCCAGTCAGTACTCCTAATTCCACATTAGGTGATCAAAGGATAGGCTAAACATTTAATTTTAGTAGATTGCATAATCTACATCAAGTGGATTCACCATACGTCTCCACATCAAGATGATTCACGAGCAAATCAACAAAGAAAAGCTAAACTATTTCTAACCTTAAAAAAAGAACCAAAAATAGCAGGTTGATTTTCACGATTGATTGTTGGAGGTTTCAGTTAATCAACCTCTTGGCTCCTTATGCTTACAGGAGAGATGATCTTGCCTCGTACACTGTCAGAATAAAATTTGCTCTCAAATCTATGTAAAACGAACTTAAATACTTTCCAAAAGTTGTGAGAAATCGATTGGGTCCGAAGTTCCGGTCCTAGGGCTGACTCAAGCTCTATGTTTGATTAAAATAAACTGGCAGGAAGATCAGATTTTAGACTAAAAGTTCTAGTCTCCGCCTTGAATTATTTTTAACACCGGACGTTCTGGTTCAAATCCCAAATGAGTCTGATTGACCCAATAAAATTGTCCATATTACCAAACATTAACAGGTGCAAACAGATTTACATGCAACTAATTGAGTCAACTCGATCAGAGGATTTCTTGCAGAGGCGAAGGTAACACATCGATGCAGCTGGATGTACAACCTCACCCTCGGCCCCTGGCCATAAGCCATTGCGATGTCGTTGTTGCCTCCGAGGTAGCTTTTCCGCGTGAATGCATGGTACCCAAACTTTGCACATATATATATATATATATATATATATATATATATATATATATATATATATATATATATGCTCCGGGAGGGAGGCTCGTCAAAGACTTCGTTCTTATCTTCGTAGCACTTGTGGCTTTACGAGTACGCTACCTTTATGCTGTTGCTTTCTTCTTATTCATGGGTGTTTCTTTTCCGCCGAAAACAAGATTCTTCATAATTCTTTATGTCATTTCGCCGAAAACAAGTCTTCTGTGAGAGGGAATATATATATATATCTCAAAATAAGTCACATAGATATTGTGATGGCATGAGATTTATAGAGGATTACACATTATTGGACTAGGGCAGCGGTCAGTCCATGCAGAGATCGAATCAGATTGGGCCTGTTTGGTTGCTCGAATGTCCTCAGCCTAACTCATATGTCTCATTCAGGATGAGCTTGGCCCAACTAGTGAGATGTAATAGGAGTTGTTTGGTTGCATTGATCGGTTGAGCCTGGTTTCTCTCGTACATTGGTTGGTTGGTTGAATATAAAAATTGTATGCAAGGGATTGTGTTTGGTTGGATGTGTGTACATGGAACCCAATTACCTCTTTATTTAGATGGTAAGATTACCATACCGCACATATAAATATAGAAATATTTTCTAAGTCTATAATAATTTCAATTGTAACAAAATTTGCAATGTTTAATTTAATCAACTAGACGAAATAAAATTTACCAGAGTTCATGGCCGACGGATCCAGTGGCCACGAGTTGGAGGCTACCTGATTTGGCGCTTTGAAGCTATCGCTGTCAGATCCGGCTTGTCGCAGCTCGTGAAGGAGGCGATGGCGGTGGCCAGTGAGGAGGACGATGCCGACGAGAGCAAGGAAAAGAGGAGAAAGATGGTGGTGGCGGAGATGACGTCGCCCCTCAAGCGTCCAGATTTGGGTATCCTTCTCGAGCCCTCCTTCCTCCCGCTCTCTTCTTCCTGTTGAATCTGGTTGAGATCGAGCTTGTGGCGGCCGGATTTGGCTACCTCGAGCTCGTGGAGGCCATCTGGTGGCATCGAGCTCGTGGGCTACCGGTCGGAACTGTTGAAGAGAGGGTGATCGATGGAGACGATGGCGACTGAGCGTGATGGAGATGATGACGATCGAGGAGTGATGGTGAATTGGGTGGTCAAGAGAATAAATGAGAGAAGGGGGTGGCAAGATGCCACAACTCCTGCCCATCGCTTGCACCCGCTCATCCCATGCCTACACCCACATGCCCCTACGTCTACATGAGCCAGGCTGGCTAAGGAGCTATAGCCGATTTCTGTGTTTCCCCTCAACCTGGCTGAGCGGCCTCTTTTGCACCAGCAGAGCCTGGCTCCCACACGTGTGTAGGCAATCAAAGACGACGATTTCTGCTGGCAGGATGCGAGCCACCCTCAGTACAGGCAACCAAACACACCCATTGTGTACATATTTCATAAGGCCAAATTAGTGCATGTTACCCGTCCTTGAATGGAATAATGCTACTCAATATTCACGCCATACAACATTATATTGGTTGCCTTGTTAATTTGGAATTTTTTTATTTTTTGAACATTTTTATTTCTTAATTTTAAAACTAAACTCTTCCAAAACTTATTTCCAAATTTGAACCTTTTAGTCATGCCATCTCGCCTGACGTGACCAACAACACCGTCACGCTATGAGTAGTGGGTGTGGCGGTGTTCTTTTGCCACGCTAGTTTAGCTGGCATGGTAGAACCTTTGCCATGCCAGTTAGGCGTGGCCAAATAACATCGTCACACACGAGCCTGGCATAGCAGCGTTCTTTGGCCATGCCAGTTAGACTGGTGTGGCCAAAAGGTTTAGATTTGAAAATAAATTATCGAATGTTTTATTTTTAAAAATAATAATGTTTATATAATAAAAAATCATTAATTTGCAAGTCAAACCATTGGAGGGTTGGGAATGTATGATTTGGTATGGTGTACATCAACTAACATTAAAAAAACTCAAGAATTTTATACATATACTTCTACTAATGTATGATTTTCTCAGCCCCTTTCTTTCTTTTTTTTAACTCACTTAATCTGGGACCACCTAATAGACATACAAACCAGGGGCAAAACATGAACTTCAGTTTAAAAAAGTAAGGGTAAAATCATAAAGTTAAAAAGGTACGGGTAAAATCATAATTTCCATTGAAAACATGGGTAAGAACACAATTGTACCCTTACTCCACTTATGCATAAAATTTTAGTTTAATTTCATTCTATTCTAACAGTAACGGAATAAATACGCACGATAGTTTTGAGAGTACAAATTTGTTAGGTTTTCATCTTTTTTTTTCTGCTCTTTATGTGTGATGTATCTGAAATTAAAATTTTATATTTAGGTACAGGCCAGTAAGCTTGTTGAAAATTCTTTTTGGCATTTGTTAGTTAAGCAATATGCACCGTGAGTTCATCTAAAACTTGTGTGCATGGAAAATGTTTCCGGATATACAGTTGGCCCATCCATTAAACCACATATAGTTTTTACATAGCCCACATATATATATATATATATATATATATATATATATATATATATATATATATATATATATATATTTATTTATTTATTTCGGCCTATCCATGCGGCCCAAGACCAACGCCAAGACCGACCTTGGGCGGTCGATACCCAATTTCTCATGCATGCGATGACTCAATCAGCTAAGACCAATACGGCAAGGACTCGTTCGACGTCGGACCGAGCAGCGACGAACACCGGCCGGCCGGTCAGCTCCGGTATCAGCGCATCACGGCGGCGGCGGCGGGACGGCAGCGACGGCGAGGGCAAGCATGCACTGCCTAGCTAGCATATGTGCTGGTCCGATATGATCCTGTACTGCCCAAGAAGACAAGAAGCTAGATAGCCATCTCTTTTCCGGCGATGGACAACGGCCGGCGGCGGCGCGTACGTAATTTCCTTGCACAAGGTACTCTAAAATTTCTTAATTAATTTCCCTTAATTCTCGGTTGTTCATTGATTTGTTTCATCATGTGCACTTCCAATTTCAAAAGAAAAATGGTAGTACTCCGATTCCTCGCGTAGTCAGTGGTTTCATTGATATGATTGTGTTGGAAGATGACGATGATATCCGCTACGGTCATTAATTCATGGTTGTGTAGTATATCTGATTCTGATCAATTAATGCATGATCGACATACTGAATTCGACAGTAGTCAGTGAACAAGGCTGTAGACGAATACTATAGTTACATCCACTGAGAAAGGCTGCCTGGTGTCGGTGAAGATGCGTTCTTGCAAGTTGCATGCAACTTTAATGACTTCTATTATCGATGCTTTGCACCGGTAATAAAACTATGGGGCTACTCGGCGAGGGTGAATTCGGTGGACTGCAGAGGAACACAGGAGAATTATACTGGTTCAGGCCCTCAAGGTGAGGTAATATCCTACGTCCAGTTGAGGTGTTATTCCTCTGAGGTGTATGGAGATCGATGATCTGGTTGTTCTTGTTCTCCTTGCCCTGAGGGGCGCCCTGCTTTCCTTTATATACTAGGGAACAGGGGTACATGATAAGAATCCCAGTCGGATACGACCAAGGGATTTTCTTCTTAGAGATAGAGTCCTATCCGACTAAGACTATGTTTCCTTATTATACAAGGTACAGCCTGTCGGGTGCTCTCTTATCTCTAATTACATGGTTCGGCCCATCCTCTATCCGAGTGGCCCATGTACTAGTAATGAGGTACTCGGCGCCCATGGCCACCACAGTAGCTCCTGAGACCTTCATAGTTGAGTCACAGCTGATGCCGAGTGCTCGTCCTTCACGGTGAAGGTTGCCCGAGTGCAGTGCTCCCGAGTACTCTTTGTCCGCGTAAGTCTTCTCCTGAGTCCTGCTTCATGTCAGCTGACAGCGAGGCTATGAAGGGTTTTATGTAAATATATGAATAGTATGCGCCGAATAGGCGTACCTATTAGGTGTAGCCCTCGACTTTGTGCTTAATTGTGAAGACAATTAAACATAAAGTCAAAGATCTTTAACCTGGAAGTCTTTCCCGAGTAGATTACTACTGGTATGTACGACTCTTCGGTATCATGTCAACCGGAATAAACTTTGTAGTCTTGCCGAGTAGGAGACTACTCGTATGTAGGACTCTTCGACTTCATGTCAGTCGGAATATGTGTTTGCAGTCTTGCCGAGTAGAATGCTACTCGTATATGGGACTCTTCAGCGTCATGTCAGCTGTAAAAGGGGGTTTATAGTCTTTTTCGAGTGGCGTCCCACTCAAAAATTAGACTCCTCCGCATCATGTCAGAGGGAAAAGATATTTATAGTCTCTCTCGAGTAGCGCACTACTCGAAAGTTAGACTCTTCCGCATCATGTCAGCGGGTAAAATGTTGCTCATGGCAACTGATGGCCACGCATGTAGGCCGAATATCACTTTATGAAAATAAATCCACAGCATGGTCAGGTGTACCCGAGAAAGATATCTGTATCTCCAATTTTAATGAAGACCAACTTGTGATCCTTGTAAGGATATATCCTCGAGACCTGGTGAATAAAACAGACATCCAAACATATATGTTTAGCAATAAGGCTTTCAAGAAGCATATCTATTTACCTCATCGGCTCCTGTTAGTAGCACCAGCACTATAATTTCAACTCAGCCCGCAAGCGGCCCACATGGAGCATGCTACTGTAGGAACTCATATCTTGGTGGCCCAGTGCTGACTGTGTAGGCCCAAGCCCATCTAGTCGGCATCGGCTCTATAAAAAGACGGGGAGAGAGAAAAAGATTCCGTCGTCTTCCCTAAATCAGCCAATCTCTTCGTCTTCCACCTTCGCGCCCAACTTTTCGCCTCCCGCCCGGCTAGGGTTAGCTGCTGCTATTCCCCACCCGAACTCAGGCGATTTCAATCTTCCTCGTTTGCTCCAAGCCCCCGATTCGTTTTTTCCCAAATCTCATCGCCTCTAGTCATGCCGAAGGCGTCGGATCTTGTGGGTGCGCTGGGGGGTTCTTGGCCGATTTCAGATTGCGGCTCGGTGAAGTTGAAGCGGCTGGAAAGCGAGCTGAAGTTGCCCAGCCAAGAAGTGATTCGCTGGCGGTCGGCCAGGGATGAGTCGAGCCCAAATCCCCGATCTGGAGAAACGATAGTTTTCGCCTCCTTTTTCGATCGAGGCTTGTGCCTTCCGTCTTCTGATTTCTTCCGCCGCATCCTTGATTTCTATGGGCTGGAGTTGGTGCATCTGAACCCCAACTCCATTCTTCAGATCTCTATATTTGTTACCCTTTGCGAGTGCTTTCTGGGTGTTGAACCCCATTTAATCCTCTTCCGACATCTGTTCCATATCAAGCCTCAACCCTCTAAGAGCAATATCAATGTGATTGGAGGGGCCGGCCTTCAACTGAGGAGCGACGGAAAGAAGACGTACCTCGATTTGCCCTTGAAATCTTCTCTGAAGGGCTGGCACAAGGAGTGGTTTTATTGCGCCGACCTGGCTCCTTCCTTGCGCCCGTTTACTGGTATGCCGCCGACGGTGTTGCCAAACTGGTCAGCAGAGCCGACCTTTGAAGAAATGGGCCAGGCACATCTGTTGTTGTCGAAGATAGATGACCTCAAGAGGGCCGGCTTGACAGGTCCTTGGGTGGCTCGTCGCTTCTTGACCCGGCGCATCCAGCCGCTGAAGCTGAGAAGCTCATTCGGCTGGGCCTTCAAAGGCAAAAATGATCCTGACCGAGTGAGTAACGAGTCGGCTGACAAGAGGGAAGTGACAGCGACCCTGTTCGGCTACTTCTCCGAAGGGGTGATCGCGACCGAGGACGATAAGCGCCGGGTTGCGGCTTATAGCTTCATTCGGCCTCGGACCAAGGTAACCTTTAACCTTCTTCTGTGATGAATGCCCGTGGAACCGTAGTTGTTCAGCATAGCGTGACGCATTTGGTTGACTCACTTATAGTGGCATGAAGAATTTGATGAAGACTCACGTCCATTGTCGGCCGTCGCGTCGAAGAAGAGGCCGAGGAGTCCCTCTGCTGCCCAAGCCGACTCCAAGAGAGCAGGGAAGAAGCCGATTTTATATCGGGGCGAGGGGGCCATGACGGCGCACGCCGTGAGCGGAGGCTTGAAAATAAAGGACGCCGCTGCAGCAATGCCCACGTGGTCAAGTCCCAGGTTGAGACCTGCGGGTTTGAGCCCGACGTTGTCGAGCCCGGCCGTGGTGCCAGCGTGGGGCCGGCTAGAGCAGACGCCGCCAGGGGCGGTGGCGCCCGAGCCGACCATACCGGAGTCAGGACCGACTTGGGTTGATACGCCACTGCCGACTGTGACGCCCACCGGGCCAACTGCCGGAGCTAGCGCTCCGACGGGGAGCAGGTCGCTCGGCAAGAAGCTGAAGTGGAGGTGCGCTGCTCCGGGTCTTCTGAAGTCTTTGTGTGTTGAAGCAGTGTCGTGATGTCTTGTTTCGTCGTGCAGGAAGCGGGCCGATATCGATCTCAAGGAGGTCGACCCGACCGCTCCACTTGATGAGCCTGCCCTAGCCGAGCCAGCGACCGCGGACACACTTGTTGAGCCGGCGGCCAGCTTGGTCGTTGAGACCGAGGTGGCCCCGACTATAGGGCCGCTACCGCCACCCGACCGGGAGGTGGCTGCTGAGACTGAGGCCCCAGCCCCCGAGGCGCCACTCATCGCGGAAGCCGCGGACGGAGCCCCTGAGCCGGTCCCGGAGGTCGCGGGGGATGGTGGCGCTGAGGCCAAGACCCCATCGCCGTTGTGGTCGTCGCCGTCGTCGTCGCCGTTGCCGCTGCCGCCAGAGATCCCACATCTGCCTCGGATCGAAGCTCCCCCACGTGTGATGCCCCAGACCTTCACATGGACAGCTCGCGACGGTACTGCGAAAAGCTTCAGGCTCGATGAAGTCGTTGCAAGGAGAGAGCGTGAAAGCCTGCTTTGCGCCGCCATCAGCGGGTCCCAAGGGGTCGCAGTATGATTCTTGTAGTAGAGCTTTGGCAATCTTCTTGTTTTGATGTTTGACTCCGTCCTTGATCCGTCTTTTATCCTGAGCAGAAGCTTGTCGACCACAATGAGGCGATGACGGAAATCTTGGTCGAGGTAGCTCCCCACCTCGCAGAATTGGAGCAGCTTCGGGCATTGAAAGCCGAGATGGAGGAGCGTCATGCGGGGAGGGAGGCCTGGTTGAAGAGCGGCGCCGATCAACTCAGGGCGGAGACATGGGCCCTAGCCGGAAAGATCAGAGGTAAGAGCCCCGAGTATATCTTCCCGACCGGACCGTTGATGTATTCGTCCAGCTGCGTTGTTCCCGACTGCCCAGTTGCGTCATGACTGCACAGTTGAGCTCTTGGCCTATCTGTGGTGCAGACCTCGAAGCGGAGTTAAAGACCCGAACAGAGAGGGAATCACAGCTGAAGGAGGCCGAAGAAGCCAAGGCCGAGCTTGAGAAGGTCAAGGCCGACCTGACAAAGGCCAACACCGAGCTTGACCGGGAAAGGTCCGAGTTGAAGGAGGCCGTCGTCAAGCTCGGTAAGGAAAAGGCTGAACTGGAGAAGACCGTGGCCGGGTGGGAGGCCGACTACGAAAGTAAGTCCTCAACCTGACTGTGATCTTAGCCAATCCATTAGTTACCCTGTGTGTAGCCGAATTTGACAAGTTTACTTGCCGGCGGATTTGGGCAGACATGAGAACCAATGTCCGGGCCCAGTATCAGTTCTACACAGAGGAGATAAGGTTGATCAGGGAGTCACGGGAGGCCCTCGTCGGGTCCGTGAAAGGGCTCCTTGACCTCATAGATCCCCGCCCAGTGGGAACCAGCTGCAGCAGAATCCCCCAGATAGAGGGGCGTCTCGAGGATGCACTGAGTGCCCTGAAAAGGTACTCGGATGAGCGTGTTGTCACCAGCGTGGCCCAGACCCTGGCGATGACCAAATTCATATACCCCAGGGCGGATGTAGAAGCCATCGGGGAGGGGTTTGCCGAAGAGACGACGCCAGAGGAGGCGCTGGAGCTGATCGCCCGGGCGAAGCCGACTGCTGAAATAATTACCCGAGACCTAGGTCTGTGAGGGCAACATGTTATGTAGTCGGGATATATAAACTTGTGTAAACAAGCATGTGTAAATATGTGTGCAATGCCACCAAGCTTATTATCCAGTTGTCATTAGCGTTACTTGACTGTGTGGTATGCACCGAGTTAGTCTGTCAGAACTTAATAAAAGCGTTCAAAGTAAGAGGCTGTACTCGGGCAAACGTGACAGTCATAGTAAGGCTTCATAACCGAAGTAAGATAAGCTCGTATGTTATTGACAGGACACACATATACATGCAGCCCCCGACTCACTACTCGGTTGATACAAGCGACGTAGTGAGTCAGAAGAACTGTACACATGAAAAATATAGAACTCAGGTATAGAAAGGACGTAGCTGTTCTATGTTCCATGAGTTGCTGATGAGAACGCCGTCTTCGGTCTTCAGTCGGTAGGCGCCTGGCCGCGTGACCTCGGCTATAATGAACGGCCCTTCCCATATTGGGGATAGTTTATGCCTATCTTTGATGGTTTGTATTTTTCTCAAAACGAGGTCCCCAACCAAAAAGGCGCGGCCACGGACATTGCGATTGTGGAGCAACGTAGGCCTTGAAGATACCTTGCCGACTGGATAGTTGCGGTGTCTCTTCCTTCCTCCAGCTGATCTAGTTCGATCAGTCGGGTATTGTTGGAGTCATCTTCTGA
Source organism: Oryza meyeriana var. granulata (assembly GCA_003991445.1). Taxonomy (NCBI): domain Eukaryota; kingdom Viridiplantae; phylum Streptophyta; class Magnoliopsida; order Poales; family Poaceae; genus Oryza; species Oryza meyeriana. The sequence continues at coordinate 39,583 of RYFJ01001026.1, read as the reverse complement.
GTAAGCCCGGACTCGTGGAGAGTCGAACTGTAACTCGGTAGGTAGCATAACCTCAGCACCGTAGACCAAAAAGAAAGGGGATTGCCCTGTTGCCCGACTAACCGTGGTTCTGAGAGACCAGAGAACGGATGGGAGTTCTTGTACCCACCGGCCCGCATATGGTTGTAGTTGGTCGAATATCCTGGCCTTGATGCCTTGTAAGACCATACCATTGGCTCGTTCAACCTGCCCGTTGCTCCGTGGGTGTGCCACAGATGCATAGCAGATCTTGATGCCGAAATCGTCACAGAAATCTTGGAATACGCCAGCCGCGAACTGAGTACCGTTGTCGGTGATGATGCGGTTAGGGACTCCAAACCGGTATAATATACTCATGATGAAGTCCTTTGCTCGTGCCGCTGTAATTGTTGCAACGGGTTTAGCCTCAATCCACTTGGTGAACTTATCCACCGCGACGAATAAATGTGTAAACCCTCCTGGCGCTTTCTTGAAAGGCCCGACCATGTCGAGCCCCCATACTGCAAATGGCCAGGAAATGGAGATAGTTTGGAGTTCCTGGGCTAGAAGATTTGTTTGTCTTGCATAGAACTGGCAACCCTCGCACTTGCGAACGTTGTCTTTGGCGTCTGTTACTGCTGTGGGCCAGAAAAATCCCTGCCGGTAAGCCTTTCCGACTAACGTCCTGGATGTGGCGTGGTTGCCACATATGCCCGAGTGGATCGAATGCAGAATCTGCTTGCCCTCCTCGGTGGTGACGCAGCGCATGAGGACACCGGATGCGCTCCTTCGGTACAGGTCTTCCCCGACTAGCAGGAAGCTTTTGCTTCGACACTTTATCTGCTCGGCTTGAGTGCGATCTTCTGGGAGTTCGTCGTCCATGAGAAATTTGACAACAGGAGTCCTCCAGTCTTGACATATGTGCAGCACCTCATTTGTGGTTGGGGTAGGCTCGCCTCCCGACTGCTCCGATGCCGGTTTCTTCTTGACTGATGGCTCCATAAGTTGCTTGACAAAGATTCCGGTTGGAACTGCTTCTAGCTTGGATCCCATGTTTGCCAGCTCGTCTGCTGCGTCGTTGTATTGGCGCAGGACATGTGTGATTTCCAGCCCGTCAAATTTGTTCTCCAGCTTGCGGACCTTCTGACAGTATGCCGCCATGGTATCATCGAGACAGGTCCAGTCTTTCATGACTTAGTTTACCACGAGTTGAGAATCTCCGCGCACAACCAGTCAACGTATGCCGAGTGATATAGCGATGCGGAGCCCGTGAACAAGTGCCTCGTACTCGGCGGCGTTGTGGGATGCCGGGAAGTGGATTTGTAGAACGTATTTCAGTTTTTCGCCAGTGGGGGATGTCAATATGACTCCGGCCCCGGCGCCGCCGATCCGTAGAGAACCGTCGAAGTACATTGTCCAGTGCTCTAGCTTTGCTGTTGGTGTAGGCAGTTGGACTTCTGTCCACTCGGCCACGAAGTCGGCTAGAGCTTGAGACTTGATTACTGTCCGTGGCTGAAAGGTGATGTCGAACGCCATCAACTCGAGTGCCCATTTAGCGATTCGGCCGGTGGCCTCGTGATTATGAAGGACATCCCCGAGTGAAAATGCTGTGACCACCGTGACTTGGTGTGCTTGGAAATAATGCACCAGCTTCCGAACTATGATAAGTAGGCCATATAGCAGCTTCTGGACCTACGGATATCTCGTTTTGGAGTCGGCAAGGACCTCGCTAACGAAGTAGACTGGCCGTTGTATTTTTTGAATATGACCCTGTTCGGATCGCTCAACCACCAGCACCGTGCTGACTACCTATGTTGTTGCCGCCAGATATAGCATTAGCGGTTCCTGGGGCAGAGGTGACGCCAACACGAGGGGTGATGTGAGGAATTGTTTGAAGTCTTCGAAGGCTCGTTGGGCTTCCGGAGTCCATTGGAAATTGTCGGCCTTTTTGAGTAGCTTGAAGAAGGGCATGCCCCGTTCGCCCAGTCGGGAGATAAACCGGCTGAGTGCCGCCATGCAGCCTGTCAGCTTTTGGGCGTCTTTGAGGTTAGTCGGGGGTGCCATGTGCCTGATGGCGTTGACTTTCTCTGGGTTGGCCTCGATGCTGCGATGTGAGACGATGAAGCCGAGTAACTTTCCGGATGGCACACCGAAGGCGCATTTTTCCGGGTTCAACTTCATCTTAAATCTTCGAAGGTTTTGGAAGGTTTCTTCCAAGTCAGCGATGATGTCTTCTTTGGATTTTGTCTTGATCACCACGTCGTCGACGTAGGCTTCCACGTTGCGCCCGATCTGAGTATGCAGACACCGCTGAATAGCCCTTTGATAGGTTGCGCCCGCGTTCTTCAGACCGAACGGCATTGTGATATAGCAATACGCTCCAAACGGTGTGATGAAAGATGTCTTCAAGCAGTCTTCCTCCCTCAGGCTGATTTGATGGTATCCCGAGTAGCAGTCGAGAAAACTGAGTAGGTCGCACCCTGCTGTGGAATCAACCACCTGATCTATCCTAGGAAGACCAAATGGGTCCTTGGGGCACGCTTTGTTGAGGTCGGTGTAGTCGACGCACATGCGCCATTTACCGTTTTTCTTTTGGACCAGAACTGGGTTTGCCAGCCAGTCCGGGTGGTAGACCTCTTTGATGAACCCGGCTGTGAGGAGTTTAGTAATTTCCTCCCGGATAGCATCTTTGCGGTCTTGAGCGAAGCACCGCAGCCGTTGCTTGACTGGCTTGGCGTCAGTCTTCACGTTTAGGGCGTGCTCGATCACCTCCCTTGGTACGCCCGGCATGTCGGACAGTTTCCACACGAAGATATCCTTGTTGGCTTGGAGGAAGGTGACGAGCGTGTCTTCCTATTTGGGGTCGAGTCCGGTCCCGACTAGAGCAGTCTTGGAGGGGTCGGAAGGGTCCAGGGGGATCTTCTTCGTGTCAGAGTCCGCTGAAATTCCCGACTTCGCTGCTTTTTTGCCGGAAATTGATCTTGCTCGACTTCTGTTGTGACGGCTTGCCGAATGCTATCGCACCCGACTGCCGCCTCTTGTGATTGAGCTAGTTCGCAGCTCTCCTTGTCGCAGGTGAAGGCTTTCTTGACGTCGCTGCGGAAGGAGAGAACTTCTGCTGGCCCAGGCATCTTCAGCACCATGTATGTATAGTGCGGTATCGCCATAAATTTGGCGAGTGCCGGTCGTTCGAGTATCGCGTGGTACGCAATCTCGAAGTCGGCGACCTCGAAGCAGACATTTTCTGTGCGGAAATTATCCCGCGTGCCGAAGGTTACCGGCAAGGTTATCTGCCTGAGTGGAGTTGATGACAGGCCGGGAATTATCCCGTGGAAGGGCGCATTGCTCGGCCGTAGTTCTGAACGAAGAATTTTCATCTCGTCCAAAGTCTTGGCGAACAGGATGTTAAGCGCGTTGCCTCCGTCGATGAGGGTTTTCTTCAGCCTGATGTTTCTGACGACCAGGTCCAGGACGAGTGGATAGCGTCCCGGGTGGGAAACCCGATCTGGGTGATCTGCGCGATTGAAGGTGATGGCTATCTCTGACCAGTGCAGGTATTGGGGGGTGTCGGCCGTGGAGACCATGTTGATGTCACGCGCTGAAAGCTTCTGCTTGCGCTTGGACTCATACGCGAGTGGTCCCCCGAAGATATGGTTGAGCTCGGCTTGAGGATCTTGGAAATCATCAGCCGGACCCGAGTCTGGCTTGTCTTTGTCCTTGTCGGCGCCAGACGATGAAGTTTGCTCGGAGGCGAACTTCTTGAGCATATAGCAGTCTTTGGCCGCGTGCTTTCCCTTGGGGTGGAAGGGGCATGGCCCGCTCATGACTTTCTGGTAGTCGTTGTTCCGCTGGGGCCGCGACTGACTGCGCTCCATGTTGGCCACCTCGTTGTCCAACTTCCGTTTACGGCTGCCAGACTTGTTTTGAGACGGCTCGTTGTCGGCTTTCGCCTTCTGTTCTTTCTGTCGGGGCTCCTTCTTCTCGTTGAGGGCCTCCGCGACCGCTTCGGCCGAGTCGGCGTATTTGTTGGCCATGTCGAAGAGCGCCCGGACTGTGGATGGTGGCTTCCGAGTAAATTTTGCAATAAGCGGAGCGTCTTTTACCCCTTTGTGAAAGGCGGCAATGATGGCTTCGTCTTTGACAGTTCGAATTTGGTTGCGCTTCTCAGAAAACCTTTTGATGAATTCGCGCAAAGACTCATTTTTCTTTTGGTGCAATTGATAAAGATCATGCTCCGAAGCGGGTCTGTCGTAGGTCCCCTGGAAGTTAGCGATGAACCGCTCCCTGAGTTGTCCCCAGGAACCGATCGACCGCCTCGGGAGGCCTGTCAGCCATGTCCTCGCCGAGTCGGCTAGTGCGACTGGGAGGTAGTTAGCCATGACTCTGCTGTCGCCCCCAGCAGCTCGAACTGCTAGGGTGTAAACGGTGAGCCAGGACTCTGGGTTTGTCTTGCCGTCGTACTTTTCGATCCCGGTGGGCTTAAAGCCAGTCGGCCACAAGACGTCCTGTAGCTCCCGAGTGAAGGCTGGGATGCCTTCGTCTTCGTGAGGGCTCTGACTCCGATCTTGGCGATGTAGTCGCTCGTGGTGGATGCCGAAGCGCTCGTTTTCGTCTTCCAGTCGGCGACGTTCATCTTCTTCGCGTTCTTCGCGTCGGGCATTTATGGTGTGACGAAGGTCTCGGTGCAGTCGCACTCGGAGGTCTTGATTGGGTCGGCGGTCGTACTGGTGACGCTGCCGGTTGTCATTATTGGTATTGCCGAGCGTCGTTTGCCGGGACTCTTCGCGTTGCCGACTGGAGTTGGCTGCCCAGCGTCGTGTTGATGCAGATGAGCCTGCCGTCGGAGAACCCGACCGGTTGGTCGGTATAGCAGTGTCGCCCAACTGCTGTTGCTGCTGACAGGCAGCAGCTGTGATCATCGCCTTGATCTTAGCGATAGTCGAGGTGGCCTGGTGATCAGCCCCGAGCTGGAGTGTGTCCAGCAGAGTTGCTGTGGCCACAACGTTCTGTTGTGGCGTGACAAAGACGTCGTGGTCGCCAATCTTGGTTTGGAGGATCTGTTGCTGAGCGACTCGCCCAGCCTGGCGCAGCTCGTTATTGTGGGCTTCGCGGTTGGCCTCCTCTTGTTGTAATCGGCGTGCCTCCTCTTGTCGCTCCTCTTGTAGTCGGCGTACCTCGGAAGGTGGTGTTGAAGCCATGAAGATCTCGCGGGAGAGGGGGAAGCTTGCCGAATTAAAGTCCGAGCTAGTGCTCGAACCGCTATCCGACTTAGTGTCGGACTCCGAGTAATTTATCGGAGTGAGAATGACTCCAACCTCTCTAGATCCAATCTGAAATGGCGCTTGGCCGTGTCCAAACTGAATTGCTAGGGATCGGGTCTGCTGCACAGGATTTTGATGCGCAGCGTCGCCGAAGCTGTGAGGGAGATTAACGACCTCTCTCCTTCTCGGCCCAACCCGGGCTGGCTCAAGGCCTAGCGCAAGTCAGACGCCGAAGGAGAGGGTTGTCCCGATGCTCAGCGATGTAAAGGACTGCCGCAGAAAATCATCAAAGGGGATGGCGGTGTCCCGGGTGCCGACTGGCGCAACATCGGCTGGTTCCTCGGTCGGCAAGATTGGATCTGCCCCAACCAAGGTGAGATCGCCGAGTTGATTGGCAATGAAGTCTAAGCTCCCGAAGGGAATTGCATCTCTGGGGGAGAACTTGTTGATTGAATCCATCGAATCTTTAGATGAGAAATTCGCCGGGCCCCTACCTGGCGCGCCAACTGTCGATGCTTTGCACTGGTAATAAAACTATGGGGTTACTCGGCGAGGGTGAATTCGGTGGACTGCAGAGGAACACAGGAGAATTATACTGGTTCAGGTCCTCAAGGTGAGGTAATACCCTACGTCCAGTTGAGGTGTTATTCCTCTGAGGTGTATGGAGATCGATGATCTGGTTGTTCTTGTTCTCCTTGCCCTGAGGGGCGCCCTGCCTCCTTTTATATACTAGGGGACATGGGTACATGATAAGGATCCCAGTCGGATACGACCAAGGGATTTCCTTCTTAGAGATAGAGTCCTATCCGACTAAGACTATGTTTCCTTATTATACAAGGTACAGCCTGCCGGGTGCTCTCTTATCTCTAATTACATGGTTCGGCCCATCCTCTATCCGAGTGGCCCATGTACTAGTAATGAGGTACCCGAGGCCCATGGCCTCCACACCTATGTTATAGGCTGAATCTTTATTGATTGGTCAAAAAGGATCAGGCGTGCCCATCAATTGCATGTGACGATGGGTACTTATATGATCCGTTTCTATAAGATTCACATACATTCTTTTTCACAAAAATTCCTCTATGTATTATACATCCCGTTATCAAAAAAAAAAAAGGTTTCAACTAATCCATCCAATAGGTTTCAACTATATTCTCTCAGTTGATCCTTGAACTTAATTAGGGTCTCCTTGGGTTAGTCATCTTGTCGAGAAATATAAGGTTTGCACGCGTACTTACTTGTAGTTTATGTTTTGTCCATGCATACATGTTGATTTTCTAAGATATTGAATGAACATAAAATGTATATTCTTTTCTCATCTTTTGTTATAGGCACCTGGAGTAACGTACTTTATGTTGGGTTTAATCCCACATCGAAAATTGATAATGGTAGAGCACAACTTAAAAGATAGAGACGGTCCTTACCCATCATACTAGTCTTTTGGGTTGTATAGGTCCAAAACCTAAAATTGTGTCTCTGGTTGAGCCTATGGAGTAGCAGGCCCAATGTGATCTGAGTGGCCCACAGTTAGTGGGCTGGGGTGCACATTCTAACAAGTGGTATCAGAGTCTAAGATTTCAAAACCCAGAGGGTCGCATGGGTTTTGATGCGATGGGGGAGATTGTGGGGCCTGCCTTTGGTTGAACCTGTGGGGTAACATGACCAATATGATCTAGGTGGCCCACAGTTGGTGGGCTGCGCATTCTAACAAGTGGTATCAGAGTCTAAGATTTCAAAACCTAGAATGATTTTCATGGGCCTGCCTCTGGTTGAACCTATGGGATAGCATGACCAATATGATCTAGGTGGCCCATAGTTGGTGGGCTGGGCTGCGGTTTTGATGCGATGGGGGAGCTGGGCTGCACATTCTAACAAGTGGTATCAGAGTCTAAGATTTCAAAACCTAGAATGATTTTCATGGGTCGCATAGTGGGAGAACCTAGTAACAAGTCTCTATGGTCACAAACCTAGAACGATTTTCATGGGTTGCATAGTGGGAGCATAGTGGGAGAACTTGGTAACAAGTCTCTAGGGTTGCATGGATTTTGATGCGACGAGGGAGATCGTTGGGCCTGTCTCTGGTTGAACCTGTGGGGTAGCATGACCAATATGATCTAGGTGGCCCACGATTGGTAGGCTAGATTGTGCACTCTAACGCTTTAATTACTCATTCTCTTAGGTGATACCGGCCGTACCTTCATATTTAGAGTTTTCTCAATCTATTTGCTGTATCAATGTACGCCCTATATAAAATTAACAATGTGGGTACACAAATGTGTTCGGAGAATCCAACACATGCATGTGTTAATTTGGTTATTTTTTCCCTTACATGCCTCCTTTGGAATAAATTAATGATTGAGCATCTTATAAATTTTAAAGGAAATTGAACATGAGGTCCAGGCAATATATGTTTTCCAGATAGTCATTTATATATGCAAATTTCCTTTTTTTGTGATCCTCTGCACGTGTACTCCCATAAATGTTTTCTCTATTCATGTTCTCTTGTCATTCATGTGTTCCAACAAGGCCCTAAGTTGGAAACATATTATTAATTGACAAGCAATCACTACAAGGATTTCTATCTATTGCAACAAAAATGCAACAAAATATAAATCATTCGCTAATACATAAAATATGCTATATAGTTAATACGCCCTATATTTATATACAGAGGGAGTATTAACTTGTGATTACATAGTTAATAATGACTTGATACATCTAACTAATAAAACATGCATATGCATGCATGGTACTACAATATGGGCCTGTCGACGGATTGGTACCCAAACACATTATCCATGTATATACGTGTGGAGGCCATGGCCTTGGGTACCTTATGGAAGGTAAATACGGCCACTCGGACAGAGGGTGGGCCGGCTAATACAATTAGAAATAGAGTAGAACTTGGTTTCATGTTACCTTGCATAACAAGGAAAGGAATATATCCTAGCCGGACCCTCTATGCTGATAAGGAATACCCTGAGTCGTATCTGACTGGATTTCCTACTCTGTAACCCTCGTCTCTCCAGTATATAAGGAGAGGAAGGGAGCCCCCTAGGCAGACAACAAATATAACGAATCTCACCAGAAAATACAGCGACAGCAATACACTACAACTGGAAGTAGGGTATTACCTCACACTGAGGGCCTGAACTAGTATAATTCCTTGTGTTCTTTCGAATCCATCGAGTTTAGGTCCGACACATAGCCCTATATTCAATACAGTCGATATAAAACATCGACAGTTGGTGCGCCAGGTAGGGGTAGCACCGAGATCATCATCAAAAAGCTTGATGGATCCAATTGTTGAAGTCACCGGCATTGCCTTCTCTCCCAAACACGTTGTCTGCTTCGGGAGCCTCGACTTCGTCGCCGATAAGTTCGGCAATCTCACTCTTTCTGACTCGGTTTCAACCCGATCGAAGGGAGATCCAACCAACCTTGTGCTGGTTGGCCTCATCAACGCTGCGGCAGTCTTCAACAACCTGCTTTGACGATATCCAAGACCTACGAGCCCCGGGGCAACTCTCTTTCCTAGTGTTCGACTCGGATATGGTCCTGCGCTGGTCGAGATCAGATCTAGGGGAGATGAGATTGTTAATGCCCCACTCAAACTCGCAAACGTCGCAACCGTCTTCAATTCCAACATGACGCGACATCTCCAATCCTCTGGACTTTGACTTGGATACAGCCCAGAGCCAGTCGGGTTTGAATCTAGGGAGGTTGGAGTCATCTTCACGCCGCTTCAGTACTCAGACACCAACTCCTTGTCGGAGGGTAGTTCGGGCAGCTTCTCACCTCCACGTGAAGTCTTCATGGCGTCAAAAGGGAGCACCCTAAGTCAAGATGCATGCCAACTACGTGAACAACAAGAGGAGGAGACTCGCCAACTGCGTGAGCAAAAGGAAGAAGAAGACAAACGCCTACAAGCCGAACGGGACAAGCACAACCGTCAACTGTGCCACACTAGACATCAAGCACGACAAGACATCCTCCAAACAAGAGTGGGTGACCATGATGTCTTCGTCACTCCTCAACAAAACGCCGTGGCCACAGCAACACTACTCGACACCCTGCAGCTAGGACCATGTCATGAAGCAACACCAACGACTGCCAAGATCAAGGCCATGATAACTGCTGCAGCGGTACAACAACGCCAGGAATCTACCGACACTCTGGTCCTCTTGGGCAGATCGACATCTAATGCTGCAACTTCATCAACCGCGGGTAGACGTCGGGTGTCGGCATACAACTGAAGGCACTCGGAATCTCTCCGTGGGCTACAAGATCACAAAGAAGATCACCGGCGACACCATGACGACTTCGGACACCGTGACAACCGCAATGCCAGAGAACGACTACGCCGTGATCTCCATCAAGATATCAACACTCGCCGCCGTGAGCACGAGGAGGATGAATGCCGCCAACTAGAAGACGAATAGGAACGCTTCGGTCTCTACCACGAGTGATTCAACCGCCACAATCGGAGTCGGAGTCCACAAAACAAAACCTACACATCTCAGTCAAGGCCAAGGACAAGGACAAGCCAGACTCAGGTCCAGCAGGACATTATCAAGACCCCCATGCTAAGCTCAACCATATCTTTGAAGGGCCATCGGCGTATGAGTCTAAGCAAAAACTGAAGCTGACTGCATGGGAAGTCAACGCTGTCTCTACCGACGTCCCTCAATACCTGCGATGGTCCGAGGTTGCCATCATGTTCGACCGCACGGATCATCCTAACCGAGTGGCTCATCCGAGGGGCTATCCTCTCGTCCTAGACCTAGTTATCAACAACATCAAGCTGAAGAAGATTCTGATCGATGGCGGGAGCACTCTCAATATCCTATTCACCAAGACGTTCGATGAGATGAAAATTCCTCGTTTCAAGCTACTTCCGAGTACAACTCTTTTCCACGAGGTAATCATCGGCCTATCTTCGACACCACTCAGGCAAATCACCTCACCGGTTATCTTTGGCACACGGGATAATTTTTGCATGGAGAACATCTGTTTCGAGGTCACTGATTTCGAGACAGCCTACCATACCATACTCGGGCAGCCGGCACTCGCTAAGTTCATGGTGATTCCCCACTATACCTACATGATGCTCAAGATGCTAGGACCCGCGGGAGTACTTTCCCTACGCAGCGATGTCAAGCAAGCCTTCTGCAACGACCCGTTTTTCTTTTCCCTGTTGGAATTCGCTTTCTGAATTCAGACTCCTCTCCTATCCCGTTCAGCTGTGCCCCAGTTTTTCTCCCCCTGGCCAGCCGACTGCCTTTCTCCCTTGTGCCGAGTAGATTTCTACTCAGTTCCTGAATCTTGCTCTTTTACCTTTGTTCACTTGGCCACCCTTGCCGCCGAGTAACCCTTACATTGCCGACTACCCTGTTAACCAGTTCTGTCTTGCCACCCCGACCTGCCCTGATCCGGTCAAGCTCACGACACCTTGCCTTATCAGCGGACGTGCTGTCTCATCGTCTCACCAAGTTGCACCACAGCCATGTTTTCAACGCTCCTCCCGTTGGACGCCAACTGCAGAAGTGGTGACGTGATCCGACCTCCACCTGCCCGCAACCCCGCTCGGACCAACGGACAATAACCGCTGCACCGCAAGAACCCGCTTGGACCAATGGATAGTCAGAGGCTCTGTCAGCAAAGTATCACCAACCCGTCCTTGCCACGACCTGAGTGTCTCATCGTCGCTACAGTGTATACCAACTCCCCCGGCGACGCCCAATCCCTAAGTCAATCTCTGCCTTGACGTCGCGTCACCTCGCCAGCTTATCGTGACTCCTTTTCCCTCTCTATTGCCCCTGCACCGCCGTGTCCCTGCCTCGCACGCCGGCTATATAAAGCCATCCATGCCTCCCCATTCTTCTGTTTTGCAACCTAGCCGTCTCTGCCAAACCGCCATCACCAGCTTCATAGCTAGGCCATCATCTTCCTTCTCCCCAGCCCCCGGAGCCGTTTCTGCTCCCCGAGCTCCATCGCCGCTGCTCATCGCCGAGCCTACCATCCGGAGTTCCTAACCGGTGAGCTTTGTTGCCCCGTCCGCACGATTAACTCAGCCGTCTACGATAAACCTTCATCCATCTGCCATCCATCCTCAGCCGACTGCTATCTTTCTGCAGCAGACTGCCGTGATGTTCTTTTCCTAGTGTTTTACCTCTTTTCAGCTTGGCAGTGATTATCTTTTCTGCTTGTTTAGATCCTGAACTGGTGGATGATCCAGAAGCCGTCTTTGCCGAGGAAGATCTTTCGCTGGAACAAGGCAAGCCCCTTTGATCATATTGTCTCCTATATGTGCAAAATTATGTTGTTTGCAAAATATGCATGCTTAGTTTACACCTTAAATTGATCGGCCTCGGTCTACAAGTGCAACCGATGGACCTACCCAGTAGTCGCACTTATTTTGGTAGGATATTGATGTATTCCTCCTTTGATAGCCCCACCGATAGCACGTTGGTATCCTATCTACGGATACGAATCCTGAGTAGATTGGCTTAGCCCTGCAGCGATTGTATTGTCGTTGGGAAAACATTGGTTTTTACTCAACTGTTTGAAAACCCGGTACTTTGCGTATCGGCGTGTTTATGAAAATAAATAAAGTTTGCGTAAACCTTGATGTACAGAGACAGTGCCTGTGTGGCCTGGCTATGTATTATCGATAAGGATCGTTTCCTTTGGGAATTGCATCCGAGCATTTTATAGTGCGACCATACGGGTAGTATGGGCTGCCCCTGGCCGAGTAAATTGTAGGTTTAGGGAAGTTTGGTGCCGACTGGAGTGGACTCATCTGAGTTGTGGCTCGTGAGCCCTAGTGCTGAAGGTGGTTGGAGCAGACCTGAAGCATTGATCCTGTGTGGATCCTCTTGCTGGCACTGGGTAACCCTAGACTGGCTTTGGAAATGGCCTTGTCACGAACTTCCGGTACAGGCCAGTACTCGGTGTAAGTTTCGTGTCGTATGGGTAAAGCGTACACCCTCTGCAGAGTTTTAGCTGAACTGTTCGAACAGCCGTGCCCACGGTTAAGGGCGATATAAGGTGATTCCCATAGCGTAGATTTGTTTGCCAGTGGTTTGTGAAATGAATTGTTGGGAAGGGAATCGTGACCAGAGTTTGCCAAGTAAGCAAACGGAAGGCCTGTGTGGCCAGAAACGGGTTTGTGTGACCCAGGGTGTTGAAGCACCGTAAGCAAGTGTGTGAAAAGTTAACAGGAGTAAGTCTTCGGGTTGTAGCCAGAAGATGATAAAGAGCAGGCTCTCGGGTTGTAGCCAGGGCAGCAAAGTTTGAGCTAACTGGTTATAGCCAGTGTAGCGAATATAACCGGTTGAAGCCGGAGATTGCTAAAAGAGATAGCTGAGATTTGGTTGTAGCCGAGTCTCAGGGTCAACGGGTGGACGATGCCACACGGGAGAAGTAACAGACTTAAGGAGTGGTCGAAGCCACTCGGGTGATAGCCGAGTTGTGTGGTCACTCGGTAGATCACCAGAAGATGAAAATGGAAATATGTAATTCAGTAACTATGTGTGGCGAGTTGTTGAAAAGCAACTTACGGAATGGATCGAGGCGTGAGCTTCTTTTCGCAACTAAAAATTTGACACACTAGAATTTGACAAGCAAAAATGTTTTTAAAGGCTGCTTTCGCAAATAAGACTCTTAGCCCCTTTTTGTCTAACCGACATGGCACCTTTCCCCGGCTTGCTGAGTACGAAAGTACTCACCCTTGTTCATATATATATATACTAGGCTTTGAAGAAGAAGACGAAGACCCAACTGCTGCCGAGTTCTTCCAGGACCAAGCCGACTACGAGGACTTCTGAGGTTTCAGACCTAGCTCCCAACCAAGCCTGTGGTATCATCGTGTTCCATCGCCGAGTAGTTTTTCCTCCCCTGCTTCCGCCCTGTCTGTGTTGTATCTCGCTAGTTTGCCTTGTTCTCGCCGTTGTCCATCTGGGGCCTGTCCTGGATGGAAACCTTTGTATGTATTATATGTACTCCGTTATATATTTATTGTACTCTAAGTTTGTATCACCGATGACTATGTGTGTATCCGACTACTGATCCAGGAATCGGGTACTGTTTGCACATGGTGGGCTTCCGCCTTGGTGGAGGCGCCACACCTTCACCTACGACATGGAGAGCTGCGAGCTAGTGCAATCTCAAGAAGCCGCAGTCGGACGGAGCAATATCCGACGAGCGGCATCCACTTCCCAGGAGCACTAGGAGGTTCCGGCAAAAAAGGCGGCCAAGTCGGGAATTTTAGCGGAGTCAGTTACCAAAAAGATCTCCCTGGACCCTTCTGGTCCCACCAAGACGGTGCTTGTCAGGACCGTACTCGACCCCAAATAGGAAGACGAGGTCATTACCTTCCTCCAAGAAAATAGGGACATCTTCGCTTGGAAACCTTCCGACCAAAGAAGGTGATCAAGCATTCCCTAAATGTCATGGCAGACGCCAAGCCTATCAAGCAACGACTACAGCGCTTCGCTTAAGATCGCAAAGATGCCATCCATGAGGAGATCACAAAGCTCTTGGCAGCCGGGTTCATCAAGGAGGTCTACCACCCGGATTGACTGGCAACCCAGCTCTGGTCCGAAAGAAGAACGGTAAATGGCGCATGTGCGTCGACTACACCGACTTAAACAAGGCGTGTCCCAAGGACCCATTTGGTCTTCCCAGGATAGATCAGGTGGTTGATTCTACTGCGGAATGCGAGCTACTTAGCTTTCTCAACTGCTACTCGGGATATCATCAAATCGGCCTCAAGGAGAAGGATTGCCTGAAAACTTCTTTCATCACGCTGTTTGGTGCATACTAATATATCACTATGCCATTCGGGTTGAAAAACGCTGATGCAATATACCAGCCCGCTATTCAGCGGTGTCTTCATACTCAACTCGGGTGCAACGTGGAGGCATATGTTGATGACATGGTATCAAGACCAAGTTCAAGAGAGACCTCATTGCTGACTTAGAAGAAACTTTTCAAAGTCTTTGAAGATTCAAGATGAAGCTTAACCGGAAAAAGTGCGTCTTCGGAGTACCTTTGGGAAAACTACTCGGATTCATCGTTTCACATCGCGGCATAGAGGCGAACCCAGAGAAGATCAATGCAATCATGAACATGGCATGTCCGACTTGCCAGAAGGATGTCCAGAAGCTGATCGGTTGCATGACAGCACTCAGCTGATTCGTTTCCCCATTGGGAGAATGGGGTATGCCCTTTTTCAAGCTCCTGAAGAAAGTTGACAACTTCCAGTGGACGTCCGAAGCCCAACGAGCCTTTAAGGATTTCAAGAAGTTTCTTACCAAGCCACCCGTGCTGGTATCACCTATGCCCCAAGAACCACTCCAGTTATATCTTGCGACAACTTCTCAAGTGGTTAGTACGGTGTTGGTCGTGGAACGTGAAAAGGCAGGTCATATCCAGATGGTTCAACGGCCAGTCTGCTTCATCAGCAAAGTCTTGGGAGAATCCAAGATACGGTATCCTCACGTCCAAAAGCTGCTTTATGGTCTACTCATCACTGTCCGGAAGCTGGTGTATTACTTCCAAGGGCACCCAGTCTTAGTTGTCATATTGTTTCCACTCGGGGATGTCCTCCATAACCGCGAAGCCACAGACAGAATTGCTAAATGGGCACTCGAGTTGATGGCGTTCGACATCACTTTTCAACCACAGACAGTAATCAAGTCTCAAGTACTTACCGACTTCGTAGCCAAGTGGACAGAAGTTCAGTCGGTTGAACCTGTGGATAAAGTTGAGTACTGGATAATGTACTTCGACGGTTCTCTACGAATTGGCATAGTAGGAGCTGGTGTCGTGCTGCATCACCCAACGGAGAAAAACTCAAATACGTCCTTCAGATTCACTTTCCAGTATCTCACAATGTCGCCCAGTATGAGGCACTCATTCATGGACTCCGTACCGCCATATCGCTTGGTATCCAACAGTTGGTGGTTCGTGGGGATTCACAACTCATGGTGAACCAAGTCATGAAAGACTGGTCTTGCTCGGACGACAACACAACGGCATACTGTTAGGAGGTACGCAAGCTAGAGAACAAATTTGACGAACTAGAAATTACACACGTCCTACGCCAATACAACAAAGTTGCGGACTTAGCGAACATGGGATCCAAACGAGAAGTGATCCCGACTAGTGTCTTTGTCGAGCAACTAATGGCGCCATCAGTCAAAAAGAAGCCAGAACCTGTGCAATTGGGGGCTGAGCCAAACCCAGAACCAATGGAGGTGCTCATCATTTCTCAAGACTGGTGGACTCCAATTATCCAATTCCTATTGAAAGATAAACTCCGTGAAGACCGCAATGAAGCCAAACAAATCAGGCGGAGGAGCAAAAGCTTTATGGTAGTCAGAGAAGACCTATATTGTCGGAGTGCATCTGAAGTTCTCATGCGCTGCGTCACACCTGAGGAGGGCAAGCAGATTCTGCAATCAATCCACTTGAACATCTATGGCAACCATGTTGCATCAAGAACGTTAGTCGGAAAGGCTTACAAACAAGGATTCTTTTGGCCGACCGCAGTTACCGACGCTAAAACACTTGTTCGGACATGCGAGGGTGATGATAATTTTTCGCTCGGCAAACACATATCCCAGCTCAAGAGTTGCAGACTATTATGATATCGTAGACCTTTGCAATCTGGGGGCTCAACATAGTTGTGCTGTTCAAGAAAGCGCCAAGTTGGTTAACACATCTTTTTGTCGCGGTTAACAAGTTTACAAAGTGAATTAAGGCTAAATCCGTTGCTACCATCACTGCGGCCAGGGCAAAAGACTTCATACTAAGTACCATCTACCGATTTGGAGCCCCCAATCGAACCATTACAGACAACGGCACTCAGTTCACGGGCGACATATTCAAGGATTTCTGCGATGAATTTGGCATCAAGATTTGCTATGCTTAAGTGGCACACCCATGGAGCAATGGGCAGGTGGAGCACACAAATGACATGGTTCTGCAAGGTATCAAGATGAGGGTGTTCGACCGACTACGCAATACGTAGGGTGATGGGTACAAGAATTCCCATCTGTTCTGTGGTCACTCTGAACAACAGTGAGTCGGGCAACAGGGCAATTTCTTTTTTTCGTTGTCTATGGTGCTGAGACCATGTTACTTACCGAGTTGAAGTTTGGCTCTCTGCGAGTCTATACCCACTCTAAAGACAAGTCTAAGGAAGACCAACTGGTCAAGCTAAATTAGTTGGAGGAAGCACGGGACATCGCCACAATCCAGTCGGCCCGGTACCTACAAGGCTTGCGTCGTTATCACAGTCATAATGTCTATAGCCGTGCCTTTTCAGTGGGAGATTTTGTATTACGCAAATTACAGACCACCAAAGACAGGCATAAACTATCTCCCTTATGGGAGGGGCCGTTCATTATTGCTAAGGTGACATGTCCGGGGGCTTACTGACTGAAACGTGAAGATAGCTCCCTCATCGACAACTCTTGGAATATAGAACAACTAAATCTTTTCTATACCTAAGTATTATATTTTGTTTAGTCCATATATATGCATAAGGTTTTTTACACTCTGGCTCACTACACCGATTGTTTCCAACCGAGTAGTGAGTCGGGGGCTACATGATTAATACCGTGGCTTTGTTTTATGTTGTTTACATCTAAGTGTTTTTTTTATCTAAGTCACGAAGTCTTGTAACGATAGGGCCAGTAGTATCGAGTACAAACTTAACGGGATAAACGCTTTTGAGCCAAATCCTATCACTCGGTTCTCACTACTAGTCAAACAAGTCTAATGATGGCAAGGATAACATATGCACTCAGGATAACTTTACAAAGAGCATAAAACACAAATACGTTGTTCACATTCATACATATTTCACAATATTTACATGAGGTAATCCGGGCTTTGTCCTTACAGCTACAGCGGGAGATCCTTGGCTATCGTTTTGGCTGTGCCATGGACTTCGTTTAACAGAGCAAGAGCTTGGTCTGGAGTCATCCTGTCTGCGAAGCCCTCGCCGACCACCTCAATGTCCACCCGAGGATATAAGGACTTGGTCATGGCGAGTGTCTACGTGATCCCCAGCGTCGTGTGCTCCTACGCAAAAGATGTCAGGACTGCTAGAGAAGCCTAGAGTCACTGAAGAACATTGGCAGCAGCGGCTGAGCTCGGGCCAGCCTCCTCTGGCTTCATCACATCAAGTACCGCTTTGGCGTCATCGACGAATAACTGCATGGAGTCCTCCATATGACGTATCTATTCTGCAAATGCCTCAAACTGCGATTGGATCTTGATTTTGTAATCTATCCAAAAGGATGGGTTAGAAGGTGACAATATAAAACAATTCTAGACATACTCGGGATCAGCTACAGGAGCCGAGTGGCATATCTTTGAATTCGTCTTCGATCTTGGCTTTCGCAGCGCCGAGGTTCTCGACTTCCTACTTCAACCCGCCGAGCTCCTAGGATTGGTCGTGTATGGTATGTTCTCGAGCTACGAAGACAAAAGATAAGAGTTCAACAGGGGAAACTGACGACAAGGACGTACTTGGGACATCAAATTTCTTGTTCCTCAGGGTGTTCACTGCGTGTTGGAGCCAGTTTTCCCTCTCCCTGGCCTTCTGCTATAGCTCGTCTTTTTCTTGCTGCAACTTGGACAGCTGATTAATCTGAGGAGTAAGCTTCACCAGAGCTCAGCTCAGCTTCTCAGACCTGTCAGTGATTTTCTGCACAAGACAAGAAGATTGCTGAGTATTATGACCAAGAGTGGTGGCATAACTATCACTACCAAGTTGGGATACTTACTTGGACTTGCTGCGAAGCCTTGATCGTGGCTTCATACAGCTCGATCCGCTCCTTGTTGGCATCTTCCTCATCCAACACCAGGGTCTCTGTGCTCCTGTCTGCGTTCCTCCAACTAAAAGTTTTGGGAGGATTGCAGGTGGGCCGGCAGCCTATGGATATCGTCGTCGGTGTCTTGGGCTGTCGGTGCGCTTCTAGAGGATGGAGAAGAAGGTGGAGTGGGGGTCACTGGCCTTGGATCAGAAGGCAGAATCAGGCCAGCTGGCTCTGTGGTTTGGTCCTCCTTTTCCTGACTGGGCGATGCAGGTTGGGCGTCCGAGTGCCCCGCTTCAGCCCCAGGGGTTGGAGGGGCACTTGGCTCAGCTTGTCGGGCCTTGGCCTCGACCCCAACCGGGAAGGTGTCTGGCGCTGGGGCCCGTGGTGGCAACTTTTTGGGGTCTGCGTCACTCGGCTTCCTACAAATAGGCATCCATTCAATCTACAATGACATCTCAAGACCTATGAAGGCATTGGATCCTTGATTGCCTTTTTTCCAGCTCTCTTGGAGTTGGGCTGGTCGGTCGAGGGGTCAGCTAGATGCTTTTTTGACCCCCCCCCCCCAGTCGGCTGGCTAGGGGGTGCGAGCTAAAGTTGGCGCAGTCCCGCAAAGCAGAGAAGATGACGTCAATACACTTCACACGATTCAGCATTCTAATGAACAAAAGATACACAAGACCAAAAAACCTACCGCTTGTGGTAGCTTTTTCAAGTTGTAAGGCATTGGGAAGTTTTGGGGTCCACAGTGTCGACCATGCTGTCGGTGAAAACAGGACTAGGGGCCCCACATACCCCGGGGACGCGTGGATCTTCGGCCACGTCAGCTCCTCCGGGGCCCACATTCTGCACAAGTGACGGCCGGCTACGGCCGTCTTCCTGCTAAGTGCTTGGGGCCCGAGCACTGCCGGGCCCAAGTGCACCTTCCCTAGGCGCGTCGCGATGACCGCTCGCATCCACCTCAGGCCCGTGGCCCGGGGACATTCCCAGGCCCGGGTCTCGCCCCCCAGTCCCGGGACCCACAGGCTCGGTCCCAGGTCGCGTTCCCGGGGCACATACTGGGGCATTCCTGGGCTCGGGGCGCGCTTCCCGAGCCTGGGACTGACAGCCTCAGTCCCCGAGGAACTCGGCACCTTGTGCGCGCGGAGGGCTCGATGAGCTCTCTGCCCTGGGCACGAGCCTGACTCGAGCAGATCAACTCTCCAACTACCTGCATTAATGACAAGGCGACGGGGCGTGTCGCGCCTGTCGCCCGCGTGGACTCTCATGATGGCCCCCCGTGGGCCCGCTCCCTGTGCAGTCGGAGAATATTTGACTAAGAGGGCTTCAGTTTTCTACGCTCTGGCAGCGATGACGTGCGCTGTCACATCTTCATAACCCAGCCGCCCGCAACAGCCGAGCGAGGCGACGACTAGACGTGCCTCCGGCGCGGCTCAGCAGGCGGCCGCGTGCGTGCGACAAGACATATCGTACCTAGAAAAGCTTTCTCTTGGCATGTGTGCTGGGCACTGTGCACTCCCCTTGGACTAAAAAAGGAGGATCCATGCCAGCAGGCGAGGGGGGGAGGATTGAGTTCAGCGGCGAGAGAGACTGAGTTCCCAAGTGAGGGCTAGCTCCTGAGCACCCCTCGAGAACATCTTGTAAGAACAAACCGCATTCATCTCCCACATAGTAGATACACACAGGAGTAGGGTATTACGCCTCCGCGCGGCCCGAACCTATCTACTTCTTCTGTCTCCCTTGCATGCCATCGATCAGACGCTGCAGCCGTCCTGTGAACCACTCCCCTGGCCGAACCTCAAAGGGGGGTCCCCAGACTCCCCGCGGTTGGAGTTCCCTCCTCCGACAGCTGGCACGCCAGGTAGGGGGAGTTTCACTTCCAGGCGGCACGCCGGCGTCCCCAACGCCGGCACGCTCCATGGCAGGAGGTCATCATCCACGGGACTCCGACGAGGGGTCCGGCGGCTTCACCCCGCCGGGCGGTGTTAGCCCTGTGGCGAGCCCACCACGTTCCCCCTCCTCGTCTTCCTGGGGGCGTGCGGCGCGTGCCCGGCGGGCCGAGTTCCCTCCGCGGCGGCCTGGTTGTGCGGCCTCGGCCCCTTCCCTTGCGGAGGGAGCCGACAAGTGCCCCGCTGGGTCTGCCGTGGCCTCATCCATAAGGCGCGAATGGACGCGCCGCCATCTCAACTTCCAGTCAGCGTCGCCGCAGGGAGCCCTCCTGGCGGCGGAAGCCCTCCTGCGCCACCCCCTGGCATTTACCAGAGGCGGAGGCCGGGAGCGGCGGTGGCTCAACGAAGTCGCTGACCTGGTAGGCGTGGCCCATCACCGGGTAGCCGCCGATAGCCGTGCAAGGGCCGGGAGCGCCGACCGCGCAACATCTAGCGCGGGCCGGCCCCCCGCCCCAAAATTGAACCAAGCCCAGAGCGCGGTGCCTCGCGCCACGCCCCCGACAAAGAATGGCCCTAGCGACCTCCGTGACCGGCTAAACCGGATGCGGACTCATGAGGACGCACGGGTCACGTTGGAGCGACAGCGCGAGCGGCGCGCGAACGCCACCGGGCGTCCTGAGGCCCAGGTCTCCAGCTCTAACCCCCCGGCGGGAAACCGTCATGCATTGCCCGAGCCCGCTCAGTACGGCTCGGGTTGCCTGGCGCTCTTCCCAGACCTCCGACGGGTGCGCTGGCCGGCCAAGTTTTGGCCCAGCTTGCCGGAGAAATATGACGGCTCTATCAACCCCATGAAGTACCTGCAGATCTACACCACCGCCATCCAGGCAGCCGGCGGCGATGAGAAGGTGATGGCGAACTACTTCCCTGTCGCCCTTAAGGCCCAGGCTCGCTCTTGGATGATGAACCTCCCTGATGGTTCGATCTACTCGTGGGAGAACCTCTGCCACCAGTTCGTGACGAACTTCCAGGGCACTTTCCCATGCCCTGGGACCGAGGCGGGTCTTCACGCCCTACGTCAGGGCAGGGACGAGTCGCTGAGGCGTTTTCTACAGCGCTTCAGCCAGGTCCGCAACACCATCCCTGTAACGACCCGTTCTTCATCTCCTTGTTGGAATACGCTTCCTGAGTTCTAACTCCTCTCCTATTCCGTTTAGCTGTGCCCCAGTTTTCTCTCCCTGGCCAGCCGACTGCCTTTTTCCCTTGTGCCGAGTAGATTCCTACTCAATTTCAAAGCCTACCCTCTACCCTTGCCCACTCAGTCGTCTTTGCAGTCGAGTAACCCTTGAGCTTGCCGACTACCTTGTCAACCAGTTCTGTTTTACCGCCCCGACTTGCCCCGATCCGGACGTGCTGTCTCCTTGCCTCACCAAGTTGCACCACGGTCCCGTTTTCCCACGCTCCTCCAGTTGGACGCCGACTGCCGAAGTGGTGACATAATCCAGCCTTCACCTTCCCACAGCCCCGATCGGACCAGCGGACAATAGCCATGGTACCTCAAGAACCCGCTTGGACCAACGGATAGTCAGAGGTTCTGTCAGCAAAGCACCACCAACCTGTTCTTGCCACGACCAGAGTGTCCCATCGCCGCTACAGTATGTACCAACTCCACCGGCCACACCTAATCTCTAAGTCAAACTCTGCCTTGACGTCGCATCTCCCATCCAGCTCGCTGTGACCTTGTCAGCTTATCGTGACCCTTTTTCTCTCCATCGCTCTGCACCACAGTGTCCCAGCCTCGCGCCTGCTATATAGAGCCATCCATGCCTCTTCTTTCTTATGTTTTGCAACCCAGCCGTCTCTACCAAACCGTCATCACCAGCTTCATAGTTAAGCCATCATCTTCTCCCCAGCCCCTTAGTCATTTCTGCTCCCTGAGCTCCCTCGCCGCCGCTCATCGCCGAGCCTACCCCCCCAGAGATCCTGAACCGGTGAGTTTTGTCGCCCCGTCCCCAAGTTAACCCGGCCGTTTACAATAAGCCTCCATCCAAACAGCCATCCATCCTCAGCCGACTGCTACCCTTTCTGCAGCCGACTGCCTCGATGTTCTTTTCCCAGCGTTTTACCTCTTTTCAGCTTGTCAGTAATTATTTTTCCTGCTTGTTTAGATCCTGAACTGGTGGACGATCCAGAAGCCGTCTTCACCAAGGAAGATCTTCCGCTTGGACAAGGCAAGCCTCTTTGATCATATTGTCTCCTATATGTGCAAAATTATGTTGCTTACAAAATATGCATGCTTAGTTTACACATTAAATTGATCGGCCTCGGTTTGCAAGCGCCACCGACGGACCCTCCTAGTAGTCGCACTTCTTTTGGTAGGATATTGATGTGTTTCTCCTTGATAGCCCCACAAATGGCACGCTGGCAATATACCCCTTGGGTATGAATGCCGAGTAGAAGAGCTTAGCCCTGCAGCGATTGTATTGTCGTTGGGAAACAATGGTTTTACTCAGCTATTTGAAAACCCGGTACTCTGCGTATCGGAGTGTTTGAGAAGAAGATGAAAGTTTGTGAAAACCTTGATGTACAGAGACAGTGCCTGTGTGGCCTGGCTATGTATTATCGATAAGGACTGTTTCCTTTGGGAATTGCATCCGAGCATTTTACAATGCGACCAAACCGGTAGTGTGGGCTGCCCCTGGCCGAGTAAATTGTAGGTTTAGGGAAGTTTGGTGCCGACTGGAGTGGACTTATCTGAGTTGTGGCTCGTGAGCCCTGGTGCTGATGGTGGTTGGAGCCGACCTGAAGCATTGATCCTGTGTGGATCCTTCGGCTGGCATTGGATAACCCTAGACTGGCTTTGGAAATGGCCTTGTCACAAACTTCCGGTACAGGCCAGTACTCGGTGTCAGTTTTGTGTCGTTTGGGTAAGGCGTACACCCTCTGCAGAGTTTAGCCGAACTGTTCGAACAGCCGTGCCCACGGTTAAGGGAGATGTAAGGTGATTTCCACAGCTTAGATTTGTTTACCAGTGGTTTGTGAAATGATTTGATGGGAAGGGAATCGTGACCAGAGTTTGCCGAGTGGCAAACGGAAGGCCTGTGTGGCCAGAAGCAGGTCTGTGTGACCCGGGGTGTGGAAGCACCATAAGCAAGTGTGTGAAAGTTAACAGGAGATAAGTCTTCAGGTTGTAGCTAGAAGACGACAAAGAGCAGGCTCCCGGGTTGTAGCTAGGGCAGCAAAGTTTGAGCTAACTGGTTGTAGCCAGTGTAGCGTATATAACCGGTTGTAGCCAGAAAATGCTAAAAGGGATAGCTGAGATTTGGTTGTAGCCGATTCTCAGGGTCAACGGGTGGTCGGAGCCACTCGGACAAACAGCAGACCTAAGGAGTGGTCGAAGCCACTCGGGTGATAGCCGAGTTGTGTGATCACTTGGTTGATTGCTAGGAGTTGAAAATGGAAATACATGATTCAGTAACTATGTGTGGCGAGTTGTTGAAAAGCAACTTGCGGAATAGATCGAGGAATGAGCTTCGTTCCGACAACTAAAATTTGACACACTAGTGTTTGAAAAGCAAAACGTTTCTAAAGGCTATTTTCTCAAATAAAGACTCATGGCCCTTGTTGTCTGACCGACATGGCACTTTTTCCCGGCTTGCTGAGTACGAAAGTACTCACCCTTGTCTATATATATATTAGGTTCGGAAGAAGAAGACGAAGACCCGACTGCTGCCGAGTTCTTCCAGGACCAAGCCGACTACGAAGACTTCTTAGGTTTCGAGCCTAGTTCCCAACCGAGCCTGTGGTGTAGGTGTGTTCTTTTGCCGAGTAGTTTATCCTTGCTTTCGTCCTGCCTGCGCTGTGTCTCGCTAGTTCGCCCTGTTTGTGCTTTTGTCCGTCCGGGGTCTGTCCTAGATGGAAAACCCTTTGTAATATATATGTATGTACTCTGTTATGTATCTAATGCTTAGAGTACTTTGAATTGCATCACCGATGACTATGTGTGTATCCGACTACTGATCCAGAGATAGGGTACTGTGTGCACATGGTGGGCCTTCACAGGAGGCGCCACAATCCCCCACATCGCTCACCACGCGGTTATTCACGCGTTTCGCTCGAGCGTGCGCGACAAGCGCATGCTCGAGAAGCTGGGCACCCACGACATCCAGACCGCGGCCCAGCTATTTAGCCTCGCCGACCTCTGCGCCCGCAAGGAGGAGGCTCGGGCGTGGAACGAGCCATGCTTTGAGGCCCCTGACCAGGGCCCTGGAGAGGACGGCGAGCCCTCACGTTCCGCATCACAACGGAACAGGAGCAGCGCACGGCCGACATCGCCCCAGCAGTTCCCGATGCGGCGGGCGGCGCGGGGCCCTCGCTCCCCCGCGCCCCCAAGCCGCGCATCGTCGCCAACGACGCAGAGCTCATCAAGGAGGCCGTCCTCAGTGATGACCCGTCCCGAACTGTCAAGATTGGCGGTTCGCTAGACGATAAATAGGAAAGCGCGCTCATCGCCTTCCTTCAGGCAAACTTCGACGTCTTTGCCTGGCAACCGTCGGACGTGCCTGGGGTCCCCAGGGGGGTGATTGAGCATCGCTAGGCCGTCTGCTCGGGCTTGTGCCCGATGTGGCAGAAGGTACGATGGCATGCCCCGGAGGCCTTCATCCGCGAGGATATCGACAAGCTTCTCGCCGCCGGCTTCATCCGCGAGGTTGTCCACCCTAAGTGGCTGGCCAACCCGGTCATTGTCCCCAAGTCCAACGGAAAGCTACCTAGGGCACAACATGGAGGCCTACGTCGACGATTTGGCGGTGAAGTTGCGCGACCGCGCCACTTTGCTCCACCACTTGGCCGAGAGGTTCGGCAATCTTCGATCCACGAGGATGAAGCTGAACCCGGACAAGTGCGTCTTCGGGGTCCCGGCCTGCAAGCTCCTCGGGTTCCTCGTGTCCAGCCGCGGCATCGAGGCAAACCTAGAAAAGATTGCGGCCATCGACCGCAAGTGTCCCCCGACGCTGGGGAGCCCGAACCCGGGCAACCTCGCCAAGGCGAGTGCGAGTCTGGGGACGCGGCACCCGGAACAACCTCAATATTTTCATAACCAGACGGGGCGCAATTACCCGGACAGCATCGCCTTGGCGAGAGCGGGTCCGGGGAAGTCGTCCCAATTCATTCCATATCCTAGCCCGGGCCCCCGGGTCCCGGGCACATATCCACCGCATTCCAGCCGGGGCCCCCGGGTCCTGGGCCCATATCTGTTCCTGGCCACGAGAGCTCGCTCCCTCTTGAGGGAGCTGAGCCCGAGCTCCTGGCCCCCGTCAGGCCGGGATCGGAGAGCACGTAACAGAAGCCGGTGTACTTCGTTAGCGAGGTACTCCGCAATGCCAAATCACGCTATCCCCAAGCGCAAAAGATGCTCTATGCGGTTCTCATCGCGTCCAGGAAGCTTCACCACTACTTCCAGGCGCACAAGAATGGACGCCGGTGCCTGAGCCGGATCCTATGCTGGACGCCAGACCCTGGTCCCGAGCTAGCTCCCAATCAAGTAGGGCTGGGCGAATCGTACCACACCAAGCCGGGCGACCGGGGAGACCCCGTTCTTCTTGGTGTATGGGGCCGAAGCCGTTCTGCCATCAGAGCTCACCTTCGGCTCTCCCCGGGTACAAGTCTATAGCGATGACCTCGACCACAACAACATGCAGCACTACAACCTCGACTTCCTCGAAGAACGCAGGCGGCGTGCCTCACTCCGTGTCGCTCGTTACCAGCAGAGCCTCAAGTGCTATCATCAGCGTAAGGTCCGGGCCTGATCACTCCAGGTCGGGGACCTAGTCCTCCACCGTGTCCTCACACGTGCTGGAAAGAATAAACTTTCCCCCATGTGGGAAGGCCCCTTCCTAGTGATCGGTGTCTCCCGACCGGGCTCGGTAAGCCTAGGCCAAGAGGGTGGGACCCCGCGTCCCAATCCCTGGAACATCGAGTATCTTCGCAAATTTTATCCATGAACACATCCTGTAAGTTGCGGGGTGCTCGGGCAGCGCCGGATTTCTCCAAATCTTAGCGCTGGCCGGGGGCCCCCATGTGCATTCGCTTCCCTAAGCAGCATTTTCAATGTCCTTTCCGATCTCGTGCCCTTTGTCCTTTTCTGTGTGTTGCGTTCATGGCGGTCTCCCCCTGGGGGCATAATCGGGCCGCGCCCATGCGGTGGCTGGGTTTTGCGCATAATCATCAGTTCCCTACCAACGAGCTACTGTATCCCCTCCTGCTAAACCCAGGGCAATGTCCGTGCCACGGGGCCGTGGGTGTGCCCCTCTGCGCGTGTTGACGCCGAAAACCCGCCGGGGGCCGTCTGGTGTCTGGAAGACACGCGAAGGCCTAGGAGATTTGCTTCATTCCAGTGCAGGTCCTAAAATCTTGAGGTTCGTAGGCGTGCCAGTCAATTTGACCCTGCAATTGACAAGGAGAGAAGATGTCAAATTCGTGAGCCAATCGGCTGGAAGCCGGCTTGGACTCATCTCATCGGCCGATGGTCGATACGCACTGTAGCACTTATACATCGGCTAAAGGCCGATGACGGCAAGAGCAATAACATAATAATAAACAAGTATTGCACTAGCCGATCATCGAAGGGATGCTCAAAGACTGGCTATAAACTTGGTAAAATAAACGGGCAAAATGCATTAGTAAATAGATTAAATAAACTTCAGCCGATCATAGTTTAAAGTTACTGGTATTGCTGTGAAGATACTGCCCGCGCCCGTGCCCGGGCCCTTGCTCACATCAGCTCCCGAGATCTTCATTCGTTGTCCGTCCCCGTGCCCGGGTTCTTACCCATGCTCGAGCCCGGGTCCTTACTTGAGGTCGTGCCCGGGAACTTGACTGAGGTCGTGCCCAGGAATTTTGACTGAGGTCGTGCCCGGGAACCTGCTTGTGCTTGCATTCGGATCGGCAGAATAAACCAATCGGCTAGCCCTTAGCCGATTGTAACAGTAATGCAGGCAAGAATATATAACAAGGCAAGGAGCATAATCGGCTATATTTAATAAGGGATAACTTATCGGCTAAGCACTCCGATAACAACATCGCATAAAACCCATCGGCTTAGTAAGGGTAACGTTATTATTCAGTCTAGTAGATCGGACCCAACCGTTGCAGCACAGACTGATAATAATAACGAGATCTCGATAGGCCGATAGATCTAATGCGATCATGATGCTAAAACATGATAATTTACCGGCTATACACCCCGATAAGACGCTTGCACATAAAGTATCGAACTAGCAGGAACGATTTATCGCTAGCAGTTTAGTAGGTCGGACCTAACCGATGCAGCACAAACTGATGATAAACCGCTCCCAGCAAGCCGATACGATCTATGCCCGCGTGATGTGATATACCTAATCAATCTATGAGATCAAACTGAACTGATGCAGCCATACATAAAATAAATATATCGTGGTAAGCCGACTACCATAAACCGACTAGAATATCGGACCTAACCGAGGAAGTCCTAGCCGATAGGTAGCCGGGGTGACGAGACTTACCCTCTCGCAGGAGGTCGGACCTAACCGATGCAGCCCGGCTCGAGAAGCAAGATCCCGTCGGAAGGGTGGCGATGCGCCGAAATTGTATTGATCGAGTGATATTTTACACGGTCCCCGGGCGTACGTATTTATACCCCGAGTTACATGAGTCCTTATTGGACACGGTACATGATTTCCTAATTATAATAGAAAACGCTAACAAATCCTGACCGGACACGAGGTCAGGTTTCCTAAAGATAAACACTTGCCTAATTAATAGGTACAGTAAATAACTGCCAAACAGCGGTCTTCACGGCTCCCTCCCGGAATCGGTCTCTTCTAGATCAATTTCCGCCAGTTGACTGCAATTTCCCCTTTGACCGAATCTGACACAGGGCCTTACCAAATTTTGGCGTTAACACATGCCCCCCAATTTCGGAGTTCTCTATAGGACTTCGAAAATTCTTTCATTTTGGGCCTCCAGATTTCTGCCATACCGAGGCGGCCCAAGGTAGCCCACTTGCCATAATTGTTTTGAAACAGTGCCACAACGGCCTCGATTCCCGTCCGGTCATCATATCTCTATAAAACGCTTTGTCTCCCTAGCCTTTTTTAAGCTTTCACATCACCAGAGCACCACCGCTTCATCTTCCAACGCTTCAACAAGCTCTAGCGAATCCAGACGAACCGTCGTAGCCCTCTTCTTCGGCCATTGATTCATGTATCTTCTTCCTCTCTCGCGATGGCATCGGCATCTGCAGTTCCTGAGGTACTCTTCCTACCCGATTATTTCTCCCGATTTTGTGGCCTAGACGCATCCAATCCGCCGTGTTCTTCATCTGTTCTTCGTTATGTTCTTGTTTACTGTAGCACCTTAGAGACCAGATCTTGATCCCGGCCGCCGATTACCCAAACTTTTTCTACCATGGCCCCATGGGTAGCGAAGATCCCACCGATTTCATATGCGCCGAGACCCAGCGTATCCCTTTCAAGAACTCAGCCATGCGTGTCAGTGACTGGACTAACAGCTTCAGGTCATGGCCGAGCAAACTGCCCGGGTGGAGAGATTGGTACGCCAGGGTATCGGCTGCGAAGAGAACCTACTGGGAAGAATCACATATCGGCCATTGCATCAATCTCTCTCTGGCCGATATGGAAAGGAATGAACCCCTGCTCGCATCGGCCTCATACTTCTGGTCCGATGCCCTCAACGCCTTCCTGTTCGGGCACGGGCCGATGACCCCCACTTTGCTGGATGTGACTATGCTCACCTGCCTGGACACGACAAGCTATATCGACCCCTTCAAGCTCCGCTTCAAACCTGCTCATCGACTCCAAGCAAAGAACATCGGCGGCTGGTCCAGGTACATATCCATTCACATAAGGGACTGGATCGGTTGATGACGGGAACATGTTGCTGGGGTGTTTCTGAACTATGGCTGGAGCGGTTTGTTTTTGGTGGCGTAACCTCGGTCCAACGATCAACATGCAGTTAGTGTTTGGGCAAGAGTGCTTGGTTGATCGGAAACAAATCCCCTTGGTCAGATTCCTCCTTGGCGCACTTATCACCTGCTTCACACAAGTGGCGACCAAGCTATCGGCCGGCCAGCCGATCGGCCATATCGGGGGTCCTTGGTGGTTTGTACAGCTCTGGCTCAATGTCTACACCTCCAAGGCCTTCTTCGGGACTTCTCTTCTCAACCAATCCTTTCCAGCCGACCACATAGAAGACCAAGATCATTTACCGCCGATTTGCGTTTCCATGGGCGAAGCTGCATCGGGCCCTTTCTGGCGGCAAGAAAGATAACACCCCACTGGACTCAGTCAATGGTTCAAGGGGGTTTTATTATGGTTTCACCAGGGAGGCCACTCTCTGGTTCACATACAATGATGCATCATCATTTGAGATGCCTTTTTCTAACTTCGACCCACTCAACGCTTTGGGACAATGATTGAATCCAAGGCCATATTCCTATCGGCCATCACCCCCGTCTTGCTACCAACTGGCTTCTCTCTGGGCCGATCGCAGCCTTCATATGAGTTTTACCATCCATCGGTCGGTCTCCACAGTTTTGGCCTTGGTCAGCTTACGATCGGCCTATTCTTCATCGACCAAAACTTTAGGGACCGGGGGGCAATGTCCAGCAAATGCCCTAGAATATGATCGGATGCGGACGTTGGTAGACCCCCTCTTTCTAGGCGCGCCACCGAGGTGTACATTTGCACTGCCAACACCAAGTTTTTTGTCCGATGGGGTCAGAATGAAGAGAGAACGAAAGAAGAAAGAAAGACATTATTCAGCTTAGCGGCCACCTGTTACTCTTCCCCGTCTTGACACCGAGTACATTGAATCCGATGAAGAGGGGGTAACAGCCTGTAAGCCGTAATCGGCCTTCTCGATCAAACTCTTTACTCCTAATTTTTTGCAGGCTGCCAGCATCGAGCCCCAACAAGAAGCAACAGCGGTCGGAGCCGATTCTGTATCAACCTCCATCGGCCACTCCAAACTTCAGGGCACCGACTGGGTGGCGGGCATTCCCATCTTCCATCGCTCTCTCAAGGCGCCTCGGCCGATAGGACAAAAAAAAACGGAAAGAAGTTAGGCGCATCGCCCCTCCTCGAAGAAGCAGAAAAACCGATGCGATGTCGTTGCCCCCCCGACGCCACCTTCTCCTCAAACAACATCGGCTCCCTCATCTCCTCAGGTATGCATTCCAAGTTCTAAATATTATACCCGCTTTTCCACTTATCTCACCAAGTTTCATTTTCAGTCCGAAAGCATCGGCTCCAGAACCTCAACCTTTTTCCGACATCCTCCAAGCACCGAGCCGATGGTTTTTTTCTTCAGATGAGCCCACTCTCGGCACCAAGTCCCTCCAGCCGTCGATGAGACTACTCCTACTCCATCAACTGACATCGGCCCCTCCAAGAAAACCCATTCACTCCCTGAAGCCCACGATGCCACCCGAGCTTTGCTGATGTCCTTACCCCAGGTAACCCCCCTCATGCCATATTTTTGCTTTTAACTTTCTACTGATCCTTTTACTGATGCCAACTTTTGCAGTCCTTAGCCGATTTGTTTTCCTTTGACATAGGCAAGTATCTGGAGGCAGAAGCCGAACCAGCCACCAGCGCAGCAACCAAACCGCGTTCCCAGCCGACGTGCGCGATTACTTATCAAGCATCAACAATCGGCTGGACAACCAAATAATCGATGCGCTGGTGGAAGATTGCGGGCCATTCGGCAGACGCACAGAATGAACACCATCTGCCGAAGAACTCGTCAACGCGTGTGGAGGGGGGTTTAACCCCTGCAGCATACCTGGAGGTCTCATAGGTTTAACTCATCAAGCTTAGACAGCGCATAGCCGATCGCGTGGGGGCTGACCAACAGAAGATCACCGAAGACATCCAAAAAGCCATGATCGGCTACAAGCTCTAGATAGAGAAGACAAAAAAGACTTGATGACATGGCAGCCGCCCCCAAGAGCTCCAACCCAAGCTAGAATCAACTGAAGAAAAAAAGAGGCCGACTTTGCTGGTAGAAACCTTGAAAAAAGTTCGAAGGATCATTGAAGCCACAGAAAATCCCAGCTTTATCGGCCTGGCCTGCGAAAGCCATCAAGACCAAAAGGCTAAGGTCGTAGCGACCGTGCGTCAAGTCATTCATCGGCGCAGAGAACTTGAAACCATCCCGGCTCCGATGAAGACGACATCCGGGCCATCAATGAAATTGACCAATCCCGCTACACTACAATCAAAACGATCCAAAGTTCAATGTAAATTAATGACCGATGGCCTCCTGAAACATTAATTGTACTGTAATATATCCTGATCGACTGCTGCCCGCTTTCTTCACCTTATGATAATTTTCCTGTTTGCTGATCTAAAGGCGATATCGATTTTGATATCGGCTGTCTTTAGGCGATGCAAAAACATCGGGCTTTCGAAAAAAAGATTATTTTAGAAATCGGCTACACTTAACCGATTTAAGAATCGATCCACCGCTTAGGATAGTATTTTCTTGAGATAATTTTCCGTTTTTTAAGTGCTTATAGCACTCGTCCCATCAAGAAGAATCTTCTAATACATAGGCATTACCAGGCACACAGTGATTAATGCAATAGGGCCTTCCATTAGGCGACCATTTTCCATACTTATAGATATTCTGAAACCCCGATCGGCAAAATCAACTTCCACACAAGATCTGGCACATTCTCGGGACAAACGATTTATTCACCACCTTTGTTTGTTGTAATGCCGAGCTATGCATTAGCTTGTTTTCCTTGATCTTTCCTTTTCAACGCCCTTTAACGATCTTGAGCAAATCTTCAAAGTTCTTTGTCCATTAAATTATATTAATCATCTGCGGCTTCAATGGATTCTGCCAAGAAGAGAAATTCTGCTAGAGCCGATGTTAGGGCGGTCTTCACACGTTTTATTTTTTTTTTTTATTTTTGCTATTAAAACTGCCTCATGGTCATATTACTAACTGATGGACGGTGGCACCCGAAGTTATTAGATCATTACACTGCATCCGATAGGGCTATAGTTGAATCGCGCTAATGTAGTTTTGCCGTCGCCACGGAGGGTCTGCTCATAATTTTCCGCTTAAATCAAAACTTGATCCAAACTCTTGTTTAGAAGCTTCTGCTTGTTCATTGGTCCTGAGCATTAATACGGCGAAACGAATTTAATAGCTTGATTTTTCCCATATAGCAGCAAAACTGCTGAACTCATCAGTTACGGAAAGATAAATAGACCCCTGCGAAATCCAGTGGTTATCGTCTGAGGAGATGATCCCCAAACCGGATTTATAAATAAAAATAATATGCTCCTTTTTAACAAACTCGAATCCCTCATACTTGGGACGTAAATTTCTTTCAAAGGAATCGCTTTCTACCACATTGGTAACAATAAATCTGTTGCCGCCAATATGAACTTATGTCCTTTACTTGATGGAGGGAAAACTGGCCGAATCATGTCAATTCCCCATCCTCTGAACGGCCACGGTTTGATGATAGGATTCATAGAATGCTGGGGCTCGTTGGTACCATTTCAAATTTCTGACAATCTTTGACATCCTTTATAGTACCTGAAAGCAATCTTCCAACATCAGGTCAGCCAAAAAATATCCTACTCCTTGCTCAGCAACCATTCATCTTATGAGCCGGATTGATGAGTCCACAGACGCCTTCATGACACTTCACACAGAAACACTTTGGCTTCTTCCAATTCAGGCACCTAAGCAGAACTCCCCCTTCAACAAAGTCTGATTTTAATACAGTTCCCATCAAGCGCAACATACGTAAGTAGACTTATTCCAAATTTTCTGGGAAACGATTGATTGCGACGGAGAAAAATTTTGCAAGTATCAATTATCTCCTGTTCTCCAGTCATCGGCCTGTTCGGATATGCAATATCGGCTATCTCAACCTCAACCCTGCCTTATTCAGCCGATACCCTGAAGCAATTGCGAGATCATTGGTTCCAAATTCATATATGCTCCCTGGGAATATGATCTATTGCATAGATATTATCTTGAAAATCCTTTAACAATCCGTACACTCCTCATATAATTGACGCTCAAAACAATCATCCACCTGCTACTCATAGTTCTCATACAACTGCTTTGCCACCATAAAGAATCGCCAAGTTATCTCTATACATCAGCCCCGATCTCCTTTAAGAGTTGAAGTCCTTTAGCACCGCCTCGTACTCCGCCATTGAGTTGTTAGTCCGATATAGGCATTAATCGTAAAAACAAACTCAAAACTTGCCCCCCGAGGCGATATAGATTACTAAGCCGATACCAGATCCATGCTTGCAAACCGATCCATCAAAAAAAAAGTCCATGGAATCGGCTCTACATAATCTTCGTGAGCCCTCTGTGTTGTACAATGAATCGGCCACTGCCTGTCCCTTAATTGCTTTAGCCGATTGCATATCTCAAGTCAAACTCTGTCAAAGCAAAAAAAAAAATCCATTTACCAACTCGCCCTTTCCAAGACTGGGCCGACAACATATATTTGACCACATTGGACCCTGGGCAAACTACTGTACACTCAGCGATAGGATATTAATGCCTTAACTTTGTACATGAGAAATATAAACACAGGCACAACTTCTCTACCGCCAGGGTACTCGTCTCAGCATCCAAAAGTCTTCTGCCCTCAAATAAAATACAACTCGCTCTTTGCCTTCAAACTCTTGAATTAAAACAGACCCGATGGATTCCTCATCGGCTGAACAAGTAAACCTGAATGGCACTCCTTTTTGCGGCGGAATTCAAACAGGGGAACCAATAACTCTTTGATCTCGTCAAATGCCTTCTGCTGTGCTGCTCCCACACACAATTCTTGATCGCCTTCACTCAGACAACGGAGTGATAGAAGATCATATTCTCCATGATAATTTGAATATAAATCTTCTCAGCAAAATTAATCTTGCTGATCAACGATTGCAACTCTATCTTATTGCTTGGTGGCTCCGAAAAAAAAAAAAGGGAAAAAAAAAAAAAAAAAAAAAAAAAAAAATAGTACTTAATGGCTCTAATAGCTTCGCTGACTAACTTCAATTCCTCGTCATGAACCATAGAACCCACCAAAAGCCCAGCCGATACACCAAATAAGCGAAAACTTATTGGGATTATCATTCTTAGTCCCCATTATTTCTTGGCCCTCTCAGCACTTTTCGTAAATCGGCTATATGGCTTTCCTCACTTTTAGACCTTGATCACCAATCATCAATATAAATTTCTACCAACAAGCCGATGAGATCATGAAATATATAATTCATCGCGTTTTTTTTTTTTATTTTTTTTTGTTTTTTTTTCTTTGATAAGTCGCACCGGCACTTTTCTTCAATCCAAAAGTCATTACTACTCACTCATACAAGCGATAGCCCCTGGACACGAACGAGTCTTATGTAAATATCTTTCTTCAGCCATAAAAATCTGATTGTATTCCCGATTGCGTCCATGAAGCTGATAATCTTGTGGCCTGAGGCTGCATCCACCAATAATCAGCTATCGGCATTGGGTATTATCATCCTTGGGGGTAGCTTTATTCAGATCCCGGAAATCAATCATATTCTCAATTTTCCATTTTTCTTTTCCACCCGGACAGATATTAGAAAAACCTACTCAGCATATCGGACATGGCCTTATAAACTTTGGCATCATACAACCTGTGATCTCTGTTTGATCGGCTCATATAACTCTGCATTGAAATTCCTTGGAGCTGCTTGAATGGCGATATCCTGGTTTAATGGCAGCCGGATGTTCAACAATTGATGCGGCTTAATCCTGGCATCTCATGGTACTCCTAGGCGAAACAATCGATACTCCTGCACAGTGCTATCATTCTTCTTTGAAGTTCAGGACTAATTTGTTTGCTTACGTACATCGGCCTTGGCTTCCTTTCCTGGTCCTATGTCAATTTCCTCCACTCATCAGCCGACGTAAATCCTTGCCAAGTTCCCTCAAGTCTTCAATGGAGGGCCATCAGAGTACAATTCAGAGCCGACTTGCTGGATGGTCTGTCATCCCTAGCTAGTGACTTAAGGTAATCTCCTTCCATATTTTTCGGATAGGCAGTCAAAACATCGGCTTCCCAGACTGGTAGATCGTTTGTCATTGCAATGTTGGTTGACCGATCTGCCAAGACCACTTCGACTTGATCTCCCTGCCACTGTATCAAACATGATGCATTGTCGAAGGCACGCAACAATTCGCGTGGACCAGTCCCTACCAGAAGCAACTGTACGGACCCTTTCGTCGATGACGAAAAACGTGGTGGTAATGTCTTATTCGCCTACTGTCAACTCCACGTTCAATACGCCCTTTCGCCTCTGATGAATTCCCACTGAAGTCTTTTAGCAGCAATATTTGTCTTGATCAAATCTCGGCAGTCTTCCCCAATTTTCGGAATGTGGCATAGAGGCACTGAGATTGACTGCTGCTCCCCATCAACCAGCATCTTTTAGTCATGGCTTCCCAT
Organism: Oryza meyeriana var. granulata; assembly: GCA_003991445.1. Lineage (NCBI taxonomy): Eukaryota > Viridiplantae > Streptophyta > Magnoliopsida > Poales > Poaceae > Oryza > Oryza meyeriana. The sequence continues at coordinate 4,086 of RYFJ01001026.1, read as the reverse complement.
TCATAGCCTTGATATATAACAGTTTAGGTGCCGATTCTCTGACTCTTCAGGCTTATCAAATATAGCCTGATCGGGTTGCAACGTCAGTTGAGCAAAAATTCCTCATCCCTTCTTCATCTGATGAAAGTGCTTTATATTCCGAGGTAAAAAAACACCATACCCTTTTGCTGGGCGCTGATTGATCAGCTTCATCGTCTTTTCTCTTCACGCGCCAAACTTGTTTAGTCTTTCTTGTGTTTGATGATCGGCCTCTTCCTATTCTTGACTCTGGTTCTCCCTGTTGCTCTCGGTGTCATAGTCGATGTGCCCTTCTCTTCTGATTTTTTCGTGAATATCCCACTAGGGGACACCATTGAGGATTCTGACTTGTTTCCTCACGTACTTCCTCTTCATCTTCTTCAAAGAACTCTTGCATGGATCGGCCCTAATCAGCTATGACGGCTGCTCTTTTCCAAGCGACCATCCTGTGAAAACCCTGCTGTTGATTCATCCGATTCCCTGTACTGCTGCACTCGGGGCAATTTTCAACTGATGGTAGTCTCATCCTTGATCCCAGCAGAACCGGAAGAACGGGCAGTCTCCAATGGTGGATTTATATCTTTCTGGCTCATCCCTCTGTTCCTCATATCTTGAATATTTTTTCTATCATGTCCGATGAACAGGTATCTTGATTATACCTTTGACGTCTCGCTCTCCATCGGCCTGATCTCTTGACGATGATCCCGCATAGACCATGTTTTACGGAAATCGGGTGCCCATCGATCTTCATCGGCTTCTTGTCTTCGAATCTGATTCTGCCGCTGTTCAAAGCAGCCGACTGATTTGTTGCCGAAAAACCTTGCACCAGTTGATGCGATATAGTATTGTGCCACTGACAATATCTTTTCTTCTTTTAGTTCTTCGGCGATGGAATCATGTGTTTGGTGGCAGTTGTATTCTGCCACTCTCTTTGTAACAGCAAGTCAAAGATTTTATCAGCTTTACTAATATCGAAATCATACCGTCCTCCTTGCCGATATCTTGCATGGGCATGAATACTGCTGTTTTTGTTCCTGGCCCACTCCACCAATCCAAACCCTCGGCATCGGATTCCTCATCGTCTGAAGTCCGTTCGCATAGACCTGTACTTGAGCAACCCTTCTCTGGTACTTATCCTTTTCGCTCTTGAAATCGGCTCTCATGAGCGAGACCTTCTGTACCAGGTGCGCACAGGGACTCGAACGTCTTAGCGCGAAGAAAATCTCTCCTTAATCGGGCCCAAGAGACCCCTGGAAAGCCAGATCGGCTAGATGCCCATCGCTCAGGTTCAAGCTATAACATCGGTTTCTGATATTCCGAAATCGGCTGAACGCTATTCCAGTACTGTTTCATCTGGTCGTTGCTTAACCGATGTCAAATCTGATAGTCTCAACTCATGAATTCAGCAAAGAAATATTTATGAAACTGTTTTTCTTGATCGGCCACCCCCGGACGGAATCGGTGTATGGAAGAAAAACACTGTAAAAGCCGATCCGATAGTGGATAAGGGGAAAACTAACCCTCAGGCCTCTTCAGCCGATGCCTCCGCACTGTGCCAGGAATCGGCTGGACATGTTCCACTGTAGACGTGTTGTCCTGCCCTGAGAACTTAAAAATCTGGGACCTGTATCGGTGTGGTAATGGACGGCCTTGCTGTCGAACCATCAGGATATGGATGCCGATACATGAATGTTTGTTCTTGGGCTTGATCCCGAACTGCTCCCTCACTATTTTACAGCAACCTTATTGATAGTCTTTTTCTCTCAGGTGTCGGTGTTGATACTCGCACGGGTGGAGTTGTTGCGGTTCGTGTCTATTATATTCCCTGGTAGTAACCTGGACGCCCGCCTCCTGGGTAATTTGTCTGATTCCTCCATATAAGAAGACGATGGTACGAGGAGGCCAGCAGAGAAAGGAAATACCTTTGCCTCCCAGCCGGTTCTGTGTAACATGTTTTTTGGTTTTCTGCTGATGTTTGTAAGCAATCTGAGTCGGTTCATACCTTTGGTGGAGTAAACAGGACACGAGCAGGGCTCTTGAATCAATTGATCCATCCACCGTCTTCTTTATTAAGATTGTGGGGAAGTGATTCACTAGAACCGACTGATGATGAGCGCGTGATGAATTTGCTTCATTCTCCATCTCTTGCAAGGGTTGTCACTGGTGGACCGTCTTCTCAGTGGCGTACGGCTGATTCTCCCAACAACTAACGGCTTCGGAACTGTGATTTTTGGGAATCGGCCCTTTGCCTTGTCATAGCTGAAGGACCTTAAGCAAAGCTTGAGAAAGTTGGCCATAGTTTGCTCATTTGCTGTTTTGGGGTTCTCTGTTAAATCGTTCATGCTGACGAAATTATGTTGTCTGTTTTGACTCCTGTCCCGCTGTTGAGTCTGATTGTTGAACACTTTGCGTCATAAACTTCGTTCCACTGGACGTGCCAAAACGTGTTGACGGAACCCGCGGGGGCCGTCCAGGCTCCTGGAGACACGCGAAGGCCTGGGAGATTTGCTTCACTCGCAGTGCCAGGTCAAAATCTTGAGGTTCGTAGGCGTGCATCAATTTGCATGCAATTGACAAGGAGGAGAAATGTCAAATTCGTGGCCATGGCTGGAGCCGTTGACTCAATCTCATCGCCGGATGGCCGTACGCATGTAAGCCTTAATACCTGGCTTAAGGCGATACGGCAAGAGCAATACATAATAATAAACAAGTATTGGGGCACTGGGCGATCATCGACAGGGATGCTGAAAGACCGGCTTAAGACTTGGTAAAATAAACAGGCAAAATGCATATGTATAAGATCAAACTAAACTCAGCCGATCATTAGTTTAAAGCTTACTGGTATTGCTGGAGATACTGCCGCGCCCGGCCCGGGCCGCTTGCTCATCGGCTCCCGGATCTTCATGTCGCTGTCGCTCCAGCGCGTGCCCGGTTCTTACCCATGCTCGTAGGCCTGGTCTTACTTGAGGTGTGCCGGGAACTTGTTGACTGAGGTCTGCGGAATTTTGACTGAGGCTCGTGCCGGGAACACTGTCTTGTGGCTCTCATATCGGATCGAAATAAACCAGATCGGCTAGCCCTTAGCCCGATTTGTAACAGTAATGCAGGCAGATTAAACAGGCAAGCAGCATAACGGCGTATATTTATAAGGTGATAACTAATCGCTGAAGATCCGATAGACAACATGAAAAACCAAATCGGCTTAGTAGGTACGTTATTATTCAGTCTAGTAGATGGACCCAACTGTTGCAGCACAGACTGATAATAATAACGAGATTCGATAGGCCGATAGTCTAAATGCGATATGATGCTAAAACTATAACTTACGGCTATACACCCGATAAGAGCCTTGCAATAAAAGTATACTGCGACCGTAGCAGGAACGATTTATCGGCTAGCAAGTATTTAGTAGGTCGGCCTACCGATGAGCACAAACTGGATGATAACCGTCCAGCAAGTCCGATCGATCATGCACGCGTGTATGTATATACCTAATCATCTAGATGAGATCAAAACTGAACTGCTGCAGCCATAGATAAATAAATATATGTGGTAGCCAATACCATAAACGACTAGAATATCGGCCCTAACGAGGAAGTTCCTAGCCGATTAGGTAGCCGGGGTGAAGACTTACCTCTCGCAGGAGGTGCGGACTAACCCGATGCAGCCGGCTCGAGAAGCAAGATCGTCGGCAAGGGCTGGCGTGCGCCGAAATTGGTTGATCGAGTGATCATTTTCACGGTCCCGGGCGTATGTATTTTAACCTGAGTTACTGAGTCTTATTGGACACGGTACATGATTTCCTAATTTAATAGAAAACGCTAACAAACCTGACCGCGGGACACGAGGTCAGGTTTCCTAAAGATAACACTTGCCTAAATTAATCGGTACAGTAAATTATGCCAAACAGGGTTTCACGCTCCCTCCCGGAATCGGTCTCTTCTGATCAATTCCGAGTTGACTGGCGAATTTCCCCTTTGCCGAATCTGACACAGGGGCCTCCAAATTTTGGCGTTACAGTGCGGCGCCAGGGCCCGAAGGGTTGCGCGTTCCCGCTTGGCTGGGCGT